>CM034149.1:641900360-641911851 GCA_019776745.2 Taxus chinensis
CCATCATGGAAAAGATCGTCAACACCCATGGACGAATTGGCATACTCAAATTTACCCCGCTCTTTGGGCTTACCGTACATCTTACCGCACGCCTACCGGAGCCACCCCATTTTCCCTTGTTTATGGTTGTGAAGCCATTTTACCTATTGAGATAGAACTCCCATCCTTGAGGATCTCCCTTAAAGATGTAATTAATGAGGATGAATACCGACAGTCACGGCTTCAGGAGCTTGAGCTTCTCGATGAAAAACGACTTAATGCTCTCAATCATCTTCAAGTCTATCAAAACCGACTGCAACGCAGGTTATCATAAAAAGGTAAGACCCAGAGAATTCGAAATTGGTGACCTTGTTTTAAAAGAAAATCAAAAGAATACCACTAAAGAACGAGAGAAACAAGTAAAATTTGAGCCTAATTGGTTAGGACCCTATGTAATCACAGCTAAATTTGGCTCTGGAGCCTATAAATTGGCCACTGTAGATGGTCAAGATCTTGATGAACCAATGAATGCAGTTCATTTAAAGAAATTTTATCCTTGAGATGTTCACTATTCCAGGATACAACATGTACATTGTTCCTTTTGTCTTACTTATCTCCAAATAATTCAAATTTATTCATTTCCATTGGCAGACATTTTCATTATCAAAATCACATCTTCATATTTATCATCATGAGACAAGTGCTAATATAAATCCTATTAAGTTTGTGAGCATCATACTTCTTCCACTTTCAGTCGCTTTCCTCTATGGTCATACCTAGAAGCTTACTGATGGTAATATATCCCCTTCTAATACATTCTCTCTTTCATAACAAAGCTCTAAACTTCGTTACCTAGTTCATTTGGTCGTCCATCTCAGTCTTCAGTGTTGAACCCCTCGCGTCCTACTAGTCGTGTGGGGCTGAGATTGGGGGCAGATGTTTCTTCCCAAATACAAAGCACTATTGTAAAAAAATCCATCAATTCAATAACTTATGAATAATTCATTGTCACATCTTTCGTCCTTCATAGTCTTTGGTGTTGAGCCCACACTTCTTCCAAGTAGTGTGAGACTAGGAATCGAGGAAGGTGCCCTTACTCGTCTACGTCTTGTCTTCGGTGATAAACCCTTGCCTCTTACAAGTGGCATGGGGCAAAGCGTAGAGGGTCATTCTCATACAAGCATAAAAACATGCAAAATATTCAAAAATAATAATAAATAAAACAAATCCAAAAAAAAAAAAAAAAAGGACTAAAAAGAAATTCACCTCGCCTATATTTTGCCTTTGGTGATGAGCCCTTGCTTCTCACTAGTAGCATGGGCAAGGCATAGGGAGTCATTTCAAAAATACAAAATCTTATAGTGCTTACAAATTATAGAATCCCCAAACACGTAATTTAAATGCCTAAGTGAAGAGAGAACTATCCCTTAACCTCATATCTTATCAATCAGTAGGCCACATAACTGTCTAAGTCTAGCATGTGACTCATAAAGTGAAAGCCATTTTTGAAACCGGTTCAGTACCATTATGAAGAATGGAGTCACAATTTCCCAAAGGGATTGTTGTTAGCATTTGTCTCTATATTCATTATCTACCTCCTACGTCCTTCTTGATTCTTGGTGATGAGCCCACACATCTTACTAGTTGTGTGGAGTCAAGAATGGAGTTGGAATTCTTTTCATCATATCATCACCACCATATCATGCCAATGGAAAGTGAATTTATGTTATTTGGAGCATAAGTTACAATGCGGAACACGGTACAGCGTCTCTCAAAATAAGTCTGCACTTTGGTCCATAAATTGTCAATCACAATGTAAAAATCAAAAAACATTTGAAAAACCGTAAAAAATCTAAAAAACCAATGTAAAAATCCAAAAATCCAAAAACATTTGATAATCGTCAAAATCCAAAACATTTGAAAATCATCAAAAATCTAAAAACAGTGTAAAAATCTCAAAATCCAAAAAACATTTGAAAATCATCAAAAATCCAAAAAAACAGTGTAAAAATCCAAAAATCCCAAAAACATTTGAAAATCGTCAAAAATCCAAACACAGTGTAAACATCATAAAAATTCAAAAACATTAGAAAATAAAAAAAAATATAAAATTCAAAAACAAACATTAGAAAATCAAAAATCCAAAAACAAAAACATTTAGAAAAATATCCAAATACAAAAACATTTGTAAAATTTTCAAAAGACCAAAAACAATCCACAAATTGTAAAAACTCAATAAGTAACACAGTTCATCCTTTGAACTATTATCCCAACGAATGGTCCAACCACCTTATGACTACCAATTTCAAACCACTTCTCCTCGCGTGAATCCTCGCTTGGGGAAAATCCGGCTCTCATTGTTTCCTTGTTTGAGGAGACTGACCCAATCCTTTGTACCTTTGCTTGGGGCACAATCTAATCAATCATCATTGTGGAACACGTTAGGGACATGTTTACTAGTTCTTGTGTTGCATTATTAGTGGCAAATTATTAATTGCTTTCTTGTATCTTGATATATTACAGGGGGCATCTTGATTTTATATATCCTGATGTTCTCTGTAATATTCTTATGTTATCTGATTGCATGTCGTACTGGGGGCATCATACTTTCTTGATGGCCTCTGTCTATGCTCTCTTCCATTTGCATATCGTACTGGGGCATCAAACCTTTTTGATGGCCCCTGTCTATGCTATCACACATATTACAGTCTAGTCATCCTGATCTTTTATATCACGATGCATCCTGTTATGTGCTATATTAAAATTAAGATGCTTTTCGTCACGTGAGTATCTCTCCTGCATGATCAACATCTTACTTTGCACCCCATCCATTCACCCATACTAATGCATTCTCCAGTTTGCGAATCCTACTTGATCACCGTTGCAGTTTGCGAATCCTACTTGACGATCTTTCTCAAGTAGCATTCACTATCCAGCAGCTCCTTCTCCCCCACCATGATCACCATGTATTGATCCATTCATTCTCACTTCTCATTTTTACTCCTCCGCCGCTTATACCCATATTACTCTTCTCACCATTCTTGTCCCCCTCTCACCCATTGGTATTCTTTCCTTTCACCCGTTTTCTTCCCACTTGACAATCTTACTTAATAACCCCTTCTATATGGAATCCTCAGTGGAGGTTACCCTATCCTAAGATCTTCCCGCTGTAGAAGCTTCTTCACCACATGCCCTCTCATCAAATAACCATCACCACCAAACACATCTTCCAACTCCACCCTCTCTACTTCCCATTCCCGCATCATTACTCTCACCACGTGGGCCATCCCAATTAAGGATTCCCCTCACACTTCTCCACCCTCCACTGTATATATTCCTTCATCCATTCATGTTATACTCCTTTGTGTCCTTTCTTTCTTATTATCACCTCATCTCATATCATATACCACTTAGGCATACCTCACTGACTCTTTTCTCATCCTTCCCCAAATCCACCTTATGCCTAGGTCATCCTACTTACACGCTCTCGTAGTATGGAAAATTCACTTGAGGGTTCCCCTTCAGTCCATTTTGTCATACCCTATTCCCACCAACTCTAACATCATCCTTCTTCCTCAGCTTGGCGATCTTACTTAACCATCCCAGCCGCATGGCAATCTTACTTAAGACTTACGAGAAGCATGTTGTGCTAAAGCACGTTAATGCATTGGTTTCATGTCGGCAGGAAACATTTTATCACGAATGAAGGTATAAAGATCGTGGTACCAAGGGTTATTCGGACCCACGATCTCACATACCATAGTGTTTTCAGGAAGATCATAGGCAGGCATTAAGAGATGTTCAACTAGAAAATGTGCCTGGGGTTGACTAGATGTGATTTCTAATAGGGACCCAATGGTTGCCAAAGCATTGGCAGATTTATTACGAATTCTGGGAGTTTGATCAAAGCTAATTAATCGAAAATAGCTTCGAAGACTATCCACCATGCGTTTATATGGGATAAGTTTTTCATCCTTGACCTGGTATTCATCAGTAACTTGCTTGATGATAAGTAAAGAATCACCAAATACAGCTAATTCTGTAAGATTCCAAGATATAGCCAGTTTTAAACCCTGCGACGAGAGCTTCATATTCTGCGATATTGTTGGTACATGGGAATGCTAAGCGAAATGATTTGGGGATAACATGTCCGCTAGGTGTGATAATCAAAATACTAGCCCCTGAGCCATGGAGATTACAAGATCCATCAAAAAATAGAGTCCAAGCTGGTGCGATGTCTATTGTGTAGAATATCTTCATCAGGAAAAGAAAACTGAAGTGGTTCTGTGCCAGGAAGGGGTGCCTCGGCAAGTTGGTCGGCAAGGGCTTGTCCTTTAATTGCTTTTTGCGGAACAAACTCGACATCGAATTCACTAAGTAATACAACCCAACTAGACATTCTTCCCGTGAGAATGGGTCTGGACAACAAATACTTGAGGGGATCAATTTTGGCAATTAACTTAGTTGTGTGATTGAGCAAGTAATGACGTAACTTATGGAATGCAAAGGCAACCGCTAAGCATACTTTTTCGATTTGGGAATAACGTATTTCGTGCTCAATAAGTGTTCGACTAAGGTAATATACAAACCTGTTCTTTTCCTTGATTGTTATGTTGTGGCTAGTAGAGCTCCTATGGCATGTTCAGTGGCAGATGTATAAAGCAACATAGGTTTATCGGTAACTGGTGACATAAGAACAGGTGGACTAGAGAGGTATTCTTTTAACTTAGCAAAAGAATCTTGGCAATCGTGGTTCCAGTGAAAGTGTGCATCTTTCTTGAGTAACTGATTAAAGTGATGGCACTTGTCAGCCAATTGTGATATGAAACGCCGAATAGATTGTATCTTTCCCTGAAGACTGCGTAATTCTTTTAGGTTTTGAGGAGGAATTTCCATAATGGCTTTGACTTTGGCAGGATCCACTTCTATGCCTCTTCGTGAGACAATAAACCCTAATAATTTACCAGAGGTTACTCCAAACAACACATTTCTTTGGGTTAAGACGAACCTTATACTCACGTAATCTATCGAAAATGTGTCTCAACACACTGGGATGCCCTATTCGTGTTTTAGATTTTGCTAATATATCATCAACATAATCTCCATAATATCATGTAACATGTCATGGAAGATAACAGTCATTGCTCGTTGATAGGTAGCACCAGCATTTTTCAATCCGAAAGGCATGACCTTATAACAGAAGGTGCCCCATGGTGTAGTAAATGCCGTTTTATGTTGATCTCCTTCAGCAATACGTATTTGAATTGTAACCAGAGAATCCATCCATTAAGGAGAGCATTTCATGGCCTGTTCGTAGAATCAACAATCATGTCTATATTTGGCAAGGGAAAGTCATCTTTGGGACAAGCCTTGTTGATGTCACGGAAGTCTGTGCATATTCTGATGCTAGGAGTTTTCTTGGTGACAGGAAGTATGTTAGATATCCATGCTGAATAATCAATAGGTTTAATGAAGTCAGCTTCCAAGAGTTTCTCGAGTTTGGCTTAACAAGCAATGCAACTTGGTGATGCATTTTACGTAGTTTTTGCTTTACAGGTTTTACATCTGGATGTACCACAAGATGGTGTACTACAAGAGATGGGTCCAGGCCTGGCATGTCCTTATACGTCCATGAAAATATATCTTGGAATTCAATAAGGAGTGTTGTAAATTCCATGCATTCTTGGTCAGACAGACTAATGCCAAGTTGTAAAATTTTTGGTTGTTCAGTGGTGCCAATGTTTATGTCTTTTGTTTCTTCTACAAGCATTTTAGATGTATCCTTTTCGGAGAACGATGCTAATGGTTGATGTAGGTCATCAGTGTCAGGTGTTTGTTCGAATTTTTTGACATGTTTATTGGATAAGGTGGTGGTGAGGTTTTGACTATGGGAAATCCTCTGTTTGCGCTTTTGATCCAAATTTCTGACGGTGAAGGATCTGAATATTTTATCTCTTCGCCAAAATAGGCCGATGCATTTAGATTGATTTCAAATCCTTTTCTATGGTCTGAAGTAGGTATTTGGTCACGAGTTCCAAGGAATTCTTCGATGGCTTCATCATTTTGGAACATGTCCATGCTATATGATGTGGTTGGCCATGGTCTATGAGACTCGATGTGTAGGCTCAAAATTGATGACATTAATAGAAAAAATGTTCAAAGGCAGATGTGTTTCAGCGAGGTCTTCAAAAAGACTACATGGAGATCTAATTTCATTATCAGAACTGGTGTCATCATTGTCACTCGAAATTATTATGGGAGCGACATCAAACACCTTGAAACCTAGACCATGTTTACCGTGATGTTGTGTGCAATTTATAGGGTCTAAACGACCTTGTTCATTTGGACCGAGTCCTTTACCCTGCCCATCGCATGTTTTTCATTATCCGGTGAGCTTTGGTAAATTGAGGGGACTCATAACATGGAGCAAAGTCGTCATTATATAACCAAGATCCTGAAGAACTTGGAATATGTTCGTTGTCAAGATGACCAAACTTTTTCCAAACTGACTGACCCATTTGGTGATTGGGATGGATTTTCAGATGTGGAGCGTTAGGTTTTCCATAGCTATGTGGGGATTTGGTGATATAAAAAGAGTCTTCCATCTTTTGAAATTGATATTCACCGCATCCCGTGTCAATGATTTTAAATGTGTGAGATGGGGGACCAATAGGTACCTCATGTGGTGGGGAAGTTAGTTTTGTAGTCTTAAAAGATGAAGAAAAATGGGTTATAAGAAAAAGGGGGTGGATTGAAGGATGAAGTTTGGTTATTCGCAGGAGGAGGTATCTTAATAGAGGAGGTGTGGTTGGATGAAGAAGATTGGCTAGGTGAAGAAGAAAGGTGGTGTGGTGGAAGAATAATTGTTGCTGGAAGAAGAAGCTTGATTAGTGGAAGAAGATGATTGATTAGTGGGAGGAGGACTGGTGGAAGGTGGTTGACTAGCGGATGATAATGGATTGGAAAATGTGTTTTGGTTATGAGATGATGGTTTCAGATTATTGTTAGGGAGTGTATCAGGATCAATGCGTGTTTCATTAGGGATTATCCGAGGTGAAGCGTATTTATCTGTGGATGGACAATAGTGATCATGTCGATACCGTCCTTCGAGGAATCTACAATACTCAAAAAGGTTGGGGATCTGCACGTAATGTTAAATTCCTTATCCAAATGAGGAAACTTAATGCATTGGTGGAATGTTGATGGGACAGCTTTCATGGCATGAATCCATGGTCGGCCGACAAGAATGTTATATGCAACTTCTACATCTACCACATGACAAATCGTGTCTAAGGTGATGGGTCCAACTTGGAGAGGTAACGTGATTGTGCCTTCAAACTTTCTTTCGCTATTATCATACCCACGAATGGTTATGATATTGTTTTGCAAATCATTTTCAGTGTAACCTAGACAACGTAAAAGTTTCATAGAACAAATATTTAATGCTGATCCGTTATCGATTAAGACGCGCTTGATTTTACGATGAGTTACATAACCCTCAACGTATAAAGAATGATTATTAGCGATATTGGGATTAAGCATGTCATCGGGACCAAAAGATAAAATAGGATTGGGGACTGCAAGATGTGCAATTAAAGCCTGGAATTTTGTGAATTGATGTCCTCAGGGACACGAGCATTATTCAATGTTTGCATAAGGATGCATTGTAGTGCGGGGAGAGGAATTAAGTAGTTCCATGATTGAAATTTGTGCGGGAGTCTTCTCTAATTGTTTGACAATATTAAATGACGGCGTAGGTTGTGGAGAGGAATTGGTGGTGGAATTAGATGTGGATTAGAGGTGATGCCGGGATGAAGTGGCAGATTTTTTGTTGTAGGGACCATATTTTTTCTATCTAGTGGTGATCGCGCAGTCAGTTCTGATCTTTATATTGCCACTAAGTTCTTGCGCATAATCTATGGTCGAGATGACTGAGTCAGAACTCGACATTACTTGATGATTGACCTGTATCTTTGAATTTTTATCATGATTAGGGAATGGATTTTTGAACATGTGAAGTTTTTCATTAGGTTTTTTTGTCTCAGAAGTATTTTCAACTTCTATGTTCCACGTTCAATTAGGTCTTGGACGTAATTGGCGAGTTTGCATGCGATCTATCTGTGGAGTGCCGCTTTTTTATGCGATGGTAATCACAATATTCTATTGTCTTTAGACATTTGGTTTGGGTTGTCCTTCTTGAAGGGTCTGACATGGGGTATGTTAATCATATTAGCATTTTCCAAATGACGAAAGACACTAGATAGACTTTCTCCGAGAGGAGTGAACCTCTCTTCGTCGATCCCTAGAAGGAACTTCCTTTTAGGGATAATATGGGTTGTTTCGATGTTAAGTGTTGGTGGGGATGGTTTTAGACATTCCGGACATGGTGGGAATCAGTAATGCCATCGTTGACAATATTCGATTTCGATTAAAGAATTTAGATTGTCCTGTTTTGAGGAGTGTCTCGATAAGGTTGGTCTCTAAAGGGTGCTTAAGTAAGCCCTTAGAAATGAGGAGCTTTTTCGATTTGTGTCCCCTTTTCGATGACTTCTTCAAACTATTCAGACAATGCATTTGCATGTGGAAATGATAATTCGGCATTGAGATTAGGGACAAAAATGCTAACTAGTTGTTTTCTCAGGTACTGAGCAGGGAAATCAGCTTGCAATTCCGCGCCATCGTTGTAAAAGGAGCAAAATTTTCATTTGGCCTTTGCCTAGTGTTGCAGAGATCAAGCATGGTTATCTCTGAGTCTAGGTTATAAGAAAAATGTTTGACAAAAATTTCTCTGATAAGTCGGCAAATGTCGTGACCGACCTTTGGGTAAGTGAAAAACCAGTCTAAAGCTTGTCCTCCTAAACTTTGGGGGGAACAATCGTAAAAGGTACGTGTCTCGATAGGCACTTCCTGACATTGCATGTAAAATTCCTTGACATGTTCACAGGGGTGCACCTTTGCTATTTGTGATTTATCAACTTAGGGATTTCAAAGGATGGCGGAAATGGTAATCGTGATATTTCTGTATCAAATGGATAAGGACACAATTCTTCAAAGTTGAATTGTTTCGATTGTTGTTTTGCAGTCCCTGAATGGTGTCTTTCATAAGTTTCCATTCTTGTGCAAATGGAGAAGCGAGGGACGGTTATCAAACAGCTCGCGAGTATTAGAATCTAGATGGAGTCTTTTAATCTTTCAGTCTAATCGTTGTTTCCTTCCTCAGTTTCTTTGTTAAATCGTTGGATTTTAGTGAATAATTCTTCGGCCGAAGAACATTTGGATTGTTTGGTAGTTCATTGTGATAACTAGATTCACCATTGTCGATGAGTTTTGTTTAAATTTTCGGTCCCGAAGTTAGGGGGTAGTTTTGCCCCCATGGCTAGGATGCGTAACAGATATTCATTTTATTTTGTTCTTCACCCTATTGACTTGTTCTTGTTCTTCACTGGTGAGTTCTGGTTATGCGACTTCTTCGTCGTCATTTCACGATTGTGACTGCGAGTGAATACCATTATGACTTTGATTACTTTGGATTTATCCTGAATAAGCTTGTGATGACTGATAAGGAGAGTAACTCAAACAAGTTATCTCAATATGATGATGATGTAACTCGAGACGGTTATTAGACGATTTGTTGCACGTTGTGTAGATTTGACTTAAATAAGCTCTGGACTATTGACGGGGAGAGTACCGGAATAAGTAATCACATATGGTTGTGAAAGGATTTGTGTTGGCTATGATTTGGATAAATGTGATGGGTGGACAGAATAATGAGTGAACTCAAACAAGTTACCCAATATTAGTTTGATATAGTTGGAAACAAGCTATGGATGATGTTTTGACAATTGACAATATGGGGAGTGAATGTTAGTCACTCAATATCAGTTGGATATAGCCGATGCCAAGTTATGACAAATTTATTGTTGGATGAGGTAAGCTAATGAAATTGGTGTGATGGTTTGATCTTGTTGTTGTATTGTTTGGATGTTTTCACTTGGTATTGAATTGGTCGAGAACTGATTTTTTGTGGAACACAACTAGGGTCTGAACTTTTACAATGAACAACATTGATATTAGCCAAGTTTTATGATTAAAAAAAAATGCTAAACTATTGTGTTTTCAAAACAGCAAGCAGTTATGTGGATTCAATTGTTTTGGCTTATGAGGTAACTTCTTCAGGAATGATCATTGTTTCAGCAATCATACAAGTATGCTGTGAAATGGTGGATCAGGCTCTTATTACTCCAAGAAGATGCGTCCTCCGATATCGAACCCTAGGTCCTTATATAACCTAATATCCCGGTACTGGGACAGAATTGGTCGGGAACCCTTATAGCACTGGAGGAGACTCACACCAATCTTACTTACCTTATTTCGAGTGAATCACCACGTCTAGACAGTTTTGTGAAAAAGGTGGAAGGTATGGAGGGATGAATGTGTATGGTGTCTTTAATAACTCCCTGGAGATTTAACAGGGACGATGCCCAGGCTTTTGTTTTACAAAAATAAGCTATTTAGAGAGCGTGACTCGCATAGCACTGCACGACAACATTACCTATAGTGAAGAGCAGGGGCTAGGTAAATACCGCACGCTGTGTGCGACTAGGTCTCACAGTGCAATGCAGTCAAGCTGTTGGTGCGTGTTAGTCAAGTCCCGTCAAAACCAAGATTAGCTTTTGGTGGTGATGAATCCACCTTGTCCTACTGCAAAAACAATATGACAAGTTATTAACGCAGGGTTTCTTTCCAACTTGAAAATAAATCACTGAAAAAAAATAATTGCTACCCTGAGCGTACTTTTTGTTTTTTTTTTGTTTTCACAACACTTGTCTTTAATGGTGGTAATTTTTTGCGGGATTTTTGTTGTTTTTTTTTTTTGTTTTTTTTTTTTTTTTGACAATATTCCACATCCATCAAATCCAGCAACGTGGTTCTACGAAACAAATTATTAGTTATCCTTCAAATGAAATGTTAGAAAAGTGATCGTGGTTGTTTTTGCTTTGCAGCTCGCTCCAAAAGGCCGCAGGAAAAGAGCATACCAACAACGACCAAAAAAAATTAAGAAATGACAAAGGAATATGATTAAAATATATTTGAAAAACAAATTCTATAGTGATCCTGCAATGTTTTAGACACACGAAACTAAAAAAAATGTGACCGTTTCTGATTTTCCTTTAAGATCGCTCGAAGGCGCAAGAAAAGAGCATACACGGATACAATGGGAATAGTTTCGATTTTCTCCCTGATTTTCGACTTTTTTTTTTCTTTTTTTACATGTTAATAATTAATTGCATTTTAAAATAATCATGCTTTGTGCGAATAGTGTGAATAACGGAGTATTTCACAAAAAAAAAAAAAAGGATAAAGAAGAGGGTGGAAAACGTTATCTTTAGAAGTGTTGTTAGTGGAAAATTTAAATGTAAAAGGCAAAAAATAAAATAAAATTGTTTTTCTAGAGCGCCGAGTGGCCTCAAAGTTTCTAGTTCCAAATCCTTTTGAAGTGTGAGGAACGAGC
>CM034149.1:641912351-642223593 GCA_019776745.2 Taxus chinensis
AAGGAGAATGGAGGAGACAAAAACCTAATTTGCTTCAATAAGATTACTGATTTGGAAAATTTACTGGAGTTAAAGCAGTACAAAGATTTGAAAGAGCTTAAATGGCTTGTACTACGTATCCTCATATTACCAATAATTTTTTTTACAATTAAAGAAAAAGTTGTAGAATTTTACAGCATTATCATGAATAGATTTCAATTTAACCTTACAAATTTGTAGAATCTTTTCAGGAAGCAGTTCAGGCAGAGATCTCTAATCTATGAAATTATAAAGTGAGAAAGAAAATATATTTAGGAACAACTTCACAAATTTTCATCAAACTGCTTATTTCCGCTATCTACTTGGTCAGATTGAAAAAACAGGAAGCCGTAGTAGAATCGTTATGTTGTCAATATTTACAAATTTTCGTAACGGTCTTAATTTGTAGTCGAACCAGCAACAAAACTCTAATTTTCTTAACAAAAAAGACAAATTTTCGTATGATAAACAATTTGCAGTGAAAATCGTGGTAATACCTTGGAATTCTAGGCAGTAAAGAGAGAAGATTTGAGAAGTGTTGTTTGAGTTTGACTCTCCTGTTTCACTCGGCTAGCATATGCTCAAACGCCGACTAGTACTGAATCTGACCGGTATTGAAAGAATTTACAGCGGCGTTCGAAATCCTGCATCTTTCATGTCCAAAAACCCATCAGATTATACTGTTCAACATGAAAACTCGACCCTTTTCTTTCCCCAAATGTTCATTATAATATGAAATCAAATACTTACGAGCAAGTCTTCTGTCCGCCTGATGTTATGAAGCATGACCTCCAAAATGCTAATGAAAGGAGTTTCTCCGATGCCTAGTCCAACCAGAAAGAAGAAATCCAATATTTTCTGTAATCCTACGCAGGAGCACCGTAAGGCCCGTTAATGAGCAGCAAACATGGTGGTTGAGCATTTATTTGTTCCTTATCTAATATGCGCGTCAAAATGGTGGAGGACAGATTGCATTTCCCTCTTTTATTTTGAATTTAATGCTCAACACCTGTCCTCTTCGGTGAACCACTTCGGGTCTCCACCAATAAATGTGTATTTAATGAGATATTTTATTTGATCGATCATATGGAAGCAAATATTATTAAAATATGATACGAAATTAAAGGCTTAGGATAAAAAAATGTTTATTTATAACTAGCTGTCAAATTGGTGCTCCTACGTGGCAAGGAATTGGCTCCATGGACCTACGAACTTAGGGTGTTCGCAAACTGGCTCTTCTCCCCTAAGTGCGCGAGTTTTGCGGATGAGTTGAGCAGTAGAAATTACGTTATTACCTTTAAAAGTCACGGGTAGGGGATGATTTAAATCGGCAAGTGTAGGTACAAATAATCAACTAGCAATCGCACGCGAGCAGTGTAATGTGAACGCCGAAAGGGAAGAATAGGGAGAACCAAAATTGGAGTAGAATAATAAAGAAATAAGTGGAGCTGGCTAGTCGAATGTACAAGAGTTGTTGGTAATTAGAAAGAAGCCCAAAAATGCATTAATATTGAAGACTTTGTTAGAAGGGGTATATGAAATTTGAGTGAATGTAAGTGATAGCACAATTTGGAAAAGACTTGACCAAGTGACCACCACAACACTATGCACTCCAACCAAAACTATGCCATCCTTTTAGAAAGAGAGGAATGCTGTATATTTATAAACCCTCTATGCCACCAGAGCCTCCACAACATGACAGTCATGCCACCGGCAATGGGAACAAATAAAGGAATGGAGATAGTGATTTTGACAATCCACGAGAGTGGGAGCCTCCCCTTAGTGGATCATGGACTGCAAGGGGAAACTTTGTGTCTAGAGAGTTGTTTCACCAATCCACAGAGTTCTTATGTAAAATAATGTTTTGTTTGATGTAGGGGTATTAAAGGATGTTATGGATTGGGAGTGCAATAGTGCAAGCAATGCACGTGAAGGCAGGGTAGCTGCAACAACGACCGTAGGAGGGAAAGATGCTCATGGATGTAATGACATTTAGCATTCTAGTTAATTTGCAACGGAGATGAATTTGCACTTCATTACAGATGAGTAAAGATAATTCGAAGGAGAGGAGACATTGAAATGTAAATAGAAATTGTTCATTCCTTAGACACAAGATTTTTTGTTGCTCCAAACAGTTTGAATTTCTTTGAGAGAGCATGAAAGTTGGAGACCATTGAAACAACAAAGAAATTGTATAGGAGGCAAGGTTGCGCAAGGTTTTCAACATCCCTTGACATGATTTCAAATTATTAAAAAAATTTGAACGAGGAGTATATGAGACGGCTTTGTCCATGGAATTCATTGTACATGATTGTTTTTTTCAATCTCTAGAAAACTGGTTGCACTGGGACATGAAGAACACCTTTTTTGTTTTGAGCTTCATGAAGGTCTTATGTCCTAATCGTTCAACGTGTAGATATATCAGCGAGGACCTTCTCAGAGAAGCACATATTTAGAAAACACACCCTTCGTTCCCTACGGCAATTGCGCACATAAATTATTGCAAACAGAAACAAGACAATTTTGCAAGGAAAATTGGAGAAAATAGTAATATGAAAATTGCGAAGACAAATCAATGAAATGGACACAAGGCAAGGAACAAGTAAGATAGAGAGTCGTTGTCCATATCGGAGCTGCAGAGGTTCCTGGTTGTATTTTGTGCAGCTGATGTTAAAATGGGGGTGGATGCAAAATAATTGGATCTTTGAGAGCACCAACACCATTAAAAACTACGTTACTTTGAAATGGATGAAGTAGAAACTGTGTGAATAATTAAAGTAAAATGTCAACAAGTGTCAAAGAACTATAAACAACTATAGGCAATTAAGGTAGTTACAACCAACCATTAGTACTATTATGAAAAACACAGTTACTTTCTTAAAGACATCAAATATCCTAGGGCTTTGCAAATTCATTTTTTATTAGTATAATATAATAGAAATGTCCACTAGGTAGTAGCATGGAAATAACCATCTTTGGTTATTGTATAGTTTGACACACACATCAACTAGACACATTCCATAGCCCATCTCACTAAAGCAGTATTACAACAGATCTAGCAGTCCTGTCCATCGAGAAATTAGAAGCACTTGCGTTGATAACATAAATCAGGATTATATGTAAACAGGGTGAGGATGAAATGAACATGATAGATGGAATAAAGCCGTACGAGATCCTAACCTCAACTTATGTAGTTGAGATTTCAAATGTTTTAGAATTCTACTGAATTCTTCCAATTACATTTTGATGTGATGAAAGAAAAAATAAAAAGCTTTAGATTGTCACAATAATAGAAAGCGTGCTAACATGATCAACAAATGTTTTGAGCTAGAGATCATCGAACTAATACAGAGAAAAAACAAAAACAAACCTGCCACATTATAGTTTTGCACTTTTTGTAGACGATGGAGAAAGAATACATACTCAAACCATTATTTTTTCATTAATTTCTTGATGCGGTGTTTCATTCATGTCCCTTCCAGATAGAATAATTTTTAAACCAAAAAACAAAGGTATTAACACACATTCCATCAGTGCATGCAAGATCAGTAAGAAGTTGTAACCAACGTGTAGTTCTATATGTTCATTTTGAAAAGGCAATGACACATTAAAGTAACTTCATGAAAATAAATGCTTCAAAGATCCGAACTGAACGATAAAACGGAAATAATTTTAGCTCACCACAAAAAATAGACCATGCGAAGGGTTGTTGATAGGTAGAGAGTGATTCAATCTTTTGAAAAGTTGGGAAAATTTGAAGCAAGATTTAATTAAACAAGGAGCAGAGGTCTGCCAAGTTTTTTGTGCAAAGCATTACCAAATAAGACTAATGTATTTTTTAAAAGATAAAAAATTCAGTTCCGTCAACAAATTGAAGCCATAATTCGTCAGTAGGACCCCTGTCATGTAATAGAATTTCTGATTATCAAAGCAAGGCAAAGTACCAAAACCATCAAATTAAAAAAAATGCACAAGGCTAAGGTAATGTACGAAGTACCTGATCAACAACAAGGCACATCCACCCATATAGAGGAAGAAACATGTGTTCAAATTTCGTAACGTATGGAAAATATGAACTAATACATCTAACTATAAATGCCAGAACAAATTCACAGTATGAGAAATGTTGGCATTCACTCCTAAATTAAAAGCATGAATAGACTGGCAATGGTAATGAAAGGAAAAATTGTCTACGAAGGGAGATGGAAGATGCCCACCAATAGTGTACGCATTCATCGCTGCAAGGTTGTGTTGTAGATGAAGTTAAGAGGACAGGAGATAAACATCAGGCATGTAATGAAATGAAGAAGCTCCACCAAGAACAAAAATAAGCCTATCACCATAGCCAGGAGGTAAGTTGATTATTTACAATCTCATTGTCGTCCCTATTATTTTTTCTATTGCTTGAAAGAGAAGATTAACATGATAACCTAAATTACGGAAGATCGGTCACTCTCGTATCTTGCAAAATCCAACAAATCTTTCTACTTTTTAAAGTCAAATGAATATAGGAGGAATTGTATCCATTTCTAAAGAAAATCTTTCTTATTTTAGAAACAATAGAAACATAAAGCAATCCTCCATTTTCCCACCACAAGAGGAAAAAAACCAAATGTATAATAAACTATCTTGTCATGTATTGATTCATTAAATATAACATTTTTTTTATAACAGGCAAGGCACTATAGATAGAATTGAGTTTAAATTTGATGATATCTTTTTGTGAGAAGATAAAACAAGATGGGTACAATATGGCTGAAAAAACCATTTTTTTTAAATTTTTAAGCCCTTTTCTTTCCATGCTTCTCGATTTATTTACATCCACATGATGCTCTCTTTCAATTAAATATTTTGAAGAGGGCAACCTTTTTGATTTTTTGTTGTTGTTTCTAACTGGAAAATATACATGGCTGAAATTAATCTTTATGGGAGAACAATGGGATATGGGAGAAATGGAAATCATAAGCATAGGGTGCAAACAACCGAAGGTGAAAATTTAAATTATTAACTTCTCAACGAGCTTTCTTAAACAAAACTGGAAATTATTTTTAATGCAAAAAAGAACTCGATGTTGGCAAATAAAAGCCAAAAATTAACACAAGGAATGTGAAAATTAAATCATATACACAATAGCTCACATAAGGAAGACACAAAAATATTTTATTATACAAGCATAACTTAAGATACAGTCTATGCAAGGCATGCCATAGGTCTACCCAAGGATTTTAGGTTTCTTTCTGATGGCTTCAATTCCAATTTCTTTCTATTTGGTGTATCAATCGATCATCCTACACTGTCATATCGGTATAAGTAGTTGAACCTGATAAATTTGGCACTCAACTTATGCAAACCTGACAATTCACATCAAACTACCTCTTTTTGGAAAAGCATATGTTTCATACTAATTTTTTTTCCAAAGACATTCATATAACCATAAGAAACAATTAAAAGTTGCAGACGAAAGGCTTAAAGTAGTTAAACCTACTGAATTGGGCACTAAAACTTTATACAAATCTGGCACTCAACTCTTTTTGATAGCATGCCTTTCAAATTGATTTTGTTTCCAAAGAGAATTAGATAGTTACAAGAAACAATGAAAAGTTGTAGAAGAAAAGTGGCACTAAGTTGCAAACATAATTGTATTTCTATTATGTGAATGCATAGAAATTTTACAAAACATTTTTATTTCATGGGCCTCAACATATGTGATGTATAAAACAAAGAACTCTTTTCCCCAAGGAATTAAATAGGATTTGTGTTGACTATTAGGAGAAAAAAATCTCTAAATCCTTAACATGGGCTTTAAAAAAAGGGTATGTCAAGCTGGGCTAATTGGCTGAGACAACATCCCCAAGCAAAATTCCTGAGCTTAAGCCTAGACAAGCTGAGAGTCCTTAATTAACCGAGGGTGAGAAAACTTCCCCCCATGTAAAAACTATAAAAACACGAGTTTACATAAATGTGTGTCAAATGGAAACATTTAGAAGCCTACCAATTTACTCGTTCTGCTATGTATAAGGCTAATCTGCATGAATGATATCTGGCAAGATAAGGTCTTATTGGTACAGGAAAACTTCTTGCAAGATAGAGAGCAGTGTTTGAAATTGCTAATATAATAAGCCATCAACATCACCAGCGCAAACTCAAAACCTAATGTAAGTAGCCCAGAAAATAAAAAAATTCCAAACAAAAACAAAATAGACCCTCGCAGGGCATCAAAAAAAAGCCCTGATATATCACAAGAAAAAGCCCTGATATGGAGGTAAGTTTTAAAATTCTTGTGAACAAATAGGAGGATTCAATGGCTCACCTTATATTATCTATTATTTTCAGATGTATTGTGTGTCCAAGACCTTAGTGGAGCAAGCAGGCAATGAGATACAGAGGCAAAGGGGATTGAAGGGGTAACATTGTTGGTGGCGAGTCTAAAACCAAAAACCCGACCATGAAAAATCTAGTTTATGCAGCTTCCTATTCATCCCCCTGTCGGGCATATAGAAGGAAAACAAACAATGAGAACTGCAATTTGTTTTCCAATTTATATTTCAAAAATTTCTATATTTAGCATTTTAGTTAGAGATGAAATTTGATGGTCGTCGAGGGCGTTTTTGGTTAAATGAAAAATGTATTTTATAGTTTCCATCCATTAAGAGAGTTTAAATTTTTTTATGAAACTATCAAAATGACGTCTATGAATATTAATCAAAAGTCTTTTACGTTTGTGCCTAACCTAGCAATTTTAGTGAGCTTGCGAGTATATATATTTCTTAGTTGAAAATTTCCATGTTATCATTGTGATTTGTATAATTTGTAATTACTATGTGTTAGCGTGGTAGCTTTTAAGGATTGTCTTTATTGTGTCTGAGAGCGATGATGACAAGATATATCACAATCACCATGAGTCAATTCAACTAAAATTTAAAACAATATATCAAATAATCGATATTTTGAGACTAATTCGCATTTAATGCAATTTGAATTTAAAACCATATATCTATAGAAATATGTTTCAGCCAATGAATCGGTTATTTGGTGTTGGGCAATTAAATATTGGAAGTGACATATGATACTTGAATAAATTTAATAAAAAAAATTAAATGTTGTTAAGTACTGTGAGGTTGTTATTGCAAGTCTTCAAGTATTTACTAAAATGTACATGTGAATCTAATTCGTAATATGAGTCCAACTTAAATTTAATTTTTTATATATTATAGTTTTAAATCAATGCAAGTTTATTAATAAATCTATAAGATTTATAAAAAAAGAAAAAAAAAATTTGGAAACCATGATGTGTTTAATATTTACATACAAATTCTAAAAAGTATGAACATATAAATATACACTTGACTTTGATGAGTAAGTATTTATGAGGTCATTGCATTTCCCATTTAGTTCATGTAGTGCAGTTGAAAGATAATTTAAAATTGTATTGACATGGTATCCAAAAATTTCAAATCGTACATAAATTTTAGGTGGATGAGCTAGGGTGGATGTCAAATCTCTCCCCTTTAGCTACTGAACTATCATCACACAAGTTATGAGATAATTTGTAGAGGCTGTGGAATGTAATGTAATTCAATGTTTTTTTTTTATTATTGGCAAATAGTTTTTTGAAAGGGACTATACCCTTGTACACCAAGGCTCAGAAGCCATAATTGAAAGTTAAAGCACAAGAGATGGATCAAAATCCAAATAGAACAATAGAGCCCGACTGTAGAAAATTGTCAGCGAACAACCGACAAAGAAACAACAAAAAAACAACAGAAATACAATAATGGCATAACAACACCATTGGAAGCAACCTACTATCTGGCCAAGAAAAATGTGACCCATGTAGCCCACAGCCAGCCAATAGCAGAGATAAGAATCATCAAGGAAAAGTGCTACCCTTCAGAGGGGTAGATTTCTTCTTTTTGCTGACCGTAACCCATCCTGATGGATCCTTCGCAGTTGGAGAAGAAGACAAAGGAGGAGTATTTTCCTTAGTCGCATTTGTTCCTTTTGGGACAGCCACTTTGTTAACACGAGAGAGATATTTATCATTTTCCATGCTACCCTCAATAGCTTGTGCATTTTTCATGCTGCTCACAATTTGAGATTCGGTTTCTGGGGCTGAAATGGATTCAATATTTGTATCTGCATTTGAATCTAGTCCCTTTTTTACATCAAAAATAAGGTGTTTCGGAAGAGCATCTCTCCACCAGCTACGCTTCTCATGTTGACGTTTTTTCCATCCCACACTCAGTAGAGGTGTGCCCTAAGCAAAAACATCTTCTACAACGAAAAGGAAGACCTTCATAATCAAGAGGTTGTGACCACGTTTTGTTTTGCACTCTAAGGTCTATGGTTGCAGGAAGATTTTTATCGGTGTCAAGTTCCACCAGGATTCGAGCATAAGTAGTATGGGTGTAATTAGTGGTTTGAGAATCAATATAGAGTGTAGTTCCCAAGGCATTGCCAATGGATGTCAAACAATCATGACTCCAGAACTGGAGAGGTAAATGGGGCAGCCTGATCCAAACATGTTTCCATGAGAAAGATTCAGTGAGTGGGTTGAAGGATGGAAACTAGGGTTTAATGATCAAATATTTAGATTGGCAGGTCCAAAGTTTGGAAGAAATGATGTTTCTATCAGCTATTAAAGAGAAGGTTACAATGAAAATACCTTTAGCACATAGATACAAGTCTATTTTTCCAGTTAAAATTGGATTCCAGTGCTCAGAGATCCACGCGTGAAGAATAGGAAGGCTGGGCCATAGTCCCCTGAATCTACAAATCAGAGCATGTTATTTGTAGTGAATCTCAGAGGAAATGACCTCTTCCCCGAAAGTAATAGATGGGGTAACGTCTGCAGGTTTCATGGAAGATTCCTTGCTGTTTAAAACGTTTTTGAAGGATGACCCAATATGGCCGCGACTAGCATTTCCGTTGAGCTCCAATCTGTCATGAACTGATCCTTCCAACACAGATTTTAAATGTCTATTACCATGGTGTTTCCTCACCCCCAGATGGATCTTGTGGTAGATTTTGGCTAAGGTTTTCACAACCATTCTGAGGTGGAGGAATGGAGCTCCCTGTAGTGAAGGCAAGGTCGATCCACGACCAGGGTGGAACCTCTGAGATGAGCCCCATAGCTGTGCCGTCTCCATCTCCCTCGCCTGTCCGTTGAGTTCTTGCCGGGTTAGATTTAGGGTGCTTTGGAAGCAAGGGCTCGGGTAGCCACCATGGCGCAGGGTGCGAGTAAAGAGTGTGAGCAGAGGGCGCGAGGGCGCGCGTAGAGGGCGCGGACAGAGGCGCGCGTAGGGGCGCGGGTAGAGGCGCGCGCAGGGGTGCGGGAAGAGGCGGATCAGAGGCGGGCAATTTCAATGTTATAAATCATAGACCTATGCATTTTACTCACATTTCTTAAAGTAGTAATCATGAAAGAAAGAGAGTGAAACTATTGATGTCCATAAATAAGTACATGGGCTAGCTACGAGATTGTATATATATGTCTCTAATGAATTAAAATGGATTGGTTTTTTTTCACTTATACTAAAAAATGCAATGGATATGCCAATAGGGAAAGGAAAGATTAAAGTAAGAGGGGGGTAGTATAGCTGAATTGAAGGAAAAGGGATGGAAAGGATCTCAAAATAGGTTTGGGTTAGAGTTTATATTTGGGGGGATGGCCATCTGACAAATTCAGTCTTTATATCATGATTTTATCATATAATGCAAGAGTCAGTTTGAAGAAAATTTGGAAATAGAGAGGAGAAGATATATGCATTCTGTAAATGCTATAGATTGTGGAGAAATATGTTTGGCTAGAGGGAAGATTATATATGTCTAGTGGAAGAGAACAAGAGAATGTTTTAATTGAAGTGTTTTATGTTTTTAAAATTCCAATACAATAAAGATATAGACAAAAGGAAGAGAAAATGTTGTAGTTATAGGAGAGGGAAGAGGGTAGAAGAGAAGATCCTAGAGCAGTAAGCATAACCTTTTGACCATTGCAAAGAATAATTTTTGGTTCTAGTCATCATTAGGGTTGATTTTTTTATTTTCATTTTAAATAATTTGGTAACAAGGGCAACAAGGAATAGTAAAGGTGCTTAACAGGTCATGGGTTCCAACCCCTCATTAAGATCACTGTCACATTTTTCCTTCAATTCTTGTGAGGAATCTACAATGATCGTGGCATTTCCTCATCTTGTGTGTAATTTATTCACTCAGATAAATGATATGTTACTCAAAGGCTTGACTTCAGTGTTGAATAAAGAGCTTGAACCAAGCAGTGAAGTAGTCGAGGAAATCCAAGCCCTTTGAAATATAAGGGGAAATTGAGTTGAAGAGATGGCAGAGAAGAAACATGATCTTAGTAGCGATCATGGCCTTACCCACATGAAAATTAATGAATTCTTGTACGAAATCATTGATCCTAGTGGTGGTTGATTGCCTCTCCAAATATGTGCACTTGTGTTGTTTGGACAACCCTTTTAAAAGTTCCATATTTTGTTTGTGTCTAAGAGTTAGTCAGAGGATATATAAAATTGGAGAAAACAATGGAAACTATGCAAATCAAGTTCTGTGTGTGTGGGTATGTTTTGGTTAGTATTGTACACCACAACTTGACCATGCATTATATGTTTTTGACCCTGTAGAAAATGGTGGTCCTGTGAACTTCATTGTCACACTCGTGTCATTGTTTTTCACCTTTTAGAATCTTCAATACCATATCTTAGGTTCAAAGGAGGAAAACCTTGGGAATAATCTCACAATAACTACAATACTTCTCAGTACACATTTTTTTATCTCTTTTTCTCCATGGATTAGTATTATATGTCCAATATATACTAACACCAATAAGTGAAATACTTTCCATCATTAATGGCATATTCTTGTACTCATCAATTAAATATTTTGCATGTTTTTCATGATCATCTTCATCAATTTTAGCTACTGGTTTGAACACTTCACGCAAAACATTCAAATTGAAAAATAATTTACTACTCTTTACTAGTTTCTTCATTGTTCAATTTTTGAATCAAGAAGTTTATTGGAAATTTATTGAGGATGACCCTTGGTTTTTTGTAATGTCAACCTCTATTATCAACCCTTGGGTCCCTTCCTATAATCCTTCCTCTATGTTTGTAACCAAAATTTTCAGTTTGCATTCACCTCCTAAACCTGTTGCTCCTCTTTTTAGAACTTTCCAGCCCTCAAAGGCATCACACATTCCTCGAATAAATATATAAATACAAAGAAATAAAATATTGAATCGGGTATTTAAACCCTTGCTACTTTAGTAAGGGCTACAAAATATTGCTCAATGGGGGTAACTCTTAATGAGAGAAAGTGTTAGACTATCGAAATACACCCTTTAGACGACACATTTTTCGTCATAATAGCCACTTAAAGGGATCATGCCCTTGAGATTGAGAAAAAAATACAAATTTTGACCTCTAAACATTAGAATGTGACAACCATGTGAGATTCTCCCTTCACACCTATAAGGTGAGTAGATTTTTGAAGTTTATTCAGAGGAGGAAAAGAAAAATACCAAATATAGAAAGGGGGACCATAATTTAGCTCTCTAAGAAGATCTAAAAATTCAAGATGATGAAAGAATTCAAGCCATGGTTGAAAATATAGGTACTCATGGTGGTCATAAAAGATATCATGAATCTAATCACTTTGAGATTAAATGAGGATTTTTTCAACTCACTAACCAATAACCTAAAAAGTATGACTTACCTCTAGTTATTGTGAATTCAAAAAAATGGATATAATTAAAGAAAAAGAAAGAAAGAAAGGTAGGATTGAGAGTAGGGCCCCTAAATAGTGACAATCTTATTGGCTATTTGATTCTCGTTTCTATTTGTTGTCCATTTTTGGTTGTTTCTTCAGTGGTTCTCTACTTTGATCCATGTCATTTTTTTATTTTTGTATTTCAAGTTGCATATATTTTTATCAGTGTATAAATTATGGAACAACACTACAATCACACCCATACAAATGACATCTGTGAACGTAGTATTTGTAATCTTGGGGTTAAACATGATGCAAGTACCACTCGCACACAAAACACATAACATATAGGCATTAAGGAAATAAATCTCCACATTCAAAAAATAATAAATATACATTTATCATGGAAAATTAACATTTAATGAAATTATTTTCTAGTAAAAATGTGTAACCTACATTTAAGTGATTATGGTAAGTTGAATGTCCTTGAAATTTCCTATTTGAGAAAAAATTCACATTCTTTAGCCTCAAATAGTGTTCAAAATAGAATTGAGCGAGTAAATTTAAATCGTGATATGATGGTGAATGTCAACCCTACTCTTTCCCAATCATCAATGTCTACGTCCACCCTTTCTAAAGTTAGAACTAGGGATTTATGTATTATTAGTGCTCATGAAATGTTAAGAGGAACATGTGTTTAATTATCTCTTGTCATAAAAGGTATTACAACAAATCTTGGATTTTTTACATCCCACATATAACATAGTTATTTATACCCACAACCACATAAAGTAGCAATTCAAGAGGTCTAGATGCATGGGTATACACTATATTCTTTACATAACCAAGAGAACCATTAACCAAGGCTTCCTCAACCCATATATTACACATTAAAATAACATCATTTCCCAACATGTCTAGTAGGACCTCATTGTCAAGATGGTCATCATCTTGTAATTATGTACGACGAGTATATAAAACACCACAAGAAAATGGCATAACCTTTGACTTCAACATTTTATTGTTGTGGGTTGTGACCAATGGGTTTGTTGCATATAAATGAATGGCTTCATTTAACAATCCATAGTCATTAGGAAAGTCATTGTATCAGCTTCCCTATAGCACGATGTGGGCCTGGAAAAATTTCACCATGTCACTCAGCAAGACTTGATCCCTCGTGGGCTCATAGAAATCCTAACAACATCACCAATAAACCAAGAGCCCTTCAATAACAAGGGTGTAATTTAGATCAAGAAATGAGAAAATAGTAAAATTGATGTATGGTCTCCTTTTCACTTATCAGATAGAAGAAAAGAATCTCCTATGTTTCCTCCAATATACTCTCTACCCTAGAAATTCTCCTCCCTCCTTCTTACCCATCTTCTCTTTGCATTGTTTCAAATTCAATCCCTAAACTTTAACTTCTTCAACAACTTCTAAACAAGATCTGCATTGCACCCTTATGATGTGATTACTACTATTATTGAATATTAAAAATATTATTTGTTTATTCTATAAATTTTAATAAATATTTATCTACCAATAAAGTATTTATATAAAATAGGAGACATATATTCTAAATATAAAAGTTGAAAAAGGAGCCCGTGAAACTTACAAATTTTATTTTATAAAAACATATAAATGGACGTCAAATTAAAACAATCCAATAAATCCAATGACTAATATTAAATAGGGAGAAGAATTCAACTTCATGTCCGGGATAACTACCTCGCTCTGATGACGTTTAACACAAAATTTAAAATTTCATCATTCAATGTTTACGCCTTAAGGTGGTGAAGAGTAAAGAAAAATCGATTCTTCTAGATGTAGATGCAACGATGTTTGAGCAAATGAAAAACAAGAAAGCTTCTAATCAGGGATGATATATAACAGCTGACCCACCCGTCAAACCAAAAGTTTGTGATGTTGACATGTTTTAAACAACCTGTCCATCTCTATTAAATATATTTTATATAATTAGTAATTTAAAATATGTATTATTATTTTTCATTCTATTTATAAGTGTTGAGTAAGTTTGAGGGAATATATGTCCAATATAAACACATTTTCACCGAAATATGTTATTTAAGTATCTATGTAATGTTGCACTTATATTTATATTGAATGTGTTCATAATGATAATAATAGTTTCGCCAAATTCTTTCAAAGTGTAAAATATAGTTAAAATCGATAAAAAAACATCTGAGACGGGTGTCAAATCTTAGTTCTGCTTCCAATGAAATATGTTTATTGCATCGTACAGAAAATATCGCGCCCTAACGAGGGCTAAGTCCCACTTTTTCACCGTATGCAAAAGTTGGTCTCAAAGCAGTTCCATTGTTTGACTGTATGCAGTGCTGGATTTTGACTTTCAATGTTACATGTCACAATAAAAATGTTTGGCGGTCTAGAAAATTATATGGATGTCATTTGGAAGTTTAAAATTTAAGATGCACCTTAAATTTGTATTTATAATAATTATTATGAATTACATAAATTGAGGTAAAATTTATATGGATGTTGTTATTTGTTATTTGTATATTTTTTTATAGTTATGTGACTTTTCTTTAATTATGGATAATGGATTGCACTAATCAATTTTATTGTTTTTCACATATTCATTTTTTTCCCAAAAAAAATAAATATTGCACTGATAATAATAATAATAATAATAATAGGTTTTTACAGTCCACGATGCCGTGGGGCGGCCTGTTTTTGGGTCTACAAGCGGCTTATAACATATGGGACTACCTCGTACTCACATGCGGGAGGCAACTAACTTTGCTACAAACGAGGCGTACATACCCTACCCCCCTGCAGGATTTGAACTTGTGACCTCTATTTCAAGAGCACATGTTAATCAATTTGAAGATCACTAAACATCATTAAAGTTTATGAAAATATTAAAACAAAATTTCAAATTACAATTTAAAAAATAAAATTGAAGACAATGATAGAAACGACTCAGTAAGTGCGACCTTACAATTTTATAGATAGATTCTTGTAAAATCCCAAATCCAATACATCAAGTCTTTTATCTAATTTTCATTTGCAAGAAATCAAACAAATAAAAAATAAAAAACTAATTAAAAATCAAAATCAATAAAATACAACTAAACAATAAATCAAATAAATAAGAAAAAAATCAAACAAAATTAATGGATGTTTGAATATTATCAATGAGATATCCACATATTTATATTTCATTAACAAGATATTAAGATAATTCTATTATTTTTAATTTATTTACGCTCAAAAAATTTCATTTTCATTTATTTTAGATTTGTCATGAATCTCACAAATTTATAATGTATAGTATTTTCTTAATATTTAATTTATTAATTTTCATATATATATATATATATATGAAGGTCAAATTTTGAATATATGTATCATTTTAATGTGTAAATTATATATTTCGTTGTCAGAAGTGGTTGTATTTTGACATTTAAAATGACTAAAAACGTTTAAACGCCTTGCAAAATCGAACAGTCGCTATATGCAACAAACAGTCATGCTACCCAGGGGTTAAATTTGACGGCCACCTATGCCTGTCAAACAATTTTCAGGGGATGGTAATTTTTCAATATTACCCTTCAAAAACACAAAATAATGTTATTTTTTACTAATTATTCTATATTTATTATATCTTATATATATATATATATATATATATATATATATATATTTTTAATTTATATACAAACCTATATAAAAATTGACAGTCACATTTTAAATGTGCAAGTCGCGTGTGACGGTTAGATAAAATATTTACAAGTATTTTACGTCTAAAATAATGAAAACGTCTAAACGGACGTCAAATTTAACCCGACACAGGTCTTCAACTCGATCAGTTTACGAGGCAGTCCTACCCGTACGCGACAAATACGTATTTGCAACTGTGCAGCAATAAAATCCAGTGACCCATTCATGGTTGATCCATCGGAACAGTACTTATCTTGTTGTTGCTTTCCGGTTTAGGCTGACGCATCTGGCGGGGCCACTTCTTCTCCACGTCTATTGCGACCCTGCAAATAAGGGATCGGCTTACTACTCCTCTTCCGATAAGGTCGAGTTCAGTGTGAGAGAGATTTGTCTGTTAATGATTGCAGAACATGGTCACAACAATAGTTGACGGATAAATCTCTCCAACACTAAACTCGAAGAACAATCGACAGTCACCTCGTAATAACTGTTGAAACGGTGTTGTGGCTCAAATCAAGGAGCTCAATCTGTGTTTGGAAGTTGCTCTGTAAGATTTAAGATATACCCATTTGTCGGCTCTATATCAAAGAGTAAGCACAGCCACTTCATTCTTTTTTCAGTTATGCTCTTGAATGTGTTGATTTGTTTTCTTCCGGGTAAGAGCTGCAGTTTCCTCCTCTTCTCGGTTTTAATTTTCTCTTCTTATGGTTTTACTGTAGCATATATTTATTCCTGTAAGCTTACTCACATTTCTAATGCTACATGGAAGCGTGGATTACACCCTGAATCCGGGTTACATATGCAGTAGCAACATTTTATCTTTCAGCTTAGATGAAAAGCCTTGACAAATTTCTATTCGATAAGTTACTATTCAACCTTTATTTTCATTTAGACTTCGCCGAATTGTTTGGACAAGATCGAGCTCTGGTAAGAAAAGTAATAGAATTGGGGTTTTTTCACATCCTGAAAAGCGCAGAGTGTTAGATAGGCAAAAACGGTATAATATTATCTTTGGAATTTCCCGTGGGCTTCTCAACCTTCATCAGGATTCACAGCTGAGAATCTTTCACGGAGATATTACAGCAAACAACATTTTGCTTGATGACAAACTCAAGCAAAAACACAAGTGTTGCAGGCGCATAGTATGGAATCGTCATGATAATGACGGTCTCTCTGTGTATTAATTAGATTTACATTGACGATGGTTAAACATTTTGTAAGTGTGTTTCTAAACAAGTGATTATTGATGCGCTGTACTGGTTACATAGCTCCAGAGTATGCAATGCGAGGGTAGCCTTCGGCTAAAGCAGATGCCTACAGTTTTAGAGTGGTTAATTAATGACTGACTGTGTATAAGCCAATGATTGTGAGTAGTAATGCAAAGTAGAGTACCACTATTGGTTAAAAGTAAAGTTAATATTTTTCATTTTCATATTTTAATTTTAGAAAAAAGGTAGCCAATAACATAAGTCACATTAAAGCACACCTACAAATTAATCAATAAAATGGTAACACATCAACTATCTTAAAATGATGATTTTATTTCTCATATTAATTTTCTTTGTACTCAAAAGTACCTTTTTTAAATCCCTTAAAAATATATTTCCACATAATTTAAATGCACAAAAGAAAATCTACACATTAAAAAAATAATAATATTTTAAAGGGTTTTATTTTTAAAAAATTATATGATAATTAAGTGGCTTTGGCCGCCTCCTAACTTCGTGTTCATGATCATTGGCTCGTTTCCCCTAATATGAATGAGTTCGGAAGGTAATCATGTTGTAGACCTTTTTTTATAAGGGAGATATGACTTATGACTTTCTCTTGTCTATATTATTTATCTCAAGGGTTTAGAGTTTATTGCAGAGTTGCTTGGGTTCAAGTGTTGCTTTGCAAATATTAACATATGAACTACATCACCTTTGTATTGTCTGCATCTATTTCACTATGTATGTATATAATTGCCCATCTCTTACGATCCATTCTAACAAAGTCACTACAAAAGTTGAAGGCAAAATCAAAGGCAATCTGTTTCTTAAATAGACATTTTTCACACAAGGGAGCCAAGAAAAGGTCGATGACACAAGAATGATAAGTCCAATAGTGACAACATAAAGGAATTCATGCGAATAAGACTAAATTAGTAAACACACAAACACCCTATCACCCAAGCAATCAACTTGTCTCATATCTAGAAACTAGCCCTCGTACCATTAAAAGGTGCAATGTTATGTCGACAATAAAAATATGAGGGTGTGTAGAGTTGTTGAAGTTCGTTCAACATGTAATGAAAAGGTATGTTCGCCCTGGGTAGTAAGGCACGTAAGGTTTGTAGGGTCGTCGAAGCAATTCCAAGATGGGTTCAAGAGGCATATGTGACATGGCTAGCGAGGCAACACACATAAATATCCCACAACTAATCAACCATTATGTTAGTAAAGAGGTTTTATTAGGAGTGGACGAAGATGACTTACTTAGAGAAGAAGGTATATTCTTGGCCATGACAAGATCTGGTTTAATCTTGGTATAGTCCATAGAAGGAGGTAGCAGAGATCCCTTGTTGGTTATCTTGTTTTGTAGAGCCACTGTGGGAGGATCTACAGACTTCTTATTTTTAGGAATAACATAAGACTTTTCTTGTTGTGATTGTCAACGTGTAAACACCGTGCATGAGTGCCTTATCATATCAGTTGCGTCTTCTTTTTCATCTGACGAGTGTTCAAAATAAACAATCTTAGTATCATCTACCTCTTAAATCTCTAAGACATTCCCTTCTTCCTCTTCCTACTCTGGCTCAACAATTTCTTCTTCATTATCCTCTTGTGCTTCGCAAGATGTGTTGACAGGAGGAGCTTTTAGGGCTATTCTATCATATTCATTACAAATTGTTTTCTTACTCTGGAAGTTCTTCCTTGGTGCATCTTTGTATGGGGTGCTATGAGTGAGCTGATTTTTTAGCACAATCAAGTCATTAGCTAGTTTTTGTAATTAAGGGTATATAGTTCCTGAACTGGAACTTTGAGCTTTATCTTTGTTTGACCATTTTCTATTTTTTCTTGACACGGTGAGTTCATCTTCTACATCTACTACAATTTTTTGAGCCTCTTCTAGGGTGTTGGGTTGAGATCTTCTCAAAATGAACCAACCTTCCGACAATGGAGAATTAGTGAAGAATCTCAATCGGTTATCTTCAGTAGACCTTGCAGCTTCAAGATTTTTACAAAGCAACATGTTGAATTTTGCAACAAAATCCCTCATAGCCTCATTTGGTTCCTTCTTCAATTGAGACCATTGTGCAAGTAATATGTGAGTATCTTCAGTTGGTTTAAATCTAGCCTCGAATTTAGTCTTCATCTATACGTAGTAAGTGATTGATTTTCTATGTAGATAGTAGAACTAAACATATATATCCCACAACTACAATGCTTATGTATTTATACACGATTAACAGTCGATTACAACCCCTATCAATGTGCAAACAAAAAAAGTAAAGATTAAAAAATGAAAAAAAATCTCACAAGAAAGATATGCACCTTAATCAAAAGGGGCCACTCAAAATCCACATGAGCTCCTAATGAGGCCAAGACTATGAGATGCTCCAAACAAGATCATAATAATATGGACACTCTAAAAAGGACATTCAAAAATACTTGGAAGCGGGAAGAAAATGGGATATATTGTAACAACCTACAAAATGTGTGAATAATGTCTAATTTGAACCAATAAGGGACAAACACACAAACATGCTAAAATCATGCAATATAATGACTAATAAATGCCTAGAAACCATTTTTTAGTGTTTATGGTATAATTGCCATACAGGTACTTTTGAATTTTTTATCAAACATAAAATACCTAAAAAAGTTGTAACCATGATACTATAGATACCTAATTTAGATATGAGACAAGTTAATTGCTTTGTTGTTAGGGTTTGTGCTATTTAATTCCTTTGTGTAGTCACTCTTCGACTTATCTTTCTTATGTCATCAACCTTTCATGGGCTCCCTTGTGTGAAAAGTACATTTTTAAGAAATACATTGTGTTTGATGTTGCATCTAGCTTATATAGTGACGTTGTTAGAATGGGTCATAAGAGACAGGTAGCCATATATATACATAGTGAAATAGACATTAACAAGTACAAAGGTGATGTAATGCATATGTTGAGCATACAATGGGGCACTCAGACCCAAGTGATTATAATGCAGCCAAATTCCAAACAACTCAATATACTGCAAAATAAAATGAACTCCAAAAGAAAATAGATCCTTCTTCATTATTGAATCATGAATTACGATGTTTAATAAATAGGAAAACAACTCCCAACTCGAGTTGCCAAGCAAACTCTAACTAACTTGGACTAAATCTACTCTAGGTGGCAGAAATTACTATTTTTAGCAGTTTACTAGAACCTGCTATTTTTAGTAAGCTCGCATGCTTATTCGTACGGGCACAAAAATTGCTACGCATCTTGTACATGCCTAAATTAGAGGAATTGCCAACTTTCTAACTCATAATGCAACTAAGAGACTAAAACTAACTAATGCCCTAAAATAGGAAAAAACTGAATTACAACTTAAATCCTAATTTTCAGCCTCAAGATGGTGGATTTTTGGGCCTGAAAATGTGTCGAAACTTCCTCCAACCGATAGAACTGATTGCCGATGCGTTCGTCTCATCGAAACATGTGGTTTTAAAAAAAAAGGAGTCAAACAGACACCCGGAGCACAAGTTATGACTGTTTTAAGTCCCTGTTAATTCTGGCGCATCTGATTATGCGGCACACAAACACATCACTGTGGATGAAGCATATTCTTTGGATGATTTTGTCATATGGCATGAATGTGGTGTTACAACTAATGAACAGGTAGAACAAGTTTTTCATCGACATAGAAAAATTTGCATAAATTATAACCACTATCTACTAGAACTATATGTTGAAACATGTGTTGTAAATTAGATACTGCACACTTACTTTCACATGGATAAATGTACAACCTCATTGATCCAATAACACACAAACGATATAAGTCTTACAAGTTGTATTATATATATATATATATACACACACATACACTACAACATTTTTTTTTATTTGAACCACATAATTAACCCACATCTTATGTAACAAAAATATTTTACATGAACAACATAAATAATCATTTATAACTAATGTCATTAATAGGAGACCATTAATCAATTAAGTCTTCCTTACAAAATAATGCCAAAATACATTTAGCATTCAATCTCTTCTACATGAGATCTATATAAGATGAGTAAATATGCACCAGGGGAGAGGACCCGGTTGTGGTGCAGGGTCCATTAGTGGAGATAGTAGGTGAATAGTCATTCACCTTTTTTTTAACATATTTTGAATGACATGTGAAGTTAATACAACCCAACTGTTTTCTCCCCTATCATTATTAATTAAACATGGAAGCATGAAATGTTGAATAAGGCAGTTTTTAAATTGGTCAATATTCTCTTATTCATTGATAGAACTAAAAATATATATTAATTTATATACAAGTGTACAAAAACCAAGTCTGTACAGTCAACTACTCATTAAGTAATATTTTCATTGTATGCACATCATATCTATTACAGTCACTTCAACAAGTCACTTCTCAAGACTTTCCAACCCAGATCTCAAATCCCATGCACTAGTTTTGATGTAAGAGTCTTCAATCCAAGTATACACCTGCATAACAATAAATGAATTTATGGTCAGTCTCACCTTTCAAAGTGTTTAAAAACTCAGTACCATATGAACAATAAATTGTGTAACCAGCTGCATAAAATAATAAAAATGACCAACTAAAATATTATCCATTGGATTAAATCCCAATAAATCTCAGCCATTTGATTGAACTTTCATAGTGAATCCATGTCAACTAACATCAACCAATCAGAATTTAGGATGATAGAATAAAAGCTGGAGGATGGATTACAATTCCATTTGTTCATGCAATTTTCATCTCTCCAAGTTGAAGAAGTGAGGAGCAGTGCAGTTCAGGTAAGACACTCATGAATTACAAACTATTTCATAATTCAAGCCCTCTATTTAGTTTTTCAGTGACTGAATTTTTGAGAAATTAGGATAAAACATATATTTGAAGGTGGCAGTGAGGTGGCTGTGCAATGTTGGAGGTCAAGAATTTGGTCCTGCATCCATTGGTGGTGTTTTTACTCTATAAATTTTCCCTTCCATATTTCTAACGATTGGTAACAGCTTAGCTCTAAACTCTATAAATTTTGCCTTCCATATTTCTAACGACAATTCAGCAAAGGATTGGTTCCATCGAGTCACATTAGATTTTTTTGATGAAGGATTGGACAATAATGCTGCTAAAACCATTATTAGCTAGAAAAACTTTTATACATTTCTTCATTTCCTCTCTGCAATAACTTTTATTCAACTGGACAGTGATACGTTTAACTGGCAAGTAACAAGTGCAGTATATTTTGTCTAAAGCTAATAATAAAGAACCTTTGCTTTTTGAGAACTCTTAATAAATGCTAAAATGAAGACTGCTACATGGAACGTGTCTGTCCTCCAATGATGTAATGTGATATTAGCATAAGTTTTATTGTATACACAAAAAGATAACATAACTGCAAATACAACACTACTGGAATATACAACTCTGTCGGAATATGACCACAACAGCGTTCTATAGTCCACCAGTGTTGTATATTGCATTTCTGAATTCACTGTATTGTTCATTTTTTCCAGATATCTCATTCTCCAGTTGAAAAGTATTTTTTCCAATCATCACTGTGATATTAGCATAAGTTTTATTGTATACATAGAAAGATGGAAAGTATTCTAATTACATGTGCAAAAGTTATATTCAAAACATAACTTTAAATACAACACTACTGGAATATACAACTCTGTCGGAATATGACCACAACAGCGTTCTATAGTCCACCAGTGTTGTATATTGCATTTCTGAATTCACTGTATTGTTCATTTTTTCCAGATATCTCATTCTCCAGTTGAAAAGCATTTTTTCCAATCATCACTGTGATATTAGCATAAGTTTTATTGTATACATAGAAATACAGTACTTTGTCAAGTTCTCGTTAGAAATATGGAAGGAAAATTTTAAATTCTATCAATGAATAAGATAATATTGACCAATTTAAAAACTGTCTCCATTATTGGACCCTGCACCACAACCGGTGCCTATCCCCTAGCAATGCTCACCCACCAGCCGTTAATGTTTTCATTGTAAATATATGCCTTCCATATTTCTAACGACAACTTAGCTTTAACAACTAGGGAAGAGGACCTGGTTGTGGTGCACCATATCTTTGCACAGTCACCGCGCCACGTCACTGCCGCCTGGGCGAGTAAAAACACTATAATTGCAGGTTTCAAAAGAACTGGTATTTGGCTAAGTTGTTACCAATCCTCTCGACAAATCCTTTTCAAAAAAATCTATTGTGACTTGATGGAACCAATCCTTTGCTGAATTGTCGTTAGAAATATGGAAGGCAAAATTTATAGAGTTTAGAGCTAAGCTGTTACCAATCGTTAGAAATATGGAAGGGAAAATTTATAGAGTAAAAACACCACCAATGGATGCAAGACCAAATTCTTGACCTCCACCATTGCACTGCCACCTCACTGCCACCTCAGCGCCACGTGGACGATCCGCATCAGTGAAGATATCGAAAAAGTCGGATTAATTGCATGGGACCAAGTGTTGTCCACTCGCCGTGGCAGTTGTTGTCCGGGCTACCGCCATGCATTGAATGCTCACCCAGCAGCCGTTAATGTTTTCATTATAAATTTTCCCTTCCATATTTCTAACGAACAATATAGTGAATTCTGAAATGCAATATACAACATTGTTGAACTATACAGCATTGTCATAATGAAAACTACAAGTCAATTAATTCCTAAAAATTAAACAAAATCATTCATATTCTAGCATATTCCAGCATTTATTTTTGGTATATTTATAGTTTCTTTTCCAACAATCATCTTTCATGCTGTGCATCAGGTATTTCATTTACACCATGAGAAAAGGTGCTATTGCTAGAAGATCAAGGAGGCCAAGAGTGAGAGGTGTACAATTATCACATAATTTAAGTGATGAAGAGGATAATTCAGCACCAACTGGTAATGAACCAGAATGTAGAAACCCACCCACTGTCTCGGTTCAAAGAACAGCTGCAACAAAGAAGCTTAGTGTCATCCGAGGTTGGACAAAAGAAGATATGGAAAAGGCGATAGATGATGTTGAGTTTAATGGGTTCTCAGTTAGAGCAGCAGCAAAGAAGTATTCCATTCCACCCACATCATTACACTATTGGCTAAATGGTCTCACCCACACAAAGAGGAGGGGTCCTCCAACAGTTCTAACTGAAGAAGAAGAAGAGGAAATTGTTGAATGGTGCAAAGAAATGGCTGATATGGGTCATGGCTTGGAGTTAATGCAGCTAAAGGCAAATGTTGCTCAGATTTGCGAAACAAGACAAAACCCCTTCAGAGATGGGTTTCCTGGTAAATCATGGTGGGCTGGATTCAGAAAACGTCATCCAGACCTTGCAATCCGAACCGCTGAGGGACTTGACAGGGATAGAGCTTTAAACTTGCGCCCTGCAATAGTAACCAAATTTTATGATAATTTGGCCAAAAGCTATGGAACCTATTCATACGGCGCTCATAAAATCTGGAATTGTGATGAGACTGGTTTGCAGGCTGGTAGAAATTGTGGAGTTCGTGTAATTGCGAAGAGGGGCAGTCGTAATGTCCCAAAGGTAATACCAAAGAGCAGGGAGTGGATCACCATATTGTGTTGTGTCAATGCAGCAGGTATGTCAATCCCAGGATTTTATTTGTTCAAGGGAAAGAGAATGATAAAGAATTACATTAAAAATTGTGAACCTGGAGCATGTATGGCTGCACATCCAAATGCATGGATGACAAAGGAATTGTTTTTAAATTGGCTATGTCATTTTGCACGTTCAGTACCAGGCGGTGTTTCTCCAAATAATAGACACCTATTGATATTTGATGGCCATGGCAGCCATGTAGCATTACAAACAGTGGAGGAGGCAAACAAATTGGGCATTGATTTGATAACACTACCAGCACATACTAGTCATAAGTTGCAACCTCTTGACGTGAGTGTGTTCAGCCCTTTCAAGACATATTTTAGAGCTGAGAGGTCCAAATGGATGGCAGAGAACAAATGTGCAGATGTGAAAAGGAGTGACATTGCTGAGCTTGCAAGTAGAGCCTTAAAAAAGGCACAGACACCATCTAACATAATTGCAGGTTTCAAAAGAACTGGTATTTGGCCATTGAATTATGATGCTCTCCTAAATGACATGGCATGCAGCCAGGCATTTGACATGCAAGGTGAGGAAGTTGTTGATGCTGTCACAAACATTTTGAGCCTATCTCAACGAATAAATCCTGAATTAAATGACAGTGAAGAGGTGGTGCCTGAAACTCAATTCATGCAAAATGTTGACTCTAGAGATGATATGGAAGCAGCTGCAACACATGGAGTGGAGCTAAACGGTGCTCTTGGAAACCCAAGTAACATCATCAACAATAAGGAGGGGTCTTCAGATTTTGTAAGTAACAATGATTTGTCTTTGCCAAGTCAAGTTAACCCGCCACAATGGTTAGAGGATGCCATGAAAAACTTGGGTTACAAGCTACCATCCAGCACAGAAGATCAAAGCTTAAATCTGCCTTCCTTTCCTGAAGGACTAGAACAAGAAGCAATAATTCATTACTATGCAGATGTTGGAGATGAGGATGAACAAGACGAAGTCGAATTTCAAGAGGATGCTCAAGAAAATGAAATTAACTTAGAAGTTCTGCCACATGAACCTCACCACCCTGAAGAGACTGAAAGCCAAGATGGACGCGGTAAGTTACTTTCCCATTTTCTACGACTTCCAAGGGAGATCATAAACAAATCAGATGGTTCTATTAGACTAAGTAGGCATTCACAGATTTTGACTGCACCTGAGTACATGGAGCTATTGGTTGATGCGGAAAGAAAAAAGGAGGAACAAGCAAAACTAAAGTTACGGAAAAAAGAACTGGCACAAGAAAAAAAGGTTGCTAGACTTGCAGCAAAAGAAAAAAGATTGCAGGAGAAGCTTGAAAGAGAAAGGGAGAAGCAGGCTAAGGAGCAACAGAAAGAGATTGAGAAGGCACACAAGCAACAAAGGAAAGAGCAAGAGAAGAGAGAGAGGGAACTTGCAAATCAATTAAGGGAATACGAAAAGAGGATGCGTGTAAGTTCTGCAACTGATCATGAAAATCGAAGGATTTTTCAAGATATGTTAAATATTCAAATTCCAGGTTATGCTCAAATTGGAACACCTCCATCACTTATGAATAACTCTTGTACAGTTCCATCTTGGTATGTATCACCTCATTTACTTTCTACAAGTTCAAGCAGTCCTAGTAGTTCATTTGCAATGCCACCATGGATGCAAGCTTCAGCAGGGCAACCAACTCCTCTGTCAACAACAGGTGCAAATCCCTTTTCAAGCGGACAACCAAATCCTTTTTCAGCAGGGGGACCAGATCCTTTATCAATTGGGCAACCAAATGCTCTGTCAAAAGGGATTCTAAATCCCTTTTCAGTTGGCCAATCAAACACTGTATCGGCAGGAAAAGAAAATCCAAAAGCAGTATAGAAAGAGGGCAATATTACTTACACTAACTAAGATATTGAACATGTGCCAGCAAACAATGCTTATTACCCCATATGATGATGGTAGTAATTTTGTTGGTGATACAATTTTGCTAGATGTATTCACCGAAGCCTTCCTATGTAGTCTCTAAAGTTATATAGTGCAATATAAATTTTGCGTATGTAATCAGAATACTTTCCAGCCATCCATGTATACAATTAAACTTATGTTAATATATCAGTATGATGATGCTCTTCCATATTTTACACCCAATTTGGCAGTGTAATCAGAATACTCATATTAATTTTGCATATGTAATCAGAATACTTTCCAGCCATCCATGTATACAATTAAACTTATGTTAATATATCAGTATGATGATGCTCTTCCATATTTTACACCCAATTTGGCAGTGTAATCAGAATACTCATATTAATTTTGCATATGTAATCAGAATACTTTCCTGGCGTCCATGTATACAATTGAACTTATGTTAATATATCAATATGATGACGCTCTTTATTTTACACCCTATTTGGCGGTGTAATCAGAATACTCATATTAATTTTGCGTATGTAATCAGAATACTTTGTATACAATTAAACTTATGTTAATATATCAGTATGATTATGCTAACTATTTTAATAGTGCAGTGTTTTAAAACATTAAGGATCATTGCCTGGGTGAGAACCCTCTCATCTCTGCCTTTTCTTCTCATCTTCTTAGCAGGCCGAGCCAATGCCGAGGACGAAGTCGGTCAGGAGTGGAGAAAACGCACGCACCCACCGGTCTGCAAGATACCACGAAATGGTCGCTCGAGCTCTGCAACAGAACAGACGAAAAACCAGACTGAACGAGCTCCCTCTCCATTTCCCACGAAATGCGATGAAGGATTTGGCGGTGACCATCTCCATAAACCTACCCGCCCACATTAACGGCTGGTGGGTGAGCATTCAATGCATGGCGGTAGCCCGGACAACAACTGGCGCGGCGAATGGCGTGGTGTTTTTACTCGACCAGGTGGCAGTGACGTGGTGCAATGACTGTGCAAAGATAGGGTGCACTACAACCGGTGCAATGCATGAAGCACTACTATAAAATTCCATAGAAAGAAAGACATTTAAACATGGAAGCATGAAGCACGAAAGTACTTTAATGTTGATATGTGAAGTGAATACAACCCAACCGTTTTCTCCCCTATTCCAATTAATTAAACATGGAAGCATGAAATGTTGAATAAGACAGTTTTTGAATTGATCAATATTCTCTTATTCATTGATAGAACTAAATTAGGGGAATCTTACCATCACCGCCTAAGTACGATTCTTCAAACAATAGAAATATTGAACAAGAATTGACAACAAGGGATGTTATAATTAGACAAAAACTACAAACTGATATTGAGAAGATCCAAGAATCAAATACCAAGAAACGCAAAGAACCAGAGTTCATTACTGAATTAATAACATATTATTGTTGAATATAAAAGCATACCATTGCTTAATATAAAAACATACTAATAACAAAATACTAAAAAATAGAGACATTTACTGACTCATTGGAAACGAAAGAGAGTATTGGAATTGGTGTAGGAAACAATCTGATCAGAATTTTTGAGTTCCAAGAACATTGAAATGAGATTTGTTAGAGAAGATTAGTTACAAATAAGGATTGAAAAAGATTTAGCAAGGGCTAAATATTTCGATCGAGGGAGAGAATATTGAAATCAGACAATAATAGAACATAATAGAACATAATTGAAATCAGAAATATTTCGATTGGTGGATCTTTTGGAATCAGACAATAATAGAACATTTGTAATTGTCATCTGAAAGATGCAAACAAGTCTTAAGAACCAAGTCTATATTAATCAATATTCTCTTATTCATTGATAGAAATAAAAAATATATATTAATTTAAATACAAGTGTACAAAAACCAAGTCTATACAGTGAACTACTCATTAAGTAATATTTTCATTGTATGCACATCATAGCTATTACAATCACTTGAACAAGTCATTTCTCAAGACTTTCAAAAAAATTACTACCATCATCATATGGGGTAATAAGCATTGTTTGCGGGCACATGTTCAATATCTTAGTTAGTATTGGGTGTGTTTTATACCATGCCTATGCAATACCATCCCTTTCGAAAAATGGGTGTGTTTTATACATCACTAATATCCCTCTAATCATACATCAAAGAACGGATTGATCATTTCAATGTAAGTTCAAAGATAGATCAAACTTTAAAATATTACTAGAGACTTGTGATCGAATCCCTCTAATCATACAGCAAAGAATGGATAAATCATTTCAATGCCGAATCCCTCTAATCACATATCAAAGAACGGATAAATCATTTCAATGTAAGTTCAAAGATAAATCAAACTTTGAAATATTATTAGAGCATGCGATCGAATCCTCTAATCATATAGAAACAAAAATAAGGGAAGGATCTATCACAGTAAGCGTACTTGTGGGCAACCTTACATCAAAATAAGGAATAGATCATGTCAAAGATGGTTCAAAGAACATGATTCCTTATTCATCAAATTTCACTAAAGGCTCATACCTGTCTCATGATATTTGTATGTCGAAAAAGAAAAGAAGCTTAATAAAAGGAACACTGCATGAAAAGTAAAATAAGGTAATCTATTGATATTTGAAATCATCCTGATAATCAAGACGAGGATGTAGGGTTTAAAACTCAATTATTTCTTCAATTCAAAAGAAAAACATCAATAATTGGTAAAATCCAATTATTAACATGCTCAAAACTGGGTATTATTAGGTATAAGAAAATAATTAATACTTCAATGGCACTTCATTAATGTCTTCCCTAACGTCATACCTCAAGGACATTTATATAAAGAGCCACTATTTGCAAATCTTATCAGTAATCATGCTGCAGGACCACATAATTGGTTCAAAACGACAATTTTAAATCAGACTCAGCCCCGTTTGATCTACCCTTAAAAGTACTAACTGAACAAAATCTGCTGAACTCATAAGACTATATAAATGCATCAGCGGATTATGCTTGCTCCTTGTTAGATGGTGAAAGGACAGTAAAATGAAAACAACACTGAATCTGTAATCCCTCCATCTTAAGAAGTTCTTAGACACCCAAGCTATGGGGAAAAAAATCACAATATATAAAACATATGGATTGTCTTCAAAGCACCATTTCAACCAGACAATGACTTGTGGATGTAAATAAATATTAAAACTCGGAAAGAGAAAACGGTTTATTGACCTGACTGAGTGGACAGCAAACAACATATAAAATTTCAGTTCAAATTCATTTAAGAACCAGCTCCATCCATGGAAAGTAATAATGAGGAACAATTGAAACCACAACAATATACTATTCATCGGCATGTACAAGCATAACACTCCGTCCCGAAATTTTGTCAATAATGCATATCCTTTCAGCAGCAACTATTCTATCACTGTTTAACGTCACCACCCACAAGGCCAAAAAGCACCAGAAGAAAAACAAAAAAAAGCCGAAAAAGAAAGACATTTTGGAGGAGCAAGAAAACTCTGAACCAAACGCACCCAAAACACTGTCCTTAAATTATAAGCAAAGGCATTTTAAGTAACAAAACACAGTACAATCATGTCAAAAGAAGTTACAAGAACAAATAATGCAAAGCAAAATCGTATTGTTACAGCAAAATCGTAAAACTTCAGCACGTAGTAAAGCAAAATTTCCATAGTAGTACAGTGTTTAAAAACACTAAGGATCATCGCCTGAGTGAGAACGCTCTCACCTCTGCCTTTTCTTCTCATCTTCTTAGCAGGCCGAGCCAATGCCGAGGACGAAGTCGATCAGGAGTGGAGAAAACGCACGCACCCACCGGTCTACAAGACACCACGAAATGGTCGCTCGAGCTCTGCCACAGAACAGGCGAAAAACCAGACCGAACGACCTCCCTCTCCATTTCCCACGAAATGCGGTTCAGGATTTGGCGGTGACCATCTCAATAAACCTACCCGCCCACATTAACGGCTGGTGGGTGAGCATTCAATGCATGGCGGTAGCCCGGACTACAACTGGCGCGGCGAGTGGACAACACTTGGTCCCATGCAATTAATCTGACTTTTTCGATATCTTCGCTGACGCGGGTCGTCCACGTGGCGCTGAGGTGGCAGTGAGGTGGCAGTGCAATGCTGGAGGTCAAGAATTTGGTCCTGCATCCATTGGTGGTGTTTTTACTCGTCCAGGTGGCAGTGACGTGGCGCGGTGACTGTGCAAAGATAGGGTGCACCACATATGGGTCCTCTCCCCTAAGCAATAATTCAAACATTCACCTACACGGTGCGCCGGCGTATAGTTTAACCGTGCAGTTTTGGGACAGAGTAAACCGAAGGAGGGACGGAACCGCGTAAAGTTATAACAACTGCTACGGTGAAGAGAACGGGGCAATGTATCTGCCTGATCGGCAACTGGCGAGAAACCACAAGTAGCTTAATGGTTAAGGTCACCGAGGATCCAACCGAGTAACGGAGATTTCATTTACAGAAGGAACACCTGATGCAGATGATGTGCTCGTTCCTGAAGCATGCGATGTTCTGCCCTTTTCACGCTCTTCGTAACTTGATTTTGATTTTAATTTTGACGGAGCAGGGGTCCCGCTGATATATATGAACGCAGGTTTTGTGGGATTTGGCAATGTCACTGAACTGCTAGAAATCATCATAACAACATTCGACATAGCTGGACGAACAGTCGCATCTGCTTGCACACATAAAAGCCCAACATGAATGCATCTCAACGCCTGCTCCTGCGAACACGCTTCTCTTATTGTTGAATCCAACATATTCAAAACATCTCCTTCTATGTATAGTCTCCATGCCTGCATCACACACCATCAATTCACTCAAATCTCGTTGCCTGACATTGAAAAATATTAGTTGAAGTAAAACGGATGGTGGGAAACCAGTTTCTTACCCATTCTAACAGGTTTTGCATTTCCTGTGGAAGATTAATATCGTTGTTTTTTCTTCCACTCAGAATCTCAAGCAATACCACTCCAAAACTGTAGACGTCTGCTTTAGCCGAAAGCTTCCCTTGCATTGCATACTCTGGAGCCATGTAACCACTGCAGTGCATAAATGATCACTTGTTTAGAATAACACCCACAAAATGTTTAAGCACAAAGCATACATCATTATCATGATGATTCCTTACTATGTGCCTGCAACTGTTGTTTGGATATGCGTCTCGCCCTCAGGGAAAAGCTTGGCTAGGCCAAAGTCAGCTATCTTGGGATTGAGTTTGTCATCAAGCAAAATGTTGTTTGCTTTAATATCTCTGTGAATGATTCGCAGCTGTGAATCTTCGTGAAGGTAGAGAAGCCCACGGGCAATTCCAAAGATGATGTTATACCGTTTTTGCCAATCTAGCTCTCTGCGCTTTTCTGGATCTGTTAAAACCCCAATTATACTACTTGTCTTACCTCTTCATCTTTTCCAAACAATTCGGCAAAGTCTAAATGAAAATAAAGGTTAAATAGTAACTTACCGAATAGAAATGTGTCCAGGCTTTTGTTGGGTAAATGCTCATAAACAAGCAACCTTTCATCTCCCTCGGCGCAACATCCCCACAGCTTCACAAGGTTTCGATGCTGAATGTTGGCAACCAGCTTCACTTCGTTCATAAATTCTTTCTTGCCTTGTGCAGATCTGGCAGACAGTTTTTTCACCGCTATCCCCCTTCCGTCTGTAGTTGTTCCCTGAAACGTCGAAACAGAATTAGAAGTTAGAGATCTCCATGTCAATTTAAACAAACTTCCTGTTCCATGAATACAGTTTAAATCCAAGTCAAGGATATGCTATAGTCCAACCCTGTATACGACACCAAAACCTCCCTCTCCGAGCTTGTTCTTTTCATCAAAATTTTCTGTGGCTTCTGCCAGTTCTTGTAAGCTGAAGACAAAATGTTGCTCCTGCATAAGTAACCCGGATTCAGAAGAGAATTCACGCCTCTCTGCAGCATTAGAAATGTGCATAAGCTTAAAGGCTTAAATATTTGTTACACTAAAACCAGAAGAGCATAATACTAAAAACCAGAAGAGAAAAGTACCTTCGTTGTGGGTAGATAGGGTTATCGGCCTCCGGAAAATGGCAGATTTTACTCTTTTTCTCATTCCAATCAGAAGAATAATTAACACCAGAATAATGCCTCCCACGAGCCCTAATGCTAAGGGTACTGTTTTTGAGGACTTCTCTGCAGAGTAGGTGGTGACCGTTATTTAAAGGAATTGGGGGCGCTCACATACTTTTCAATATGCACCCAAAAGAAAATCGATTAAAAAACAAATAAACAAATTCAAGAGCATAACTGAAAACAAAAAGAGGTGTCTGTGCTTACTCTTTGATATCCCTTGAGCTGTTGTGGGAGGTGTAGATGTTGCAGGTGGAGGCGAAGAGGGCGCCGATGTGGAGCCGAAAAATGGGTGTATGTCATATGCTACTGAGCAGCTTCCAAGCAGACCTTGACCTCCTTGTTTTGTAGAACAGCAGTTTTCCAATGCTTGCCTTGCTGTGAGCAAGCATGTTCTGCAATCCTCGACGGATAAATCTCTCCAACACTGAACTCGACCGTAGACCTTGTCTGAAGAGGAGTAGTTGGCTGAACCTAGAGCGTATCCCTTTTTTGCAGGGTCGTTATAAACTTCATTAGACAGATTGGATAGAAGATCAGTGGTAATGGACTTGTAATTAGCCTCCAAATTGCTTGGGACATCATTCACGTTGTTGAGGTAAGCTCCATCGGTATCCAGTTTCGAAATGAAATTAGAATTGTCATAGCGGAAGAAGCAGTCATCCAGCCATACTCGCCCACCTATGTCATTGCCGCAAACCTCATGAATAGAGTTATTTGCTTCTCGAGAACAGGTGGAGCAGTTTTCTGCTGATATGTTTCCAATACACTGTACAAGGCCGTAGACCTGGTTAGGTGATTGGCCATGCGAAGAAGTGTTAAATCCTGAATTTAGAGGCGTATTGCGAACCAGATCAGCGATAACCAGATTGAAGTTAGAGGAATATGTATCGCCATCTGTGTAAGTTGAGGCATTATTGCAGGTAGACGTTATGTAGGAACAAATGACTGAAGGAAAACCCATTAAAAACAGCAAAATAAGAAAAACTGGGAGGAAATTTGACCCTATGCACCCCATCTTGTTGTCCCTGGAACTCACGAATTACCTAATCTTCTCCAAGGTCTAAAAGGCAGCAAAGATAATCATAACTGAGCGAGTTTTGCAGATGAGTTAATTAATTATCGCTTGGTCTTGAGTTAATTAAACAACCAATAAAGGAATTGAGAGATGCAAGTGGGACACGTTTCTAGATTAAGTATTTTGTGAACGCTTCAACATTTAACAAAAGTCTAGAGGCGACCCTTAAAAACTCGTAATTAGCAATGGTTTTATATATATATATATATATAGGCCATATTTTAAATATGTAAATTATATGAGAAGGTTATTATAAAATTTGTAAATATTTGTGATTAAAACTATAAAAATATATAAATAGCTATCAAATTTAACTCTTACTTACAAGTCTAATTAATAAAACACTAACAAACAAATTTATCCAAAAAAAAAAGAAGCGGGGGGACCTTATCCTTAATAAAAGTTATTAAAAGTCTATTCTTGAGAATGACATCCCTTGATTATTTATAACTTCAATTACTACACATGAGGAATCAAAAGAAGACTTGGACTTTTAAGGGCCAATCCTTCGAAAATTTGTAAGGTATAAACATGAAATTTAGTAAAAGATTAGAGTTGTGATAAGAAATAAGTTGTCATTATGAAGATTCTAGAAAATTTATTATAAAGTAACTATTTTTAATTATGTCATTTTAATTACACCGGTGCCCACCTTCGAGGATGCCCTTGCTGGAAAACGTCAAATTCTGGCAGCTACTTTCCCAGTGACGCAATACCAGTGATATTGTTTCACGTAAATTTTTTTGGTGAACAGTTGTTTTGGTAAGTGACAAGTGACAAACCAACATAAAGTATGCACAACAGGTCAAAGTTTTTTGTGTCGTGCTGGTGAAGAAGAAAAATCAAACCTGCACAAAGAGGCACAAACGACGGAAAAATAGGGATCAGGATCCTCAGCAAATCAGGCAATAACATTTGCAGGAGGGTGTATACGATTTTCTGGACTACCGTCAATTCGCAGTATTTGAGGACTGGGATGTGGTGAACCTTGGGGCACTTATTGACGAACATCATTATGTGCCATGGGGTCTCGAAACTACCTATGGCGTGTATTAAATGGAAACGATTCAATACGCAACTAAAAAAATTATTGTAATTTGGATATTTAAATCCGCTGTATAATACATTAACCCGCTTAATTGATTTCAACATCGGCCATGGCCAAAACATCCCAAGATATAGTTTAGTTTTCATGTATCATTATTATAGACATGTACTCCACTAGAAATAACATCATGTTCGTGGAGGGATATCCATATGCAATGCAAATCCACAACACATGGCCTCATATTTTTATGATTGGATATTTAATATTGAAAAGTGCATTCTTTGCAAAGATTTTTAAAGCAATCAAGTCTAAATTCCTACATAGCCACTTATGGACATAAGTATAATGATGCTTGTAGGATTTTACAAGTATGGATTTTATCTTCACTTTGTTATGTAGTTAAAATCTGGGCTGCAAATGAGTATATTTGTATGCGTGAATATGTTTCACATCTATGTAAATACATACGTGATGCCATCTAGGTATGTGTGTATATATAACTATATTTCTTAAAAAATGGGAATATATATGTATATACATATATATTGTTGTATGTATGCATTTTAATATGTGCATGGAGTATTTTGGGGTTTTACAATGTTGTTTTTCTAGAAACCCTGTTATCTTGGATGCATTATATGTGGAAAAGAATAAGGAAATTGTTTTCTTTTCTAGATGACATGATATGTTGATTTCTATTGGTTTAATAATATCGTGGCTCGCTCTCTTTCTCTCTCTGATCCTTATTGTTTTGATATGTTATAAGAGAATCATATTATAATAGTGTTTCACCAAATGCAACAAACGGATATTCAACCCAATTAGCTCACCTTCTCCAACATACTCATAAGTCATAACAAAATAAGAGCTTACCAACATTGTGTGGACATCCAACGAGTAATAATAAGAAGTATTTTTTGTTGACTCTTGTAGTTGAAACAATTTATGATAACACATATTACACTGCAAATTACAACTGTAACAAATTTAACATTCTTATCCTCTCTGGTGTAATTTGCAACTTATGTGCAATTGCTAGTTATAGACTAGCAATTGCATTACCAGTTGTAAAGTATGTTGAAAGGGATGTCAATGCTTGATAATTTATCTATTTTTTTCTATATGCTAGTACATTTTCAATATGTTAGTATTTTTTGGTCAAATAGTTGTCTCCACATTGATTTTTTTAAAATTTATACATCTAAAAAAATGAAAAACAATAACAAAATGAGAGGAATAATAAGTATATACCATGTCTAACCTTTAATAAGTATTCCTTGAAGAAAATTGTATAAACCTTTTCTACAATAGTTTGGAGAAAAATCGTTGCAAAATATGTTGGGGTTAGCACACCGGTTGTATAGATAATATATCAGATCTAAGCATACATGCAAATAAAATTGGATATTATACCATAAGAAATATATAATTCAAGAGACATAAATAAAAACTAGATTTAACGTGGTTCACCCAATGTGCGCTACGTCCACCAAGAAACAAGACAATCTATTATCCAAAGCTTTTACAAAGATATACAATAAATATTTACAATCTTCCACACCCGCTTAGATGTTCAGTACTTTCTACCTAAAATATTTTTTCTTCTTCACCCAAGAATTCTCTCTCATAGAATTATCTTGTAATTATGATCAATCCCTCTACTTTCTAGACCCTAGCTTTATGCTTTAAATAGTCATTTTAGACTTTAGGGCACTTAGCCATGCAATTACATTCAATAAATCTATTCCAATGCTAAAAATAGAAATAAAACTTGAGACTTACATAAACGCTCATTAAACAGGTAACTGATGTCTATTCTGCCCAACCATCGCTGGTTCCAACTTGCCACTGACCGATGCTCGGTCACACCCTAACTGATGCTGGTTACTGTCAACTTCCTAGAAAGTTCAAATTACATGCTAAACCAGAAGTAATTTAACTCCATTACTCAACAATCTTCCCACTTGGAGATTAATTACTGCACTATACCTATACAGTACATCATTATTGGATCCTTCTTAGATTTGTTTCTTCCTCCTCGAGTCCTCAAAATCTAAGACCAATAGAAGTGGAGTGTAGCTCCAACTTCTCCTTCGCTAACAAATTTGTTATCATATCCGCAGGGTTCCTTACTCATATGAATCTTTTCCAGATTCAACTTGCACATACCTCTAATACATTGTCATATGAAGTGATACCGTCAACTGAATGTGTTTTGTTCTAGAATGAAATGTTGAGTTCTTTACCTAAATGAATTACACTCTGACTGTTACTGAACAAATTGCAATCATCCTGCTCCTTTTCCCAACTCTTCCATGAACCTACTCATCCTTATCATCTCCTTAATATCCTTTGTAACTACAACATACTCTACCTCTGTAGTAGACAAAGCCAACAACCTTCTGCAATCTTGAAATCCAGCTAATTGCCGTCCCACCTACTATGATATATATATCCAGTAGTGCTCCTCCTCCTACCATCTAGATCTCCAGCCATATCCGAATCAGCATAGCCACATAATGAAATATCCTGAACCTCCATAGCATAGCTGCATGCTATAATTCCCTCTCAAATACCTGAGTATCCATTGGACTGCTTTCCAATGCTCTTTACCTGGATTAGCAATAAACCTTCTCACAACATCCCATTGCTTGTGCAATGTCCTGGTCTAGTACAAACCATAACATACATAAGACTTCCTACTACTGAAGCATAGGGAACATATGCCATGTACTCAACCTCCTCGTGTGATGAAGGACACTGATCTTTGCTTAATTTGAAGTGTCCAGCCATAGGTTGTACCAATAGGTTTTGAATTTTACATGTTAAACCTTTCCAACACCTTATTAATATAATCTTCCTGAGACAAATATAGTTTCTTATTTTTCCTATCTCTGTGTATTTTCATGCCAAGGATTCTCTTTGCAGCTCCTAAATTCTTCATTGCAAATGTGTGAGCTAGCTTTCCCTTAAGCTCACCAATGTCCTGCATACTAGATCCTGTAATAATCATATCATCCACATACAATAACAAAATAATATAGCTCCCATTTCCAAGTTTCTTGAAAAAAAGCACAATGGTCAGAATTTACATCTCAAGTAACCATGCTCATGCATAAAACTATCAACCCTCATGTACCATTACCTTGGAGCTTGGTTGAGCCCGTATAGGATCTTTTTCAACCTGCACACCAATTTTTCCTTACCCCTAGACTTCATAACGAAGTGGATTGTTGCATATAAATCTCTTTATCCAAATCACCATTAAGGAAAGTTGTCTTCACATCTAGTTTCTCTAAATGCAAATCCTCTACTGCAACTAAACTCAATATAGTAAGAATAGAAGTCATCTTAACAACAAGAGAAAATATTTCACCAAAATTAATACCTACTTTCTGTGTAAAATCCCTTTACTACAAGTCTTTCCTTGTACCTTTTCTGTCCACCATCTTCTTCCTTGATCCTGTAAACCCCTCTTGTTCTGCAATGTCCTCTTACCTGCTGGAAACTTAACCAAATCCCAACTCTGGTTCTGTTCTAAGGAATCCATTCTCCTCATTCATGCCATGCTCCCACTGCACGTGGGTCTCATCTTACATTTATTTTTCAAAGATTTCTTGTTCACCACTATCAGTCAATAACAGATAAAATAAAGAAGGTGTAAAAAAATTTCATGGAGGTTTACTTACCCTTTTGTGACCTTCTAACAGAATTTTTGGGGGTGCCGAAGGCTTAAAGTGGGCCTCTTGTACATTTGTGTCCAAAATCTAATAGTGACCGACGACTGGTCACACTCTAAGCTATTGCTGGTTCTTCCTCAGTAACAAATTTTGGTCCATCTAACTCGACATCGGTTAGGGCCTAACCAACCATGGTTATTGTGTATTTTTGTAGGTGTTCTTTTCAAACCCGAGAGTTCATTTTCATGAATAAAACTTCTCATTTTTCTTATTCTTGGGTACCAAAATTTGATCCCTGTACATTCTCTTTTCATTCGCATTGAATATCATGACTCGTAACAATCTTAGAATTTTCTAAATCCCAAAAACGGAATCCAAAATCACTAGATCCATAACCAATAAAAGTGCATCTCTTGGATTTTGCATTCAATTTTTTTCTATTTTCCTTATCAACATGCACAAAAGCTTCTAAACCAAAAAATTTAAGAAAAGAAAGATCTACCTCTTTTCCGGTCCAAGCTTCCTCTGGTATTCTTCCATCTAGTGAACTTGAAGGACCATAGTTAATCAAATAAACTGTTGTATCAACTACTTCTCCCCAAAAATATTAGGGCAATATAGAATGTATCCTCATACTTCTAGCACATTCCATTATTGTCATGTTCATTCTCTCTGGAACACCATTCTCCTGTGGTGTTATTGGAACCGTTCTTTCTCTACATATTCCATTAACTAAACAATAGTCATTGAAATCCTTGCTACAGTATTCACCCACCATTTTCAGATCTATGGCACTTTAACTTTGAATTTGATTCATTCTCGACAAGAGCTTTTTATCTTTTAAAAGTTTCAAAAACATCAGATTTATGTTTAATACAATAAACCCATACCTTTTTTATAACATCATCAATGAAAGTAACATAATACTGGGATCCACCCAAGAGACGTTACTTGAGTTGGTCCCCATACATCTGAGTGTACAAGATCCAATTTTTGATCCTTAGTTTCCCCAACTTTGAGAAATCTCACTCTCTTTTACTTTCCAAAAAATACAATACTCATAGAAATCAAGATCTAAATATTTCAAATATGATAACTTACCCTTAGCCTTTAAGATTTGCATTCCTTTTTGACTTATATGGCCCAGCTGATTTATGCCACATACTTGCATCTGAATTTGAAAGTAGATAATGCAGAAGAAGGAATCAGTAACACAGGTAGATAAATCTAACGTTCCCTACCTTCTTACCTTTTTCCATAACAAAATCACCCTTGGTGACTTTCCAAGAGTCTCCTATAAAAGTAACTATGCAACCAGACTCACCTAGTTGCCCTACAAAAATAAGATTTCTCCTGAGGTTTGAAACATGCCTCACATATTTCAATACCCATGTATTTCCATTCTGCAATTTTAGATGAACTTCCCCCTTTACCAATAATACTTCAAGGTTCATCATCACCCAAATAAACATGCCCAAAATTTTCCCTGGACATAATTTCTGAAATAACCCTTATTAGGGGTTGCATGGAAAGAGGCTTCTGAATCTAAAACCCATGATTCAATTATGTTATCTAAAGAAAGAATAGGAGTATATTGCATTACCTTTTATGCAACAAGATTCGCCTCTTTACCTTTTTCTAGTTGTTGATTCTCGTTATCTTTTGACCAACAATCTTTCTTTGCATGTCCTTTCTTTCCACATTTCTAACAGGTAATTCCTTTACCTTTGGATTTAGATCTACTATCCCTTGACTTTGATTTCCCATTACTTTTACTCTTGGATCTCTCCTTCTTCCTACCCTTGCTTTCTACATTCAAATCATTTCAAGATGATGATTCCTCTATACTTTTCCTAAAAATTTCTTCATTCAATATTATACTAAAAACATCATCAAACTTCAAAACATTATTAGCACATGTTGTATTACAAACAGCCATTACCAAGTTATCCCAACTATCAGGAAAAGAACATAAGAATAAAAGTTCTTTCACTTCATCATCAAATGGTATTGCAACTCGATTTCAACTAATTTACTATAGATCTGAAATCATTCAAATGACTGGATGCAGATTCAGCTCATCATGCATCTTAGAACTAAATATTTTTCTTCATCAAATAAAATTTATATGAAGCACTAGGTTTTTCATATAAATTAGAAAGAGATTCCATTAACCTCTACCATAGAATTCTCTTCTATTATATTAGAAGCCATAGATGCCTTCCAAGCTCAATCTTATAGATCCCAGAGCCTTTCTTTCAAGAATCTTCCATTCTTCATCAGTCATCTTCCTAGGTCTAGACTTCTCATCCAGCTGGTAATTACAAATCTCTTTGATGCAAATAATCCTCTATCTACATCTTCCATAATTGATAGTTTCAGCTGTCAAATTTCTCTACCTTGTATTTATTTTCTTCTGTCATTGTTGTAGCTCCCACTCAATTAGAAAACCCTCTGTGAGTAAATCTGTCAACACAAAAAACCTTCAAACAAAGATATGATACCAGTTGTTGGGATTAGCACATCAGTTGTACAGATAATATATCAGATCTAAGCATACATGTACATAAAAGTCAGATATTCTACCAAAAGAAATATACAATTCAAGAGACATAAATCAACACCCAGATTTAGCACGTGGTTCACCCTAATGTGGGCTACGTCCACCAAGAAACAAGCCAATCTATTATCCAAAGCTTTGACAATGATATACAATGAAGATTTATAATCTTCCACACCTCTCAGATGTTCATTAATTTCTTCCTTCAAGCGTTTTGCCTTCTTCACAAAGAATTCTCTCTCACACAAATATCTTGTAATTATGACCAATCCTCTACTTTCTAAACCTTAGCTTTATGCTTTAAATAGTCATTTTAGACTTTAGGGAACTTAGCCATGCAATTACATTCAATAAATCTATTCCAATGCTAAAAATAGAAATAAAACCTTAGAGTTAAATAAATGCTCATTACACAGGTAACTGATGCCGGTTTCTACCCAACCGTCACTGAGTTACAACTTGCCCTGACCGATGCCAGTCAAACCCTAATTTTCTTGATTTTCCTGAACTGGAAGAGCTCCTTGCTCAAGATGGTCAGGGGTAAGCACAGTCTTCGGGAATCACCCCTCGACTTCAGATTACGACTCTGATCTTAGCACACAACAGTGAAACCTGATCTCTGTTACCTCCCTGCTGAGTAACATACATCGTCTGTTGTATGTAATTAGCGATACCGACCACACCATGCAGGTGGGAGTCTCCAGGGAATGCTCCTGGTGAACACCATATTGCTTCCACCTAGCCTTAAGGAGGCCTCACAGCTAATCTCCCCAGTCCCAAAGGACAGGGGCCAAGTGAAAGAGAAACTCTTCCAGTTGTGTGCCTGATGGGAAGGAATTGCCCTACACAATTGTGCGTTGGCTAACTGATGTCGGTTACTGTTAACTCCTAGCAAGTTCAAACTTCATGTTAAAACAAAAGTAATTTAGCTCCATTACTCAACAAAATATACCATTAAATATGGTAAAGAGTTAAGGACTCAAAAAATAGTCCTGCGTAGACACCTAGCCTCTATGTTGCATATTATCATAGGGTCTCCTAAATTCTCAATAATGCCTCTCTTCCCATTAAGTTTCCCAATTAATCACCATCCACAAAATGCATAATCATGAAATTTCCATTGCAATTCTTGTCACCATATAATTGTTTTTGCTATGGTTTATAAGACATTCAAACGAAAATTGAAAGAGAAAGAGCACCCTGTGTAGTTGCATAATGTGAACCACTCCAAATCATAATAATTATTCCTAAAAACCCTCTACCTTATGATCCTCAAAGATAAACTTCTTTTGTTTCCTTGCAACAATATTTAAAATGTCAAATAAAGTGTGTGGAATTTAATGATGCATAGATAATTACCATGAAACACAATAGAAATCGATAGAAGAAGATGACAATAATGATGTCATTGTAAATGGTTTTTTGAAACAACAAGTAGTAGATTCAAATATGCATTCATAGTTTGAGTTGAGTGGGGGTGAAATATGGGAAAGTTAGAGCATCGAAGCATTACTGAGAAGTAGACACAATTGTTTTTTCTCTTTTTCCAATTCCTCAATTATTAATTACACTAATAGGTATTTCTAAATGGGAGTCTCGATGGTTGTGTCCAACATGCAATGAGGAATGGATAGTCAAATCGGGGAAATAGACGGTCAAGGTTTTGTGATTGACGAACGATGTCATCAAGACCATTGATGAGGAAACCCTATTCACTACCTTAATCTCTAATTGCAACTATGAATGAAATTGGTGATAAAAGAAACCCTTAACACACATTTTTCGTATCTAACATATATGTAGAGTTTAAAATTTGAATTTATGCAAGTTTCCCTATCTACATGAGGTGGTGATATAGACTCTATGATGTAACCAACCATCCCACATTTCCAATGAGGACACGAATGAATGTCACTCAAAGAATAATCAATGTTATCCTATATTTGTCGACTAGGTCGAAGGTAATTGTTATAAGAGTAGTTTCAGGTCACCTGTTCAAACCTTGATGATAAGATTGGTAGCAGTGGAAAGGTTGACGAAAGATTGGGGTGTTAAAACTTTTCTTGATATTGATACACATGACAATGCTTCATATTTAATGAGTGCAAAGACCATAGAATGTTGACAAGGAGATTTCAACTCTAAATCCACAAGGAAAAGTATTACGAATGATATTTGTTGTTGGTTAGGCAAGTGTGGAGAATGGTATAAGAGAATGGTCTATAAAAATTGGCTCAAAACCACATGGTTGGCCACGTTTTTTGGTTATCAAATTCAATGACTATATTGGCTCAACATGGGATGTCGAATCCACTCCATATGTCCTTATCTCTATAGTGTCTCGTGACACACATAGACAAATTCCCCTTAAATTTATGAGTGTTCTAACTACACATAAATTTAAAGGGATAAAATTGTAAAATAACAATTTGCAACACACCCACTTTTTACTTCAAATGATTCACAAATATGCCATGTGGTTCACATGTGCTTTCCTACCAAATAAGAGTTTCACATAGGTTCCCCCAAACATTTCGGGCCCAACCCTACACTTCTCTTCCCTCAAACCCATTCTTCATCACCCCTCTTTCTCTTCCAATTCTTCAAAATATCATGTTTAAATTCTTCGCCACATCCCCTTTGACATCTCAATTACATCATTCGCGTGTGATTGCTAGTGTTTAACCCCAATTAGTGTGTCTAACTTTGTAGCATGATTATGTGTAGCCTTAATTTTTATTAGAAGTCCAACATTTTTCATTTAAAATGATATTATTTTATTTTATTAAAAGAAAACAAAAATTATAATAAATATTTATTGACGCTTGATGTTTAGTTATTGTTTAGTTCTTTTATATTGAACCTTTAGTGAAGGCAATTTTTTACTACTTTTCAAATTGTCCACACAACATTATAACAATAACCAAAAAGAAAAGAAAAGAAAAACATTTATTTATTTTAATAATTTTAAATATATATGTGTACTTTAAAATTACAATAAATATTAAAACATTCAACAATAAAAAGAATGAAAGATAAAAGTGATATTACTAGCAATCACACGTGAAATTTACGATGGTAACGCCGAAAGGTATATTTTGTAGGAGTCAAATTGGCGGGGGAGAAATAATGGGAGAGGAAGAGTGGTGAAGAGGAAAGGGTTTGAGAGTGGAGAAGTGTGGGGGTGGGGAAATTGGAATGGGGAAATAAGGTGAAATTTGACCCCGCAACAACCACATGACATTTTTATTAATCGTTTATAAGAGAAAAGGGTTGTTGTGTAAGACGTTGTAGAAAATTTTTATAGAGACATATGTGAACAAAAGGAGTGGTAGAAAACTATTCCCGAAGTGAAAATTCATTTGCAATTTCATCCTTTGCATTTATTGGACCACGATGCTTGCTTCGTGTAGGAATTTGTAGACCCCCTTTTCAGTTATGATATCTGGTAAATGCAAGAAGTAAAAGATGTAAAAAACATCAATAAAGGGAAGGGAAAGCAAATGATTCTAACACAACGTGCTCCGAATTATATAAAGGGAAGGGAAAATCATTGATTTGAACACCACCCGTACATGCCATATCAACATAAATGAGATGGTTCAAGTGCTTCAAAGATTAGGATTCAACGGATTATTCCTACCCATTCTTTCTCGGTCACCATTGGCTCTTTCATAACGTAATCCCCACACTTGTATTCCTGCAACAAAAACACAATATTTTCGGAACAATTTGAAAAATGCCATGGTCTTACTCTATTGGTAACTACGACCACTTGGTTTATCCTTGACATCACTTTTTCAAAAGGACATCTTCACGACCATGGGATGGTTCCCTAATTTAAGGGTCCCTCGGAAAAAAGCCTTAGAAATATTTGGCAAATTTTGGAAAAACCACTTTCGCGTGTATGGAAAATCACAAGAAAATTTGTTTCGTGAGGAAGGTGATTTTTTAGCATCATTTTGGTAAAGGTTGGCGTGGTAGAAGGAACAAATTTTGAAATGCTACCAGCCGGTAACATTCTCCATGCTGCCAGCCGGTAACATTCTCCATGCTGCCAGCCGGTAGCATTATCCATGCTATCGGTTAGTAGTATGGAGAATGTTGTGGTACGGTAGTATTCTTAATGCTACCAGATGGTAGCATTGAATATGCTACCGGTCGGTACCATGCATAATGCTACTAAACGATACTATTTTTCATGCAGTCGAATGGTTGTACTATTAAAAAACTAATATATACATGGACAGTAGTCATTTTCACTTTACATAAATGAGAATAGCCACAACATACGAGGAAAAAGGCTCAACAAACAAGCAAGGTGATATGCATAATCCAGAAAGGAAGAAACTAGAAAGGATATCTACACACACAGAAGCAAGGATTTTAAAATAGATTCCAAAAATGACAAGATTTCTACACAGCCCAAGAGCCCAGCTACGTCAACAACAAATATGAAGAAGTTTTCATTCAAGATCCCGATATTTGCTCAACTGTACAGATTTATAGAAGATCCTAATACGTTTTACCAATGGATCAAAGTGGCCAGTTTCACAGGGCTAGTGTATATGCCCCAATTTCAGATAGACTAGAAAACACTTAACAATCTTCTTGCCAATGATGACACTTCCACTTTCACCTTTCATATTCAACTCCCATCTCATGCACAGTCATTTGGAACTTCACCCGAGGACATTGAGCATCTGACATGACTACCACACAAGGATTTGGATCCTGTCATGACCAAGGTTGTTTTATTAGATGAATATTACAAGTATTTGGAGTCTCATTTTGAATTATCTATTAATGCAATTGCAATTGATACTACTCATAAGTTAATTTTTAGTTTTATAACATTCTGATTTTCATTATTTTCAAATTTATAGATTTTGATTGTGTTTTAAATTGAGCATTACAGGTTTTTCCTTCAATTACAGGGTTTTCCTTCAATTTCCATTTTTCCCACAGTCGCGGATGATGGGCATTTCTTCCCCATCAAATTTTGTGCCTCAGCATCCATGACTACATGGCCCTCTTTAATTGGATACGACAGGATGGATTCCTTTTAAACTTAAGACTTTTGTTCTCTTTTGGCAAAAAGTATCAATTTGACCCCTCGGCCCGAAGGATCCTGATTGGTTGTTCGAGAAAATTAAGCAGTGGGTCTTTTGTGAACTTAACACTTTTTGTTCTCTTTTGGAAAAAGTGTCAAGTTATCTTCGCGACCCGAAAGACCCCAATTGGTTGCTTTTTGGCAGAAGGCAGGAAGGTGGAATCTTTTGGTGCTTTGAGGCAGTTTTGAAATGAAAAAAGAGTTAAAGTATAAATCAAACCCTTGGGCCTGCCAAGGGACACGTGGCCATTTTTTAGTGCAAAGCGGGAAAGCGGGTTGTTGGTTCACTTTAGGTATTTTACCCTTTGTTTCCAAAAGAAAGATTAAAGTTTTAAAGCGAATCATAACTCCGCAACCATTCAGGTAACGCCACGTGTTAAGTTATGCATTTGAAAAGTCAACAGTGGGAAAGCAAGTCATCAGAGCAGTTTGAAGTTTTTTTCCCTTTTTCTAAAAAGGGATTAAAGTTTCAAAGTAAATAACAATGCCACAACCACTCAAATGATGTCGCATGTCAATGCAAGCGTTGACAAGTCAAAGCGGGCCAACGGAGGACTTTAGGTTTTTGAGCCTTTTTGTTGAAAAGGTAAAAGTTATAAAAAGTGAGCCACGACCCTATCGCCACTCACATGATGCCATGTGTCCAACCTGGCAGGTGGGTGGAGAAAAATATCAAAAAATGACAAATCTCTGTAAAGTTCAAAAATGCGAATGACATTCGCAGGCCCATTGCAATTTTGATCTTTCCAAATGGAGGGCTCACATTTGAAGTTGTAAAAGATCAACGGCTCATATTCAAACGGTTTTAAACAGTCGTGTTGCAGAGTTTATTCCTCTGCCGCCATTAAAATTTCTTCACGAATCAAGAATCTGAAGGGTTGCAGATGATTGAAAGAAATTGTAACTATTGTAACCGTTTCTTGATGTTTATTTAATGGTTTCTCAACGCCATTGTAAAGGGTTGGAATTCTGAGACTCTGCAAGTGTAATTTGAATTGAAGAAATAAATACAAAAATTTTCCACTTCTTCCTCTTCTCTCTTTCTTTCTTTGTTTGAATTCGTGAAACGTTCATCTTTTCCAGCTAAGAAACTTTGTGTTCTGGTTATTTTGATTTTAGGAAATTTTTGTCTGTGAAATAATTTCTGTTATAAACGCAAATGATTCCATTCTGTATCGCATTTACTCAATACGCATAAGGGTTTTCTCTGCTAACTATTTTCCTTGAAAGTATTGTTTTCCTCCTTCTCCCCCCATCTCCTTAATTCCTCTGTTCTTTTGTGCTGATAACCTTCCTAGTATAAAACGCACTTCATGATATAAGAAATCCACATCTTGAAGCAAATTGTACATCTGTACATAGGTTTTTCCACTTGTTTTCAATAAGGGAACCTCTCCCATTAAAGAGGAGGGACTTTCTATCCCCTGACTATGGTTTGTATTAAAAGTACATTTTATAAACCCAACAGTTTTTGGCGACTCTGTTGGGGATTCGTTTCATGGATTCCTTTTTAAAAGAACAATTTCTTGATCATTTCTGATCTAGTGACTCTAAGATACACTCATGGTAGAAGATCTCTTAGAATTGAAGATTATGATTTTCAAATTCAAGGGCAACAAGGCTTCCATATTCTTCTAGCAAGAAGAAATAGAAGAACACAGTCTGCAAGTACTCCTCCTGTTGAAGACAGAGTTCCTAAGAATAGCACTCCTCAAGGACAACTTAGCCCTAATTTTTGTTCCCTAATTCTTGTTGGTGTCTCAATTCCTCTACAAACAATATTTCTAAGGATGGCAACACCTTTGCCTTGGGGACAATGGGTTGGGCCTCTTGCACTTCCTCAACCTTTCCATGAGTTACCTAGGGGTAACAGAAAGAACTTTCCCAAATTCAGAGGTGATGGAAAAGTGCACCCAGATGAACACATTGCAGCCTTCATTGTTACATGTGGGGTCCTTAGGGTTGAGAATGAAGATGTCTCTATCAGGATTTTTGTGGAGACATTGCAAGATAATACTGCTGATTGGTTTTATCACCTTCTTGCTGGGACCATCACCAATTGGACCTTTATGACAACTGAGTTTGAGTGACGTTTTAAACCTGCTAAAGATGTGCATGCTCTCCTGGCACAAATTTCCCAGATCAAGAAGGAACCGCATGAACCCATGAGGGAGTTTGTGGCTAAATTTAACAAATTGATCAAAAAAATTCCACAAGATACTCGCCCAGTTAATAAAATTCAAAAGTGTTTCTTCCTTAATGCTCAGTTACCTGAAGTCAGCTATGCCCTAAGGAGAGCTAATCTTGCAACTCTAGATCTTGACAAGAGATTAGCTATCAGTGTTGAAGATGATCTTATCATGTCAAGGAAACTAAAAAGAGAACCCTCTAAATCTAAAACATATTCTTCTTCCTCTTCTCATGGAGCTAATTAAAACCAGTTAGTGCAGAAGCTGGAAAATGATCTCATTTCCATAAAAACAATTGGATTAGCATGCCCCCTAACAAGATATTCCAAACAAGAGATTTCAGCCTAGGAACAGATTGCCTGCTTCTCAAACCAAATTGGCCATTGAAGGTCCACCTCTCAAGGTTCCAGTCAATGCAACCTATGAAGTTCAAGAACCTAATGATGAGAAGGCTAATGAATACTATGCAGAAGAAGAAGAAGCTGATGAAGAACTGGAGGAGCTTGATGCCTCTAGAGTGCACTTCCTTACCACTGAAGGTGTAGATGATGATGATGAGTATGACGAAGTAGTGGCAAACATGAATAGTGATTCATATGTTGTTATGAATCGAGAGATGACAAACAAAAAAGAACAAGTGGTGTAGGTTGCAAAGAAATCCAAGGAGTTTCCTACAACCATTCTAGTTATTGCAAGAAGAGGAGATCATGTTCCCACTGCCTCCACACAAAAGGTGAGTTCTGCTAGTCCTTCTCCCTCTACTTATGCTTCTAAAGCTTCTAGTCCTTCAGTTCCAAAAATTGATAAACCTAAAGCTGATAGGTCTCATGTTCCTCAATTTCCAAGTAGTGATGTCCCATCCACCTATGGATCCTTTGATATAATTGACCATCTCAAAAAGACCAAGATTCAGATTTCAGAGGTAGAGTTTTACCAAACCCATCCCAAAGCCTTTGCTAAAATGGTAAACTTTGTTAACTCCAAATCCAAAGCCTCATACCATACTTCTAAAGGTATTTTTGCCACTCCTTCCTCTCCTCAACCAAGCCTTGTTGCTGCAGTCACTTCCCATAATGAGAAAATCAAACCATTCTATGTGACTCTCCTCATAGCTGGCCGTAAACTCAGTAATTATGTCATTGAATTTGGTGCATCAGAAAATGTGATGCTTGCCAAAGTGGCTCATGCTTTATGATTGACTTTAACACGCACCTATAGTTCCTGTTATTCCATGGAGAGTAGGTAAGTGCCCTTGGTTGGAAGAATTAAAGATGCACAAGTAGCTTTTGTTGCTTTGCCAGAGAAGAAGGTCTTGGCCACTATTTTGGTAGCTGACATTCCTCCCTCCTACGGTATGTTGCTGAGTAGGAATTTCTGTAAGGATGTAGGAGGTGAGATTCAAATGGATTGGTCACATGCTCTAATCCTTTTCAATGGAAAAATGAAGAAGTTGCTACCTGAGAAACAAACTGAATACATTATGCAAAAGACATATGATCCAAAGGCACAACTAATTTATGAGGACATTGGGCATGGGAACTACATGATTATGTCACAAGATGAAGCAAGTCTTCCTAAGGAGGTGATTCATAATCTTAATGGCATTTGGACCTTAAAATTTGATGGCAGCTGGTTCTGGAGCTGGTGTGGTGCTAATCTCCCCAGAAGAGAAGATTCATCCTTTTTCCTTCAAACTTCATTTCGAAGATACTAATAATAAAATTGAGTACGAGGCTCTCATTCTTGGTTTGAACATGGCAAAAGAAATGGGACTAAAGAATCTTCTTTCTCGTGGTGATGTTGAGCTGATTGTAAAATAGGTCAGGGACCTTTACCAGGTCAAGAATAGAAGACTGAAACATTATAGAAACCTTGTCTAGGATTCCATTGAGTTCATTGATGCTTCTCCATTGAAGCTATGCCTAGGGAAATGAACACTAGAGCTGATTCTCTAGCTGTCTCATGGTCTTTGTTGATCCCTCACCTATATTTATCTAAGGAGATATTCACCATTGAAATGATACAAAGGCCCAGTGTGCCTGATAATGCAAATAATTGGTAGGTATTTAATGATGATCAACATGTGCTTTCTTTCTTGGAGCTTAGAGATAACTTTGATCAGCTGTACTTTGAAGGAAGTAACAATCTACCTAGAGAGTATGTATCCTCCAATGAAGAAGGTGTCAAAGAAGATTTGGATCAAGATGGCTGCATCAAACTGAAAGGTAACAAGATCCCCAAAGGGATGGTAAGCTTAGAAGAGCTGTTTGATAAGCATGATAGATACATTAAGTCTAAATCTTCCAAAGGAGCTCAGCAGTCTACTAAATGTGAAAATTTGAACATTGGGAGTCCTAAGGAACCCAAGTTGGTAAAAATTGGAAAGTGTTGCACTCAAGAGGAGAAGAAGAAAGCAATAAATCTATTAAAAAGGTATGTTGATGTTCTAGCATATTCATATGATGACCTCAAAGCTTTCCAACCAAAATAAATGCAACACTTCATTCCTCTGAAACCTAGAATCAAAACCTTTAAGCAGTAACAAAGGTAATACAATCCAAAGGTTGCTGATACTATTTATCAAGAGATCCAGAAGCTACTGAAGGAGAGGATTATCTTCCCAATACACCATTCTACTTGGATTGACAATATTGTACCTATGAGGAAGAAGAATGATGAGATTTGGATCTGTGTTGATTTTAGGAATTTGAATCAGGCTTCTTTGAAAGATAACTGTCCTCTCCCTATGATGGATCAAGTGTTGTAAGCTATAACAGGCTCAGAGATGTTATATATGCTAGATGGATTCTAAGGGTACAATCAAGTGGATGTCAATACTACAAATCAGCACAAGATGGCCTTCACTACTCCTTGGGGCACCTTTGCTTACAAGAGGATTCCTTTTGATCTCATCAATGTTGGTGCCACTTTTCAGAGGGCCATGGAATTGGATTTTGGAATCCTTATGGGAAAATGCATTGTGGTGTATCTGGATGATTTAACTGTATTTTCCAAAACCAAGGCAAATCACTTTCAACACCTTGAAATAGTCCTTCAAAAGTGCAGAGACCATGGGGTTTCTCTCAACCCTAAGAAGTTTTTCTTCTATGTCACTGAAGGTAAGCTGTTGGGACATATTGTGTCTAAGGAATGAATCAAAATTGATCTTGAGAGAGTTCTAGCAATCCAACTCCTCTAAGGTAAGTTGTTGGGACATTCTTATAAGGTTTGGGATACCAAGCAAGATTGTAACTGATAATGCTTCAAATTTTTCCTCTATTAAGATGATGTAATTCTTCTATGGTTATGGAATCTCCCTTGCTCATTCTTCAGACTAATACCCCCAAGGGAATGGACAAGTAGAATCAACAAACAAGAACTTGGTGTCCATTGTTTGAAAGCTTGTAATGAATCTCAGAGGAATTGGCATAAGAAAATTTATGATGCTCTTTGGGCTGATATGATTACACCTAAAAGAGCAATTAGAGTGTCTCCTTTCCATGTGGTGTATGGTGTTGAAACTCAACTACCAGTGACAGTGGAATTGCCAGCCCTACATCTGATGAAGGCTATTGAAGATTCAAGATTCACCAGTTCCCTAGACAAAAGGATCATGTACCTCCAGAAGCTGAATGAAGATAGAATGCAGGTTTTTGACATGATATCATCTCATCATCAAAAGGTGAAAGCTCTGTTTGATAAGAAATATAAACCTAGAGTGTTTTAAGTGGGAGACATTGTTCTACTGTGGGACAAAAGACACGAGCCTCGAGGAAGCCATGGTAAGTTCGACTCTCTTTGGCTTGGTCATTTCAAAATCAGGCATTTTGCTAGAGAGAAATCTTTTTACCTAGATTACATGGATGGATCTCATCTCCCACTTCCTTATAGTGGACAATATCTGAAATTGTTCAAGTCCTAGGTGATTAGGTGGTCCCCCTGTTTAGTATGTATAGTGTTTTGGTTTTGGTCGTTCCTCTGTGTTTTGGTTTTGTTTGTTTTCCCTTTCATGCTCCTTGTTGTGTGTTATTTTTGATGTTGGTTTTTCCTTTGGTTTGTTTCCCTTCGATGTGTTTTGTCCTCTGTATTGGTTTTGCCTTCGACTCTATTTACCCAATGGATAAGGCACTGGTTTGCTTTTCCAAGAATTTTCTATGGTTCTTGATCTTGCATACTTCCTCTATCAAGTCATCCCTAGAAAGAGCCAACTGTTGTCACCCTCAAAATCCCCTTCATTTTCCAAGGCAAATTCAAAAATTTTGAGTCGGTGCTCGTCTGCAACTTCACCCTGAGTGATTTAAAATATTTCAAACCCTGTGGTTTGATATATTCCTCATTTTCCCATGAAATTCTTTTGGGTTTTATCGTTAATCTTCCCTATGGCCGTGGATCGTGTTTTGGCCTAGTTCTATTTGTATTTTCTCTGATCATGGAGAAACAAATTGAAACTCAAGCATAAATTGTAGGTTTTTCCTTCAATTTCAATTTTTCCCACAGTCATGGATGACGGGCATTTCTTACCCATCAAATTTTGTGCCTTAGCATTCATGAGTACGTGGCCCTTTCTAATTGGATGCGGCATGATGAATTCTTTTTAAACTTAACACTTTTGTTCTCTTTTAGCAAAAAGTATCAATTTGACCCCTCGGACTGAAGGATCCTGATTGGTTGTTTTGGAAAATGAAGTGGCGGGTCTTTTTGTGAACTTAACACTTTTTGTTCTCTTTTGGCAAAAGTGTCAAGTTATCTCCACGACCCGAAAGACCCCGATTGGTTGTTTTTTTGGGGAAGGCGAGAAGGTGGACTCTTTCGGTGCTTTGAGGCAGTTTGGAAATGAAAAAAGAGTTAAAGTATAAATCGACCCCTTGGGCCCGCCAAGGGACACATGGCCATTTTTTAGTGCAAAGAAAGAAGGTGGGCTATCGGTTCACTTTAAGAATTTTACCCTTTGTTTCCAAAAGAAAGATTAAAGTTTTAAAGAGAATTGTAACTTCGCAGCCATTTAGGTAATGCCACGTGTTAAGTTATGCATTTGAAAACTCAACAGCAGAAAGTGAGTCATCGAAGCAGTTTGAAGTTTTGTGCCCTTTTCCTAAAAAGGGATTAAAGTTTTAAAGTAAATCACAATGCCACAACCACTCAGATGATGCCGCGTGTCAATGGAGGCGTTAAAAATTCAAAGCGGGCTGGCGGAGGACTTTAGGTTTTTGAGCCTTTTTGTTGAAAAGGTTAAAGTTGTAAAAAGTTAGTTGTGACCCCGTCACCACTCACATGATGCCACATGTCCAACCTAGTGGACGGGTGGGGCAAAATATCAAAAAATGACAAATCTTTCTAAAGTTCCAAAATGCGAATGGCATCCCCAGGCCCGTTGCAATTTTGATCTTTCCACATGGAGGGCTCACATTTGAAGTTGTAAAAGATCAATGGCTCATATTCAAATGGTTTTAAATGGCCATGTTGTAGAGTTTCTTCCACTACCATCTTTAGCATTTCTTCATGAATCAATAATCTGAAGGGTTGCAGATGATTGAAAGAAATTGTAACTATTGTAACTATTTCTTGATGTTTATTTAATGGTTTCTCAACGCCATTGTAAAGGGTTGGAATTATGAGACTCTACAAGTGTAATTTGAATCGAAGAAATCAATGCAAAAGTTTTCCCCTTCTTCCTCTGCTCTCTTTCTTTCTTTGTTCGAATTTGTGAATCGTTCATCTTTGCATGCTAAGAAACTTTGTGTTCAAGTTATTTTGATTTCGGGAACTTTGTGTCTATGAAATCAATTCTGTTATAAACGCAAATGATTCCATTCTGTATCTCATTTACTCAATACACATAAGGGTTTTCTCTGATAACTATTTTCCCTGAAAGTATTGTTTTCCTCCTTCTCCCCCATCTCCTTAATTCCTCTGTTCTTCTGTGCTGATAACCTTCCTGGTATAAAAAACACTTCATGATATCAAAAATCCACATCTTGAAGTAAATTGTACATCTGTACATAGGTTTTTCTGCTTGTTTTCAATAAGGGAACCTCTCCCATTAAAGAGGAGGGACTTTTTGTCCCCTGACTGTGGTTTGTATTAAAAGTGCATTTTATAAACCCAACAGTTTTTGGCGACTCCACTGGGGATTCGTTTCACGGATTCCTTTTTAAAAGAACAATTTCTTGATCATTTCTGATCTGGCGACTCTAAGATACACTCGTGGTAGAAGATCTCTTGGAGTTGAAGATTCTGATTTTCAACTTCTGGAGAAACAAGGCTTCCCTCTTCTTCTAGCAAGAAGAAATAAAAGAACATGATCTACAAGTACTCCTCCTATTGAAGACAAAGTTCCTGAGAATAGCACTCCTCAAGGACAACTTAGCCCTAATCTCCATGCCCTAGTTCTTGTTGGTGTTTTAGTTCCTCTACAAATAATCTTTCCAAGGATGGCAACACCTTTTCCTTGGGGACAATGAGTTGGGCCTCTTGCCCTTCCTCAACCTTTGCATGAGTTACCTAGGGGTAACATAAAGAACTTTCCCAAATAAATAGGTGATGGGAAAGTGAACCTAAATGAACACATTACAACATTCATTGTTACATGTGGGGTCCTTGGGGTTATAACACCTTTCTCAAACTGTTATATTCTTCTTTTGCATTACAAGCATTGACATGTGATTTTCATGACAAGTGTGTGTACCTTTGGTTGTTGAAAATCATGATTTCCATGGATAAATCATTTTTGCTCTTAGATTTGTTGGGCTGATATGTTGTTGCTTGCAATAATATATTTTCACTTCTTATGGGTAATTTTTAATCTGGTTTGAAGGGTTGCAAACTTATCTCTTATTATTGGACTCATTTTTATTGATCCAAGGTATGTTTTAAATCTTCTTATCTAAACTGGATGGAAAAAATGACATTCATTGATTAACAAACTTAACGTACTGAACTTGTGTATGTTGAAAATTCTTTATTACCTTGCAAGATCATGCCTACATTTAGTTGTTTGTTTGTGCTCGGCTCTTCTTGATTGATCTCTGCAGGGAACTTAATGGCGTTAAAAGAAAAGAAACCTGCTTCAGGACTTTTGTGAGAAAGAAAATAAAAACTTGTCCTATATCTAAAGAGGTCTATCCTAACAGGATTCAAAACTCAGATAAATTTTCCTATCTCTTTCTACACCACTCTACGTGGGATGACATCCTAACCTAATTTGTTTATACTAAGTTAGGATGAGGGGGAGATAACCTAAGGGATACTAAGTTATTTCTAACCTATTACCTAATACTATTTGGTTGAGCTATGTCCTAACCTAAGGTGACAATCTATTTATTTTAAGGTTATATCCTAAGGTGTATACTTTTAAACTAAGCTAAGATCTAACCTAAGCTAATGGTATCTATCCTAAATTAATGAAGTATGAAAGGGGACCTATGGGTCGATTGGCAAGTGGGAGCTAAGCGGAGGTTCCAAAGCTATTAATGAGATATGATTTTTGATTTAATAGGGCAATGTACTGTTAGATTTGGTATATGCATGTAAAGTTAGAGGAACCTACGTGGAGGCATCACTAAGTTTGGAAATGCATGTTGAAGTTCAATTTGGTCTTGCCAATTTTGGATGGCTGTGGCAAAGAGAGATAGGTGGGAATATGCAAATTAATGTCATTAATGATCCTTGTTTTTGGCGAGCAAACCATCTTGGAAGTCATGCTAGGGGATTTGTTGGGGGTTGTCTTGTTTTACGTGCTTTGTGATTTTTTCTCTACATAGAGATATCTGGTTCTTTAAACCAACAGTTTGATCTTCACTTTGTGGCTATTTTTGGTTTCTCTGATCTATTTTCGATTTGAGGAAAGTATATGAGGCATTTTGGAAAAATACTTTATGGTTGGTTGATCTTGCTTGGAGAAGAAGAGGTGTTGGAAACTCGGCTGGAAGTCTTCTTCAAATTGGCAGAGGCATTATCAGGCATGATAGGCTCTACCCATTAATATTTCTTGCTCTTCTCTAAATGTTTTCATAAAAAGAACTCTGCTCTTTGTGGCTAAATAGTTTTATGTTTTCTCTGCTAGTTACTTGCATGATAGAAGAAAATATGTGGTTTATGGATTTATATTCCTTGCATGAGAAGGTTGTTCTTGTGTGTATGTTCTCTCTGATTAATTTAAATGTGATGACACATTTGGAGCTTTGAGACCTTTTTTTTTTTTGGTTTTAGTTCGTATTTTTGGACTATCTAGTCGAATGTGGATTTGGGTATGTAAGCTTTGTTGGGACTTGAACTAGAAGTCTCTGCTGTGAATGAAAAGTATATTGCTATATTTCTTTATGAATCTTTGGGTTGGTTAGTTGCATTGTTTTATTCTATTTCACATTTTTTGAATAAATACGCTTAACACATTCTTGAGTAGGAGCTATGGGAAAATATACTGTGGATGTTTTTTTCCCTACTCTGGGTATCCTGCATTACTCTTTTTGTTTGTATTCGATTGTTTATATGGTCGATGGATAATTCTTGAGTTGTGTTGTGTGAGAAATTTTGTTATCTTATTTCAGACTGTATTTTAGCTTCTCTACAGTATGTACTGGAACTCGTGTTTTATTGATAAAAGGGAAGTGTGGTTTTTGAGTTGTTGTAATTCATACTTCAGCCTGTTTAAACTACGAAGGGGTAAATACCCTTTTATTTCTTGGAACTTCTCTACCTTGAAATTTTATTTTTTATAAGAGTTGTGTAATTGTATTATTCGGTTCTGAGAGGCAGTACAAGTTGTTAAGGAATATGAGCTATTTTTGATTATAGCCATGTATTGGGTTTTTGTATTTCAAACTAAACTTGAATGGAATCGTTAGATACATTGGTTGACTAGATCTTGGTTCAAATATTTTCCTTTCGGTATTTATTTGTAAATGTGGAGAGTTTGAATTGTAAATATATGGAACTTGACTGTTCATGTTTCTTTGTAGATCGAATTTCACTTTGTCGATAAGGGAATCACCTTGTTGGCCTGATTGAGTTTCTTAGGATCATTTTTCCTGTCCATATTTGATCTTGGGGGTAGTATTGTGATCTCACTCTCCAAAACTAGAAATGAGTTTTTCTCTCTCTGCATGTCATGAGGAGATTACCTTCTTAGGTCTGTATGGCTTACTCGAGTTTTTCTCGGAAACATTTTGATGTTAGACTTACTTCTATTAAGATTGTATTTCTGGTTTTATGAGGAAACCAAATTAACTCTGTTTGAGCCTTCTTGGTCTCGTAATTGTTGTGTTGATTAGATTGTCTTATCAACTCAAGGTGGTTTTCAGTTAAGCTTGACCTATAGAAAGTAAATGGTAATTATTTTCTAGTGTGTTTGTTGTTGTATGGCTGAGGCATGCATCTTTTGGAAGTTGTATTTGTTAATTCCTCTCTATGCACTTAACAGATAGTATGATCCTTCCTTGATTAGATATGAGTAAAAGAGAATCTTGTATGAGTCTTATCTTGTATGATGGAACGTAGGAATTTATATCACTTACTAATATCTAAAGGAATGTTGAAAAGACATAATGGATGTAAGTGAGTTTGTAATTGTTTATTTCTCTTCCTTCTTGGATTAGATTGAAATTATTGTTAATGATTGATTATCTCTTAGAGAAATGATGAATCTGTTTCTTTGTTTTCATATGTATGAGAAAGATATGTATGAATTCGGTTCAATTCTGAACCTGACTGCTATTTCATAAATGAAGGGTGAATTCGTGAATAGTTGTATTGAATCTTCTTCTTAATTATTTAAGTTGTTTAAGTTATGGATGATGATCCTTCCTTTCTAAGGATGAAAAGGAGAATTAGGTTTAACCGGATGAAAAGGAAATGGAAATTATGTACCTTCAGTTTGTTCTCCTTTATCTTTTTATGAACCTGTTATAGGTTTGATTGAATCAAATACTTTCCTTATTGTAAGTAATTGACTAGTATTTGATACTATTTACTTTTATACTTGATGTATATCTATGGAAATTAGGGAATGTCTCAATTTTGTAAATGAAACATTTATGCCTTGACATACCTTCTTGTATTGTCAAGAGGCTTAATATAGAACCTAGGTTTTACTCAACCTAGAATTAGGCTGCCTTATTTGAATTGTGAATCTCTTGTTTATTTAAGATGTACGATGATTCATCTTTAAAAGGATACACTGCTGTAATTAACTTGAATTTACATGTTTTCTGGAAACTTGGAAAGAATGATAAGGATGTCTTTGATTTCAAAAGAAACTCTTGTTGATAGAAAGGTCAATTATGTTTTTCAAATTCTGTAAGAATTTTGAGATAATTAAAATGCCAAGGGCTGTTAATTAATGTAAATAAGTATTTATTGGGACATTACTTATATGATATAATGCAGCAGTTGCTGATTATATAATGGTCTTTCATAAAGTGAATGCAGATTTATTATTTGTACTAATTTTGGTATGTTATTACTTATGCTTTCTTGAATTTGACTGCATTAATTGCTTCATTAAAGCAGAGTTGTTTTAATGAAACAATTAGTTAAGTGCATTTAATTTTAATGCTTAGTGCTTATCATGCTCAGTTCAATGAATTGACCTGTGCTAGCAATTTTTGTAGATGGAATTTGTAAGTGACAAAAGAAGGTAATATATTTAATGATGTCTTGGCTTATTTAAGTTTGACTCTTTGTAAATAATTCCGATTCATTCTTGAGTTGTATTGAGAAAAATAAAAGTATTCTTTTTGAAATTAAGGTTGTTTGTTATGTAGTATGCCTGAAATGCATAGTCTTGTAAATGTATAAGTTTATAATGATGAATTGAAAGTTGGAGATTTAATTGCATTATTGTGTAAATTATCTTGTACTTTTTATGAAGGAGATGGAAATTCTATCTTGTTGATATTCTTCATATCTATTTATATGCTTATTTCGGTTAACCCTTGATAAATTGGATAAAGGGAATTAGGTTTAATTTCCCTTAGTAAGATGCAGCTTGTTAAGTTGCATAAGATAACATTCTTTATCTAAACAATTTTAACATAGTAATGGGATGTTTAATGAACATGCAGTAAAACTATAGAAATTGTGAAAGATAAAAAGGGTATGAAAAACCCTAACACTTAATCATGTAGAGGAAGACTCTTCCTCTCTCAAAAGAATGCAATCTAAAAAGAATGGTGATATGATCGTTAATCATTAGACTTCATTTCATATGAAGTCTACTTTAGTTGAACCTATTTGGTTGCTACACCTTCTTTGAATGGTTAAGTTACATTATAATGGAACTTATGATGTTACTGTCTTATTTTTGGATAGCTGATTGTTAAGCCAAGTAAATGATCATAAAAAGTAATCATGAGTTAAGGAATTTCTTTAATATCAATCAAATTAAATTAGGATAAATAACTTAAGGAGTGTTGGATTAGGGGTTTAGCAAGGTTATTGTAATCTTTTATATAATCCAAATTAATTAGATATTAATAACCTCCTAGGGGTATGTACATCGTGATGATGTAGTTTCTTTAGGATGTTGGCACACACCAACTTCAGGATTGTACCTTTGAGAAGACTAGGGTCTTCTCGAAGATACAGTGATGAAGTTGACATGTGGCAATACCCTTCTGCAATGATAATCTAGATCTACACACAAATATCTGGACTTGGACTAGGTTTCTCTCTAGGTCAAGTTAGAAGTATGAATTGGAATAGGAGGGAGCTCTCAATAACTTAGGGTAGATAGGAACATTCTATTGACTTAGGTTGGTTGAGTATGCCCTTATACCATAAGTCATCATGAGTGTCTTCCTATATCAAATTATGTTACTAACCTGGGTTAGGGTAAAAACTTTGAACAAGTGGACTGACAGAAGTCAGTAAAGAACATTCTATATAACAGAAGAGTGGGGGTGAAGGATGTATTCTAGATTGATGATTATTCCATCAAGGAATAGTAACATCAACCGTATGTTAGAAATATTTGGCCAAAGTATCACAAGTTGTTGGTTGCATTGTCCAATGTCACCTAGTCTAAGGATCATGATTTAGATGAATATTGGTAACATATATTCAGATAGGTTATATAAACATATCACTTAATACCAAAAATAGGGTAAGCAAACCAAGTATATGTAGTATACGAAGAGTATTCAATACTTAAAGTTAAACATGATAAGTCAGTTAGATACCGAGTCATGAAATGAGGAGATCAGTAGTTCACTGAGTCATTTATAGATGCATATGGTTATCTATTATAAGAATGATTGTTATGGAATGTGTGCTCTAAATTATGTATTTAGAATAGAGAACATTGTACTTAAAAAAAAAATTCCCTTGTTTCTAAAGTCTTAAAATGGGAATGTTACATCTTGGTATCATAGCTGAAGGTTGCAGCTCTTGGGCCTATTGTGTCCATAATATGATAAAACTTAAATTTTCTTGTTAACAGAAAATGGTTAGAATAAGAGGAAACATTGCAAATAACCCTCCACCCTGCCCAAAAACTCGATGAGATTCTTGCTGCCCTGTTAGACATAAGAGATCATTTGGCTATACTTGAACAACAAGTAATGGGAAATGGGGTGGAAGAAGAAGTTGGTAATAATAATCAACCACCTCCTGAGGACAACACCAATTTGGGTGTTGATAATAACAATGTAAACGTGCCAGACCAACCAAAAAACAAAAAGGCAAGGTTGACAGCTGAACTCACTAATGATATAAAAAGGATAAGTCCACCTAAGTTTGAAGGCACCACATTAAGGGATGGAGCTGAGAATTGGCTCAGCAAAATGGAGAAATAATTTGCAATAAGGAACTTCTCGGAAGAGATGAAAGCAATATGGGGAGCATATCAGCTCTCCCATGAAGCATCTTCATGGTGGGACAATCATAAGGCTGAGTTGAATATTGATGAAAATAATATTACTTTGGATCAATTTAAAGGCCATTTTAGACAACGATTGCTGCCACAGCTTTGCTATGATCAGAAAATGACTGAATTCCAAAATCTAAACCAAGGAAAATTAATTGTAACTGAGTATTGGGAGCGGTTTACAAAACTCCTTAAGTATGTACCTTAGTATCAAACTAAAGAGAAGTTCAGGATACAAAAATTCATCATGGGATCAAATGCCATTATTGGAGGAGAGGTGGATGCTCACAGCCCAACCACTATGGAAGGCGTTGTTGAAAAAGTTGTAAGGCAAGAACAGAAATTAAAGGCAATTTCTGCTCATAAAGAGGAAGTAACGAAGAAGGCTCCAAACTTCTCTTCATCATCTCTTGCACCTAAGAAGGGACCATAGAAGAAATTTGGTAATAAAAGTAAATTTTCAGTTGATAATAATAAGAAAACAACAACGAATAATTCTGCTAGAAATGCACGAAACAACTTTGCCAAGAATAATAATAACGGACAGAAGTCCTATGGAGGTTAGAATGATAACTTTAAGGCTGGAAATAAATCTGAGCCTAAAAAGGGACCTGTAGGAGGCTGTTATAACTATGGCAAGGATCATTACATGAATCAATGTCCTTTGAAGAAGGATGACCATAATCAACAACACAAGATACATGCTACAGTAGCTGACAAGAAAGCTGAAAAGTAAACTACACCCATGGAAGTTTCGGGTAAGTTATTTTTCATACGTATAACTATTCTTTTTGATACAGGAGCTACTAAATGTTTTATTTCTAGTAAACTTGCATCAAAACTAAAAAGAAAAGCTGGAAAAATGGATAAATCATGGACTGTATATTATGGTAATAATGTTATTCATACAGTTATTATGTGTCTTTTTGGAGCAGTCCTTGATTTACCTAGATTTTCCACTGAAGTTGATCTTTATGTTGCACCTTTGGGATCTTATGATGTAATCATAGGTGTTAATTGGTTAGCTAAGCATAAAGCAAAAGTTGATTGTTTTGAAAATTTTATTAGTTGTTTGGATGACCTGCATAAAACAATAGAGATTCAGGGTGTAAAACAAGAAATTTCAGTTAGGAAATTGTCATCTATGCAACTTAAAAAGACCAAAAATAAAGGTTGTACCTTATATGCAGTAAAAAAATCTAAATCTGCAAAGGAAAATAGTGATTTCATAGAACATTATCCACTGTTACGAAACTACAGTGATGTGTTTCTGGAAGAGTTACCAAGTCTTCCACCCAAAAGAGAATTTGACTTCACTATCGAAATCAAACCGGGTACCGAACCTATTTCTAAGGCTCCATATCAAATGACTACTATAGAATTAGTAGAGCTTAAGGAACAACTACAAGAACCTTTTTCTAAAGGTTTTATTAGACCGAGTGTTTCACCTTGGGGAACACCGGTGATCCTTGTGAAAAAGAAAGATGGAACACTTAGATTGTGCATTGATTATAGAATGTTAAATAAAGAAACAATCAAGAATAGATATCCACTTCCTATAATTGATGATTTATTTGATCAGATGCGTGGAGCATCGATGTATTCTAAGATATATCTTTGATTAGGATATCACCAATTGTGGATTAAAGATGAGGACATTCGTAAAACAACTTTTAGAACAAGGTATGGACATTATGAGTTCACAATTTTACTTTTTGGATTAATAAATGCACATGTAGCTTTTATGAACTTAATGAATAATATCTTTCAAGAATACTTGGACAAGTTTATGCTTGTATTCTTGGAGGACATTCTCATATATTCTAAAAGTATTGAGGAGCACCATGAGCATTTGATGATAGTTTTAGAAATTCTGAGAAAGAGACGGTTGTTTGGTAAACTGTCTAAATGTTCTTTCTATGATACAAAAGTACACTATCTAGGTCATGTTATAAGTAAAAATGGGATTGATGTAGATCCTTCTAAAATTATAGATATAACTAAGTGGCTTGCACCAAAGAATGTACATGAAGTTAGAAGCTTCATGGGCCTTGCTGGTTATTATAGGAAATTTGTAAAGGATTTTTCCAAAGTGGTTATACCAATAACTTCATTGCAGAAAAAGGATAAGAAATTTGTTTGGAATTGTAAGCTATGAAAAATACACTACTAACAAGGAAGTAAAATACCAATAATCGTACCTCCTCCTTCGCGTTCCGTAGCAAACCTCAGAATGGGCTAGGAAACTTGGATTGAGCCCAGATTTTGTGATATGTAGGTGCTTTTCTTCAAGACGGAGCAAGACCTTCCTGCAACAACGATCTTCTTACTTTGCACTAGATGGGAAAAAGGATTATGAGACTATTTTGGCATTAGGACGAGGCAAAATGTTGTTCTTTGCTCAAAGGATGCAAGAACTTAGATATGGCATGAAAGCTTATTCTCCGTGTGTTTAGAGGGGAGGGGTAAGGTTGTATTTATAGCCTGAGGGAGTGATTAGCTTAAATTAATTTAAGTAATCATGGTTTGAAAATGTGGGCAAGATTAAGTGGGTGGTTTGAAAATGTGGGCAAGATTAGGTGGATGGTTTGAAAATGTGGGCAATATTAGGTGAGTGGGGGCCACGAAGAATGGGTGAGGATTTGAATTATATTTTTAATTCATAAGTGGAGGATTTTAGGTGAGTGGGGACCACGAATGGTGGGTGAGGATTTGAATTTGAATTTTTAATTCAATAGTGGAAAAACATGGAGAATAATGACATGTTGTGAGGATTAGATTATTTTTAGATTTGGAAATGGATAATTAATCAAATTATATTTGATTAATTCGAAGTGTATTTTTGTGGGAAATGAGGAAGGGAAATTAATTGATTTAAGATAGATGTGAAATTGGGGTGTCTACATTTGCCCCTCTTTGGAAGGGTACTATGAAAGTAGTGTCCTTTCAAAGAAAGTAGATGGTATGGGGGAAGAATTCAATCTACTTTTTAAAAGGTAGAGTGAATGTTTGTTGGGGAGAATAGAAAGTGGTGAGTGACGGATGTCATGGTATCCTCCAAGACAAAAATGTCATGAGAAGATGTGATTATGGATAGATGTGGTGATGCCCCCTCGAGAGGATTGACGAGAATGAAATATACGACAAAACTCTCGAAAAGAAGGGAAATGGATTTGGTGGAGAAGAGGACGGTAATGGAGTGGAAGAGACTGGAATGACCGCATGATGCAAATGGAGGAAGGATTCAATCGACCTTGAATGCTAGGTGTGAGGGGTGTGTGGGAAAGAGAAAAGGGAATGGATAGGGTTGGGGGTTGATTATGAGAAGAGTAAGGGAGATAGTGGAGGGGAAAAAAAAAGATGAATGAAAGAGGTAGAAATAAGAGAGAGGGATGATATGGGAAGAAGGGAATGATGAAGGACAAACAAGGAAAAAAGAGGAAAATGACAGAGTAGAGGGTGAAGGGATGAAATAGAGAGATGTGTAAAATGAAGGAAGCAACAGAGATAGTAAAGAGGGATACGTGGCAGTGAAATAAATGAGGAGAGTGAAGAAAAGGAGGAAATGGGAAAGGATAAATAAGAAGGAGAAACGAGGTGGAGTAGGGGGTGAAATGGAGGGAAATGGAAAGAGGACAAAAGAAGAAGTAGAACGGAAGAAAAAAAAGAAACTATGAGGGGCGAGGAAAGTGTGAAAAAGAGGAGAGAAAGGGAAGAGAAACATATCAGAATGAACAAAAAGGTAGGGGTGGTAGAGAAAAGGGAAGTGGTCAGAAGAAACGTGAAAATTAGGGAGAGGAAAGGAAGATAGAACGAATACAAGGAGAAGATTGAAGGAATCACGTCATTGCGAGGAAGACCCAAGTGCAAAGAATATGAACAATGACCGTATGAGATGCAGTGGATAGTGGATATAAAACATACATTACAACGCTGACACCCAGGTTATCGATGGGATTTAAGGAGGACACCTGTTATGGAAAAAGGGGAAAGATATGATATAGGGGAAGGGAAATCAAGATGAGGGGTGGAGAAGAGAAGAGATAACAAAAAATGATGGAAGTAATGGAATAAACAAAATGGGGTTAAAAGTGGAAAGGATGGTATAAGGAATTTTAAAGAAGAAAGAGGGGAAGAATGACTCGATTGGAAAAGATATGGAGATGCCGACAAGAAAGGGTGGGAGTGAGGGAAAAGAATAGGAGAGAAAAGAGAATGGGGGATAGAAGAGGCAATGCCAATGAAAGGATGTTAGGGAAATCCCCTTGACAATGAGTGGTGGGGAAGGGTGAAAGAAAAAATGAAGAAAAAGAGAAAGCGAATGAGGACTGGAAAGGGTAACGCCAACAAAGGGACGTTAGGGAAAACCCGTTGCCAATGAGTGGTGGGCTTAGAGGCGGGAAGGAATGAAGGGAAACTCTAGAAGGTCCAAGGGAGTGAATGAGGTCGTGCGGAATGCAGATTGATAATTTTTAGGGAAAACCCGTTGACAATTATGAGTGCGGGAAGAGAAGATGATGATGAAAGAATGATATAGGAGTATTAACAGTAATGACAAATATGTGTGTGGGTAGAAATGTAGGGGGAATGTGAGAAGATGAAGGGGAAAGAGTGAATAAGATGGGAGGGAGGAGTTGGGACGAAGTGAAAGCAAGGAGAGGATGGGGGTGATGAGGATGAACGAGGTGAGGATGAAGAACCAAGACATGAAAAGAATGGGAAGAAATGGTATGAAGGATGATGGATCAAGGAGGGGAAAATGGGGGAAAAGAATGTGATTGTAGGTGGAAGAGATGAGGTGTATGTTGTAAGAAGATATGTGGAGAAAGGATAATAGTATGAGGAAAAAGTGGGTAATAGGAGATACTAGGTGGAAGAAACGATCGATAAAGTGAACTAAGAATGAGGCGGGGGAGAAGTTCACGATGACAAGTTAAGTGTAGGGAGGACCCTAACATAAGATTGTCATGTGACGGAAGTGGTTAAGTAAGATTGCCATGTGAGCAAAACTGGAGATGACAAATGGTCAAGCGAGAAGTGGTGTTTGCGAGAATCGAAAAGGAGGTGAAAGGATGTGATAATGGGGAATTCCGAGAAAAAATGAAGGGTGAGGGGTGTGTAGTGATGGGGAAAGGCAAGGAGATAGATCATCCTTAAGAGGGACTCTTAAGTGAGATCGTCATGCCGGGTGAGTGGTTAAGTAAGATTGCCAAGCAGAGGAGGGTGATAGTGGTGGTAAAAAAATGTGATGATGGGGAAAGAAGAGGAAATATGGATGGTGATATTAGAGAGTGATGGGCGAGTGTAAGATGACATGTCATGCTTAAGAGAATCTCTTAAGTAAGATCGTCATACTGCTGGAGAGGTTTCGTAGGGTCACCTAATCGACAGGGATGATATGCAAAGAGAAAGACAAAATGATATTGGGAATAGGGGTGGAATGGTAGGGTGAAGAAGATGATCACGATGAGAGGTGGGAGAAATAAGATGGGCGAAATATGATGGGATGGGGGAAGGCCACAGGACAGATCAACCTTAAGTAGAAGTCTTAAGTAAGATTGCCATGCGGCTGGGATGGTTAAGTAAGATCGCCAAGCTGAGGAAGAAGGATGATGTTAGAGTTGGTGGGAATAGGGTATGACAAAATGGACTGAAAGGGAACCCTCAAGTGAATTTGCCATACTACGAGAGCGTGTAAGTAGGATGACCTAGGCATAAGGTGGATTTGGGGAAGGATGAGAAAAGAGTGAGTGAGGTATGCCGAAGTGGTATATGATATGAGATGAGGTGATAATAAGAAATAAAGGACACAAAGGAGTATAACATGAATGGATGAAGGAATATATGCAGTGGAGGGTGGAGAGTGTGAGGGGAATCCTTAATTGGGATGCCCACGTGGTGAGAGTAATGATGCGGGAATCGGAAGTAGAAGAGGTGGAGTTGGAAGATGTGTTTGGTGGTGATGGTTATTTAATGAGAGGGCAGGGGGTGAAGAAGCTTCTACAGCGGGAAGATCTTAGGGAGAGGGTAAACCTCCACTGAGAATTCCATATAGAAGGGGTTATTAAGTAAGATTGTCAAGCGGGAAGAAAACGGGTGAAAGGAAAGAATGCCAATGGGTGAGAGGGGACAGGAATGGTGAGAAGGGTAATATGAGTATAAGCGGTAGAGGAGTAAAAATGAGAAGTGAGAATGAATGGATCAAATACATGGTGATCATGGTGGGGGAGAAGGAGCTGCTGGATAGTGAATGCTACTTGAGAAAGATCGTCAAGTAGGATTCGCAAACTGCAATGGTGATCAAGTAGGATTCGCAAACTGGAGAATGCATTAGTATGGGTGAATGGATGGGGTGTAAAGTAAGATGTTGATCATGCAGGAAGATACTCACGTGACGAAAAGCATCTTAATTTTAATATAGCACATAACAGGATGCATCGTGATATAAAAGATCAGGATGACTAGACTGTAATATGCGTGATAGCATAGACAGGGGCCATCAAAAAGGTTTGATGCTCCAGTACGATATGCAAATGGAAGAGAGCATAGACAGAGGCCATCAAGAAAGTATGATGCCCCAGTATGACATGCAATCAGATAACATAAGAATATTACAGAGAACACCAGGATATATAACATCAAGATGCCCCCTGTAATATATCAAGATACAAGAAAGCAATTAATAATTTGCCACTAATAATGCAACACAAGAACCAGTAAACATGTCCCTAACGTGTTCCACAGTGATGATTGATTAGATGTGCCCCCAAGTAGAGGTACAAAGGATTGGGTCAGTCTCCTCAAACAAGGAAACAATGAGAGCCGGATTTTCCCCAAGCGAGGATTCACGCGAGGAGAAGTGGTTTGAAATTGGTAGTCATAAGGTGGTTGGACCATTTGTTTGGGATAATAGTTCAAAGGATGAATTGTGTTGCTTATTGAGTTTTTACGATTTTGTGGATGTTTTTGGTCTTTTGAAAATTTTGCAAATGTTTTTGTATTTTGGATATTTTTTGTTTTTGGATTTTTGGATTTTCTAATGTTTTTGTTTTTGGATTTTTGGATTTTCTAATGTTTGTTTTTGAATTTTTGGATTTTTACATTGTTTTTGGATTTTTTTACGATTTTCAAATGTTTTTTTTTATTTTTACATTGTGATTGACAATTTATGGACCAGAGTGCAGACTTATTTTTGAGAGACGATGTACCGTGTTCTGCATTGTAACTTATGCTCAAAATAACATAAATTCACTTTCCATTGGCATGATATGGTGGTGATGATATGATGAAAAGAATTCCAACTCCATTCTTGACTCCACACAACTAGTAAGATGTGTGGGCTCATCACCAAGAATCAAGAAGGACGTAGGAGGTAGATAATGAATATAGAGACAAATGCTAACAACAATCCCTTTAGGAAATTGTGACTCCATTCTTCATAATGGTACTAAACCGGTTTCAAAAATAGCTTTCACTTTATGAGTCATATGCTAGACTTAGACAGTTATGTGGCCTACTGATTGATAAGATATGAGGTTAAGGGATAGTTCTCTCTTCACTTAGGCATCTAAATTACGTGTTTAGGGATTCTATAATTTGTAAGCACTATAAGATTTTGTATTTTTGAAATGACTACCTATGCCTTGCCCCATGCTACTAGTGAGAAGCAAGGGCTCATCACCAAAGGCAAAGTATAAGTGAGTGAATTCCTTTTTGTCTTTTTTTTTTTTTTTTTTTTTTTTGGAATATTTTGCAATGTTTTTATGCTTGTATGAGAATGACCCTCTACGCTTTGCCCCATGCCACTTGTAAGAGGCAAGGGTTTATCACCGAAGACAAAACGTAGACGAGTAAGGGCATCTTCCTCCATTCCTAGTCTCACACTACTAGTAAGAAGTGTGGGCTCAACACCAAAGACTATGAAGGACGAAAAGATGTGACAATGAATTATTCATAAGTTATTGAATTGATGGATTTTTTTACAATAGTGCTTTGTATTTGGGAAGAAACATTTGCCCCCAATCTCAGCCCCACACGACTAGTAGGACGCGAGGGTTCAACACCGAAGACTGAGATGGACGACCAAACGAACTGGGTAACGAAGTTTAGAGCTTTGTTATGAAAGAGAGAATGTATTAGAAGGGGATATATTACCATCAGTAAGCTTCTAGGTATGACCATAGAGGAAAGCGACTGAAAGTGGAAGAAGTATGACGCTCACAAACTTAATAGGATTTATATTAGCACTTGTCTCATGATGATAAATATGAAGATGTGATTTTGATAATGAAAATATCTGCCAATGGAAATGAATAAATTTAATTTATTCAGAGATAAAAAAGACAAAAGGAACAATGTACACATTGTATCCTGGAATAGTGAACATCTTAAGGATAAAATTTCTTTAAATGAACTACATTCATTGGTTCATCAAGATCTTGACCATCTGCAGTGGCCAATTTATAGGCTCTAGAGCCAAATTTATCTATGATTTCGTTGGGCTCAAATTTGTCTTGTTTGTCTCGTTCTTTGGGTGTGTTCTTTTGATTTTCTTTGAGAATGAAATGATTGACCTTAAATTTTCTAGGTTTGAATTTTTTATGGTAGCTATGTCGTAGCTGATTTTGATATACTTGAAGATGATCTAGGGCATTAAGTTGTTTTTCATCAAGAAGCTCGAGTTCATTAAGGCGTGAATGTTGATAATAATCTTTATTGATTACGTCTTTGAGGGATATTCTAAAGGATGGGAATTCAACCTTGACATGTAAAATATCTTCCCCACCATAAACAAGGGAGAAGGGAGTGGCCTCAGTTTGCATTGTTTGATTTTTTGCTTCTATTTGTCCATGAATTAATTGATTTGACGATAGATTCAAAATTAAAGATGGAAAAGGTGGCATAAAGATATTCCTAGGTATACATACCTCGTAGAATATATGCACATAGAAGTCTTGATAGGTGAGAGTCATTAGTGATGAGATGCCTACAAGATCGATCGTTGAAAGTATGATGGTCATGACAGGTTGCATTATTGCAAGTGTCCAAACTTGATGTGGTTGTGTTTCGACAAAAAGGCTAGAGATGTTAGGCATAAGAGCCAATATTAGAAGAATAGAATCAAACTTAATGGTACCTGTTGATGGAACCTTGTCTGTAGTGTCTACAGTAATATCAAGCTTTGAAAGGGAGTCTTGAAACGAGATCAAGGTCTCGTTAGATGTTGGATGAATGTTGTCACCCAAAACAGGTTCAATATATGTTTGGGCTGAAAGAGAGTCTTGAAATAAGTTCAAGTGCTCAGTAGATGTTGGAAGAATGTTGTTGTCCAAAACAAGTTCAATGTATGTTTGAACTAATGGAAGGAAATTTGAAGAAGATATGGATTGGTTTGGAATTAGAGAGTCTTGACTGTTGTCGTCATGATCTCGTGGAATTTCAGTATATATAGGAGTTTCGACAGTAGTCAGCTCTTCATGGAAAGTTGTGATATTGGATGTGTTGTTGGTTGCAAGAGCATTGTCATCAAGTTCTACAGAGATGACGTCGTCGTCAATTAAGTCTTGGACATAATTCTTAAATCGTACACATTTATCTATGTGATGACCATCAATGCGATGAAAGTCACAGTATGTGTTAGGTTTGTACCAGCATGGCTTAGCTTCCCCTTTGACAAAGGGTTTTGTAATTGGATATTTTATCAGTTTAGCCTCTTTTAGTTGATGAAAAACACTAGAGAGACTTTCTCCGAGGGGGGTAAACTGACGTTGGAATTTTGAACTGATTTCTTCGTGAGGTTGTATGATCGGCTTTTTGGGTGATCGCTCACTGATTTTGGTAGCCATATGAGAGAGTTGTGTTGTCATCTTATTAATTTGTTCTAATAGCTCATTGTGTGATGTTTTTCGTGAATTCTTCATTTTTGAAAGAGAGGGAGAACGAAGAAAGGTGCGATGAAGAAATCAACCTATTGATTGTGATTTTTATTTTGGCTCAATTGAGTTTTAACAAGTAAGGCTATAAGGAGAAAGCTTAAAAAAAAGCTACTCGGGATACAAGTGGGATATAACTCAAACAAGTTATGACGACTATCTTGATTGGTTTGGATTAAACAAGCTTAACAGACGAAAATTTAAGGAGTACACTTAAACAAGGTACTCAATACAAGTGGGATGTAGCTCAAACAAGCTATGATGAATATGTTGATTGGTTTGGCTTTAACAAGCTCTGGATTTTTGATAGGAAGAGTAACTCAAACAAGTGACTCAACACAGTTGTGAACTCAAAATGAGTTTTGAAGGGATTTGTGTCGGATGGGATTTTGTTAAACTCGACAGCTGATGAAATAATGAGTGAACTCAAACAAGTCACTCAATGTCATTTTGATATAGCTTGAAACAAGCTAGAAAGAATGTTCTGACAATTGATGAGATAAGGAGTGAACGCAAGTCACTCAATATCTATTGGATATAGCTGAAGATAAGCTATGACAGATGTATTATTGGCTAAAGTGAGCTAATGAAATTGGTGTGATGTTTTGGTCTATGTTGTTGGATTGTTTGGATGTTTTCGCTTGGTATTGAATTGGTTGAGAACTGATTTTTTTGTGGAACACAACTAGGGTCTGAACTTTTACAATGAACACATTGATATCAACCAAGTTTTATGATAAAAACAATGCTAAACTATTTTGTTTACAAACAGCAAGCAGTCATGTGTATCAAATTGTTTTGGTTGAAGAGGTAGATCCTTCGGGAATGATCATTTTTTCATGCAATCATACAAGTATGCTGTGAAATGGTGGATGCAGGCTCTTATTACTCCAAGAAGATGCGTCCTCCGATATACCCTAGTCCTGATATACCTAATTCTGTACGGGGACAGAATTGGTACGGGGAACCCTTAGAGCACTGGAGGAGACTCACCAATTCTTACTTGCCTGTTTCGGAGTGAATCACCACGTCCAGAACAGGTTTTGTGAAAAGGTGGAAGGTGATGGAGGGATGAATGTGTATGGTGTCCTTATAACTCCCCGAAGATTTATAGGGACGATGCCCAGGCTTCGTTGTTACAGCTATTTAGGCGTGACTCGCATGCGCTGCACGACAGCATTACTTGTAAGTGAAGAGCAGCGGCGAGGTAAATACCGAACGCTGTGATGAGACTAGGTCTCAAAGTGCAATGCAGATGCAAATGCTGTTGGTGCGTGGTAGTCAAGTCCACGTCACCGATGTAGCTTTGGTGGTGATGAAATCCACCTTGTCTACGTGCAAAAACAATATGATAAAGTGATTAAACGCAGGGTTCTTTCCAACTTGAAATAAATCACTAGCAGAAAATAATTGCGTACCTGAGCATACTTTTTTGTTTTTTTTTTTTGTTTCAGCAATTGTCTTTAAATGGTGGTATTTTTGCGGGATTTTTGTTGTTTTTGTTTTTGTTTTTGTTTTTGACAATATTCCAGCAACGCGGTTCTACAGAAAACAAATTAGTAGTTATCCTGCAAATGAAATGTTAGAAAAGTGATCGTGGTTGTTTTTGATTTCCCAGATCGCTCAAAGGCGCAGGAAAAGAGCATACACAACCAACGACCAAAAAACTATTAAGAATATGACAAAGGAAAATAATTATTAAAATGACAGTTGAAAAACAAAGCTAGAGGATCTTGCAATGTTAGAACAAGAAACTAAAAAAATTGTGACCGTTTCTGATTTTCCAGATCGCTCGAAGGCGCAAGAAAAGAGCATACGCGGATACAATTGAAATAGTTTTTTTTTAAAATGTTAATAATTATTGCAATTAATCATGATTGCGAAATAGCAATAATGATTATGTTCACAAAAAATAAAAATGATGAAAGAAGAGGGTGAAAACGTTACCGAGAAGTGTTTTCGTGGAAAATTTAAATGTAAGGCAAAAAATTAAAAATAAAAATTATTTTCTAAAGCTTGAGTGGCCTCACGTTTCTGATTTCCAAGATCATTTTTGAAGTGCGAGGAAAGAGCATACGTGTGAGGATGTTTCATGAAATAAAAATTAAAAAATAAAAATAAATAAAACTATAATTTTGTTGTTTTTTTTGTTAAAAAGACAGGTGTTAGAAGAAATGAAACCAATTTTTTTTTCTAAGTCTAAATCTAAAAATTATTTTTGCATTGCATAGATCTTTTCAATACCTTTCCGTTAAAAAAAAAATGAAGTCATTCCGAGTTTGGGAGCAAAAGTTATGGCTTCCGGAAGATGGGCTACGAGAACGCTTTGAATGAAAATTTTAAACGTGAGAAAAACGTCCTAGGAGCTGGTTTTTTTTATTTTCTGACTTCTATACTTCACCTGAGAAGCTAAAATTTTGACAACAAGGTTAAAAAATAAAAATAAACAGAAAGAAAGAGTTAGATCACAAAATGATTGATTAAAATAAAAGAAAATAAAAATGATTAACTTCCTACAAAGCAGTTATTTTAGCAAAAATAAATAAATATATTTTCCGGATTGGTTGTCCCATGACACTAATATGATAAACTAATGATTAGTGCTTGTGTTTCTATAGATTACGAGTGAATAGAAAAATCAGAACTACTAAACACCAAGCACCGAGGAGATCAAAGACAGGATGAGCTGCATAGTTTCATTGTTGCTATAACCTGCAGATACACCACAAGACACCACACAACAAAGACACTAACCAAAGCGTGAAGGTTAACCAAAGAAGACCATAAGGAATAGAAAAGGAAATAATAATAAACAATAATAAACAAAGAACGGATAAAACCACTAATTGGGAAATTAATGGTAACAGATCGAAAGTAACCGGGCGTGCCAGAATGTAAGCTATGAAAAATACACTACTAACAAGGAAGTAAAATACCAATAATCATACCTCCTCCTTCGCGTTTCGTAGCAAACCTCAGAATGGACTAGGAAACTTGGATTGAGCCCTGATTTTGTGATATGTAGGTGCTTTTCTTCAAGACGGAGCAAGACCTTCCTGCAACAACAATCCTCTTACTTTGCACTGGATGGGAAAAAGGATTATGAGACTATTTTGGCATTAGGACTAGGCAAAAGGATGTTCTTTGCTCAAAGGATGCAAGAACTTAGATATGACATGAAAGCTTATTCTTCGTGTGTTTAGAGGGGAGGAGTAAGGTTGTATTTATAGCCTGAGGGAGTGATTAGCTTAGATTAATTTAAGTAATCATGGTTTGAAAATGTGGGCAAGATTAAGTGGGTGGTTTGAAAATGTGGGCAAGATTAGGTGGATGGTTTGAAAATGTGGGCAAGATTAAGTGGATGGTTTGAAAATGTGGGCAATATTAGGTGAGTGGGGGCCACAAAGAATGGGTGAGGATTTGAATTATATTTTTAATTCATAAGTGGAGGATTTTAGGTGAGTGGGGACCACGAATGGTGGGTGAGGATTTGAATTTGAATTTTAATTCAATAGTGGAAAAACATGGAGAATAATGACATGTTGTGAGGATTAGATTATTTTTAGATTTGGAAATGGATAATTAATCAAATTATATTTGATTAATTCGAAGTGTATTTTTGTGGGAAATGAGGAAGGGAAATTAATTGATTTAGGATAGATGTGAAATTGGGGTGTCTACAAGAACAACAAATTAATAATGTTGAAAATAAGATCAAATATAGTATTTTCATAAAAGATTTAAACACTAACATCTAATGAACATAAGAACATCAAATTCTATAAGAGATAACAAATGGGACACAAATTTCATATTTCATAGTTGTTTGTTTGATCCAAGATGATAGGTTGCCTTCTTGTAAAATACTTTTCTAAGGTGGCTACACCAATAACATATTTCATAGTTAAAGGATAAAAAGTTTGTGTGGAATGAGAAATGTGAATTTGCATTCCAAAATTTAAAGGAAGAGTTAATATCAGTACCTATTCTAGCGGTACTAGACCCTAATGGAGACTTTACTATTGTAACGGATGCATCTGGTGAAGGTCTAGGAGGTATTTTGTTACAAAATGATCATGTCATAGCTTATAAAATTAGAAAAATAAAGTTACATGAGTTAAATTATGCTCCACATGATTTAGAGCTTGATTTCATTGTTTATGCACTACAAGTTTGGAGGCATTATCTGATTGGTAAACCTTTGAATTAAAAACTGATCATCTTGGCTAAAGTATATTTTCACTCAGCCAAATCTAAATGCAAGACAACAAAGATAGTTAGATTTTTTGTCTCAATATGATTTTGACATAAATTATATCAAGGTAAGAAAAATAGAGTGGTTGATGCTCTAAGTCGTAGGAAGCACATTTATGCTCTTATAACATTGAGAACTTAGTTTAAGGATGAAGTAAAAAGTGTCATGGAATCTGATTCTTACTTTCAGCAAGTAAAAATAGTGCTTGTTGCAAATCCAAATGATGTGAGATATAAGGTTTTCACTTTGACAATGAAGGAATCTTAAAATTTGAAAACAGAGTATACATACCTTCCCTAAATGATTTAAGAAAGAAATTATTAGCAAAATTTCACAATTCACCTTTTTCTAGACACCCTGATATTACAAAGATGCTTGCTGATATAAGACAACAATATTTCTGGAAGGGGATGAAAAAGGATGTTATTGATTTTGTGACACATTACTTAGAATGTCAACGTGTTAAAGCTGAACATATGCACCTAGCTGGTTTATTGTATCCTCATAGCATACCGTAGTATAAATGGCAAGTAATAAGCATGGAGTTTTTACAAGGGTTGTCTATGTCAAGAAATAAACATGATGTTATTTTGGTAGTTATTGATAAACTAACAAAAGTAGCACATTTTATTGCTAGTAATCTGAAGGATGATTCTCTTGTTTTGGCAAAGATATTTGTACATGAAATTTTCAGATTACATGGAGTAACTGAATTAATTATATCTAGTAGAGATCCTAGAACGACTTCAAGGTTTTGAAAAATAGTTAATGAAACTCTAGGAACTAAGCTGAATTTTAGTTCTACATATCATCTGGAAATAAATGGACAGACTGAAAGAGTTAATCAAGTTTTAGAGGATATGTTACAAATGTATTGTATGGATCAGCAGTATAAGTGGGAAGAGTACCTTCCACTAGTTGAGTTTTCTTACAATAACACATATCATGCCTCTCTTAAGATGGCACCTTTCAAAGCACTATACAATAGAAAATGCATAACCCCCATTAGTTGGGACATCATTGAGGATAGAGAGGTAATTGGACCTGAAATCCTTTTAGAAGTGGAACAAGTTAAAATGATTCGTGAACGCTTGAAAGAAGCAACAGATAGGCACAAGAGTTATGCTGATTTGAAGTGGGTTGATAGGAAATTTGAACTTGGGGAGAAGGTCTTTCTTCAGGTTAAACTAAAAAAGAGCTCTATAAATTTTAGCAAGGCTTCTAAGTTACCACCTCATTACATGGGACCTTTTGAAATAGTTGAATTAATCAACCATGTAGCTTACCATTTAGCATTACCTCCTAGTTTGTCACGAATGCATGATGTTTTCCATATTTCTTTGCTTAAGAAATACATTTCAGATTTATCACATGTGTTAAATTGGAATTCCTTGCAGGTCCAAGACCCATGAATAATCATGGTTAAACCCATACGAGTGTTGAAAACTCACCAGTTGCATTTAATAAATCATGAAATAAGTCAATGTAAGGTCCAGTGGGACCAGTTTAACGAAGAAAGTGCAACCTGGGAAAATTTGGAAGATATGAAAACTAATTTTCCATATTTATTTGAATAGAATTGATTCAGATGACTGATAAAAAATTGTGATTTTATCTTTATATGACAATAAGTCTGCCAGTTTTGGGTAGATAACTATTTATTTTTAAATAAAAAACTATGTGAATGTTGTTTTTTGGAACTTTAAAATTCTGACATTGTTACGAACATATGATACAAAAGTGAATAAATTGATTATCTTTAATGCAATAGTCAAATAAGATAATCATCAAGATGATGATTCTTGTTAGGAGGGAAGTATATAACACCTTTGACAAACTATTATATTTCTCTTTTGCATTGCAAGTGTTGACATGTGATTTTCTTGAGGCGGTGTGCTCCTTTTCTTGTTGAAAATCATGCTTGCTAGGGATAAATCATTTCTTATCTTGGATTCTTTAGACTGAAATGTTGATGCTTGAAGTAATCCATTTTCACTTTGTATAGGTGAGTTGTAATCTGGATATGATGGTTGCAAACTTATCTCTATTAAATAACTCATCCTTGGATGAATTCCATTGATCTAAGGAAAGTTTTAAATCTCCTTACCAGTCTGAATGGTAAAATGACATTCATAGGTTGAGTGACTAACGAACTAAACTTTTGTATGTTTACAAATTCTAGTTGGTCTTGTAATATCGTGCCTGTATTTGGTTGTATGTTATGTGTTCAGATCTTTTGGATTGACCTCTTTAGGACATTTAATGGCGTTAAGTGGAACAAAGCCTACTTCATGAGTATGAAGGGAATATAAATCCTAAACCTATGGGATTATCCTAATGGTATTCCAAACTAAGGTAAGTGTACCTACTTCCTAGCTATGTCTACTTATTCGGGTGACAATCTATCCTAAGCTTCATATTCTATGTTGGGATGGGAAAAACCTAAGGTGATGTTAGGTATACTCTTAACCTATTACCTACTACTAAATTGGTTTGAATTATACCCTATCTTAAGTTGGAAAATTTCCTAAGGTAATGTTGTTAAACCTAAGGTAATTACTTTTTAGACTAACCTAAGGTCATAACCTAGGTTATGGACATCTATCCTAAACTAATGAAAGAGACCTAGGGTCGCATGGAAAGTTGGAAATAGTTCTAAAAGCATTTATTTGATTTGATTTTTGAATTAATAGGGAGTACTACCATTTTTGGAAGAGACATGTAAACTTGGTGGAAGCTTACATGGAATCATAGTTAAATTTAGAAATGCATGCAAAGGTTAAAATAACATTCACCAATTTTGGGAGGCAGTGGCATGGAGAGATAGGTAGTATATTGTGGAGTAATGGTATTAATGAACCTTGAATTTTATGAGTAAACCATCTTGGAAACAATGAGGGTGGATTTGTTGGAGGTTTTTTGGTCTTACATGCCTTGCGATTTTTTCTCTACATGGAGCTATTTGGTTATTTGAACCAGCAATTTGACTTTCACTTTTTGGCTATTTTTTTTTTCTTTGGTCTATTTTTTATCCAAGGAAAGTATATGAGGCATTGGAGAAAGAGATGTTTGGTTTTTGATATTTCTTGGAGGATAAAAAGATTTGGAAGCTCAGCTAGAAGTATCTTTGGAATTGGAAAAAGAACTATCAGGCATGATAGGCTCTACCCATTAAGATTTCTTGCTCTTCTCTAAATGTTTTCATAAAAAAAAAAATTTCTCTTTATGGATAAATAGTTTTCTGTTTGCTTTGTTAATTGTTTGCATGATAGAAGAAAATATGTGGTTTATAGATTTATATTCCTTGCATGAAAAGGTTGTTCTTGTGTGTGTGTTCTCTTTGAATAATGTAAATGTGAAGATACATTTGGAGCTTCGAGACCTTTCTGTTTGGTTTTAGTTGTATTTTTGGAATGTCTACTCGAACGTGGATTTGGGTATGTGAGCTTTGTTAGGACTTTGAATTAGAAGTCTCCTGCTGCGAATGAAAAGTATATAGATATGTTTCTTTATGCATCTCTGGGTTGGTTTAGTTGCATTGTTACTCTATTTACGTTTTGTGAAGAAATACACTTAACGCATTCTTGAGCAGGAGTTGCAGGAAAATATACTGATGATGTTTTGTTTCCCTACTCTGGTCTCCTGCAGATACTCTTTTTGTTGTCTTCGATTGTTCAATGGTTGAAGGAAACTTATTTGAGTTATGTTGTGTTATAAGTTTTGGTTAAGCTTTGGTGGTGATGAAATCCACCTCGTCTACGTGCAAAACAATATGATAAAGTGATTAAACGCAGGGTTCTTTCCAACTTGAAATAAATCACTAGCAGAAAATAATTGCGTACCTGAGCGTCCTTTTTTTTTTTAGTTTCAGCAATTGTCTTTAAATGGTGGTATTTTTGCGGGATTTTTGTTGTTTTTTTTTTTTGTTTTTTGACAATATCCAGCAACGCGGTTCTACAGAAAACAAATTAGTAGTTATCCTGCAAATGAAATGTTAGAAAAGTGATCGTGGTTGTTTTTGATTTGCCAGATCGCTCAAAGGCGCAGGAAAAGAGCATACACAACCAACGACCAAACAAATATTAAGAATATGACAAAGGAAAATAATTATTAAAATGACAGTTGAAAAACAAAGCTAGGGGATCCTGCAATGTTAGAACAAGAAACTAAAAAAAAATTGTGACCGTTTCTGATTTTCTAGATCGCTTGAAGGCGCAGAAAAGAAGCATACGCGGATACAATTGAAATAGTTTTTGTTAAAAAAATAAATATAATAATTATTGCAATTAATCATGATTGTGAAATAGCGATAATGATTATGTTCACAAAAAAAGAAAAATGATGAAAGAAGAGGTGAAAACGTTACCGAGAAAGTGTTTTCGCGGAAAAATTTAAATGTAAGGGCAAAAAATTAAAAATAAAATGATTTTCTAAAGCTTGAGTGGCCTCACGTTTCTGATTTCCAAGATCACTTTTGAAGTGCGAAGAAAGGCATACGTGTGAGGATGTTTCGTGAAATAAAAATTAAAAAATAAAAATAAATAAAATTATAATTTTGTTGTTTTTTTGCAAAAAAGACAGGTGTTAGAAGAACTGAAACCAAATTTTTTTTTGTAAGTCTAAAGCTAAAAATTATTTTTGCATTGCATAGATCTTTTCAATACCTTTCTGTGAAAAAAAAAAATGAAGTCATTCCGAGTTCGGGAGCAAAAGTTATGGCTTCCGGACGATGGGCTACGAGAACGCTCTGAATGAAAATTTTTAAACGTGAGAAAAAACGTCCCGGGAGCTGGTTTTTTTTATTTTCTGACTTCTATACTTCACCTGAGAAGCTAAAATTTTGACAGCAAGGTTAAAAAATAAAATAAACAGAAAGAAAGAGTTAGATCATAAAATGATTGACTAAAATAAAAGAAATAAAAAATAGTAAATGATTAACTTCCTACCAAACAGTTATTTTAGCAAAAGGAAATAAATAAATATATTTTCCGGATTGGTTTTCCCATGACACTAATATGATAAACTAATGATTAGTGCTTGTGTTTCTATAGATTACAAGTGAATAGAAAAATCAGAACTACTAAACACCAAGCACCGAGGAGATCAAAGACAGGATGAGCTGCATAGTTTTCATTGTTTGCTATAACCTGCAGATACACCACAAGACACCACACAACAAAGACACTAACCAAAGCGTGAAGGTTAACCAAAGAAGACCATAAGGAATAGAAAAGGAAATAATAATGAACAATAATAAACAAAGAACGGATAAAACCACTAATTGGGAAATTAATGGTAACAGATCGAAAGTAACCGGGCGTGCCAGAATGTAAGCTATGAAAAATACACTACTACAAGGAAGTAAAATACCAATAATCGTACCTCCTCCTTCGCGTTCCGTAGCAAACCTCAGAATGGGCTAGGAAACTTGGATTGAGCCCAGATTTTGTGATATGTAGGTGCTTTTCTTCAAGACGGAGCAAGACCTTCCTGCAACAACGATCTTCTTACTTTGCACTAGATGGGAAAAAGGATTATGAGACTATTTTGGCATTAGGACGAGGCAAAATGTTGTTTCTTTGCTCAAAGGATGCAAGAACTTAGATATGGCATGAAAGCTTATTCTCCGTGTGTTTAGAGGGGAGGGGTAAGGTTGTATTTATAGCCTGAGGGAGTGATTAGCTTAAATTAATTTAAGTAATCATGGTTTGAAAATGTGGGCAAGATTAAGTGGGTGGTTTGAAATGTGGGCAAGATTAGGTGGATGGTTTGAAAATGTGGGCAATATTAGGTGAGTGGGGGCCACGAGAATGGGTGAGGATTTGAATTATATTTTAATTCATAAGTGGAGGATTTTAGGTGAGTGGGGACCACGAATGGTGGGTGAGGATTTGAATTTGAATTTTTTAATTCAATAGTGGAAAACATGGAGAATAATGACATGTTGTGAGGATTAGATTATTTTTAGATTTGGAAATGGATAATTAATCAAATTATATTTGATTAATTCGAAGTGTATTTTTGTGGGAAATGAGGAAGGGAAATTAATTGATTTAAGATAGATGTGAAATTGGGGTGTCTACAGGAATGATAAATGTGAATCTGCATTTAAAACTTTGAAAATCAATTAACTTCAACACCTATTTTAGTTGTACCAGACCCTAATGGAGACTTTACTATTGTAATGGATTCATCCGGGGAAGGTCTTGGTGGTATTTTGTTACAAAATGATCATGACATAGTTTATGAAAGTAGAAAAATTAAGTTACATGAGTTGAATTATGCTCCACATGATTTAGAGCTTGCTGCCATTGTTCATGCACTTCAAGTTTGGAGGGATTACCTACTTGGTAAACCTTTTGAATTAAAAACTGATCATCTTGGGCTGAAGTACATTTTCACTCAGCCAAATCTGAATGTAAGAAGTGAAGGTGGTTAGAGTTTTTGTCTCAATATGATTTTGACATAAGTTACATTAAAGGTAAGGAAAATAGAGTAGCTGATGCTCTAAGTCATAGGAAGCACATTTCTACTCTTATAACATTAAGAACTCGGTTCAAGGATGAAGTAAAAAGTGTTATGGAATCTGATTCTTATTTTTAGCAAGTAAAAACAACACTTGCCGCAGATCCAAATGATTTGAGGTATAGAGGATTTTGCTTCGATAATGAAGGAATATTACGATTTAAAAATAGAGTATACATACCTTTGCTAAATGATTTGAGAAAGAAATTGTTAGCTGAATTTCACAATTCACCTTTTTCTGGACACCCTAGCATTACAAAAATGCTTGCTGATATAAAACAACAATATTTTTGGAAAGGGATAAAAAATGACGTTATTGAGTTTGTGACACATTGTTTGGAATGTCAACAAGTTAAAGCGAAACATATACACCCAGCCGGTTTGTTGTATCCTCACAGCATACCGCATTACAAATGGCAAGTGCTAAGTATGGATTTTGTATAAGGATTGCCTATGTCAAGAAATAAACATGATGTTATTTTGGTAGTTGTTGATAAACTAACAAAAGTAGCACACTTTATTGCCGGTAATCTTAAGGACGATTCCCCTGTTTTGGCAAAAAAAATTGTACATGATATTTTCAGATTGCATAGAGTACCTGAATTAATCATATCTAATAGAGATCCTAAAATGACTTCAAGGTTTTGGCAAACACTTAATGTAGCTCTAGGAACTAAGCTGAATTTCAGTTCTGTGTATCATCCGGAAATGGATGGATAGACTGAAAGAGTTAATCAAGTTTTAGAAGATATGTTAAAGATGTATTGTATGGATCATCAGTATAAGTGGGAAGAGTACCTTCCATTAGTTGAATTTGCATACAATAATACATATCATGCTTCTCTAAAGATGGCTCCTTTCGAAGCATTGTACGAAAGAAAATGCAGAACCCCTGTTAGTTGGGACAACATTGAGGATAAAGAGGTAATTGGACCTGAAATCCTTACGGAAATGGAACAAGTTAAAATGATTCATGAACTCTTGAAGGAAGAAACATATATACAAAAGAGTTATGTTGACTTAAAGCGGGTAGATAGGAAATTTGAACTTGGTGAGAATGTCTTTCTTCGAGTTAAACCAAAAAAGAGTTCTATAACTTTTGGCAAGGCTGTCAAGTTATCACCTCATTATGTGGGACCTTTTGAAATTGTTGAAGTAATCAATCTTGTAGCTTATCATCTAGCATTACCTCCTACTTTTTCATGAATGCATGATGTTTTCCATATTTCTTTACTTAAGAAATATGTTTTAGATTTATCACATATGTTAAATTGGAATTCCTTTTATGTCTAGGACCCAGGAATAATTGTGGTTAAACCCATTCGAGTATTGAAAAATTGCCAGTTGCATTTAAGAAATCATGAAATAGGACAATGTAAGGTCCAATGGGATCAGTTTAACAAGGAAAGTGCAACTTGGGAAAATATGAAAAATGCTTTTCCATATTTATTTGAACAGAATTGATTCTGATGACTGATAAAAATTTATGATTTTATCTTTATATGACAATAAGTATACCAGTTTTGGGGCAAATATTTATTTGTTTTGAATAAACAACTATGTTAATGCTGATTTATGGAACTTTAAAATTCTAATATGTTTTAGACATATGATAAGAAAAGTGAATAAGTTGATTGTCCTAGATGCAAATTGTTAAAATAAGATAATCATTGGGACGATGATACTTTTTAGGAGGGAAGTATGTAACACCTTCGTCAAACTGTTATATTCCTCTTTTGCATTGCAAGCTTTGAGCATGTGATTTTCATGACAAGTGTGTGTACCTTTGGTTGTTGAAAATCATGATTGTCCATGGATAAATCATTTTTGCTCTTTAGATTTGTTGGGCTAATATGTTGTTGCTTGCAAGTAATATATTTTCACTTCTTATGGGTAATTTTTAATCTGGTTTGAAGGGTTGCAAACTTATCTCTTATTATTGGAATCATCCTGGGATCAATTTTATTGATCCAAGGTATGTTTTAAATCTTCTTATCTAAACTGGATGGAAAAAATGACATTTATTGATTAACAAACTTAACGTACTGAACTTGTGTATGTTGCAAATTCTTTATTACCTTGCAAGATCATTCCTACATTTAGTTGTTTGTTTTTGCTCGGCTCTTCTTGAATGATATCTGTAGGGCGCTTAATGGCGTTAAAAGAAAAGAAACCTGCTTCAGGACTTTTGTGAGAAAGAAAATAAAACTTGTCCTATATCTAAAGAGCTCTATCCTAACAGGATTCAAAAACTCAGATAAATTTTCCTATCTCTTTCTACACCACTCTACGTGGGATGACATCCTAACCTAATTTGTTTATACTAAGTTAGGATGAGGGGGAGATAACCTAAGGGATACTAAGTTATTTCGAACCTATTACCTAATACTATTTGATTGAGCTATGTCCTAACCTAAGGTGACAATCTATTTATTTTAAGGCTATATCCTAAGGTTATACTTTTAAACTAAGCTAAGATCTAACCTAAGCTAATGGTATCTATCCTAAATTAATGAAGTATGAAAGGGGACCTATGGGTCGATTGGCAAGTGGGAGCTAAATGGAGGTTCCAAAGCTATTAATGAGATATGATTTTTGATTTAATAGGGCAATGTACTGTTATATTTGGTATATGCATGTAAAGTTAGAGGAACCTACGTGGAGGCATCACTAAGTTTGGAAATGCATGTTGAAGTTCAATTTGGTATTGCCAATTTTGGATGGCTGTGGCAATTAGAGATAGGTGGGAATATGCAAATTAATGTCATTAATGATCCTTGTTTTTGGCGAGCAAACTATCTTGGAATTCATGCTAGGCGGATTTGTTGGGGGTTGTCTTGGTTTTACGTGCTTTATGATTTTTTCTCTACATAGAGATATCTGGTTCTTTAAACCAACAGTTTGAGTCTTCACTTTATGGCTATTTTTGGTTTCTCTGATCTATTTTTGATTTGAGGAAAGTATATGAGGCATTTTTGGAAAAATATTATGGTTGGTTGATCTTGCTTGGAGAAGAAGAGGTGTTGGAAAATCATCTGGAAGTCTTCTTCAAATTGGCAGAGGCACTATCAGGCATGATAGGCTCTACCCATTAAGATTTCTTGCTCTTCTCTAAATGTTTTCATAAAAAGAAAACTTTTCTCTTTATGGATAAATAGTTTTCTGTTTGCTCTGTTAATTGTTTGCATGATAGAAGAAAATATGTGGTTTATGGATTTATATTCCTTGCATGAAAAGGTTGTTCTTGTGTGTGTGTTCTCTTTGAATAATGTAAATGTGAAGACACATTTGGAGCTTCGAGACCTTTCTATTTGGTTTTAGTTTGTATTTTTGGAATGTCTACTCGAACGTGGATTTGGGTATGTGAGCTTTGTTGGGACTTTGAATTAGAAGTCTCTGCTGCGAATGAAAAGTATATAGATATGTTTCTTTATGCATCTCTGGGTTGGTTTTAGTTGCATTGTTACTCTATTTACGTTTTGTGAAGAAATACACTTAACGCATTCTTGAGCAGGAGTTGCGGGAAAATATACTGATGATGTTTTGTTTCCCTACTCTGGGTATCCTGCATTACTCTTTTTGTTGTCTTCGATTGTTCAAATGGTCGAAGGAAACTTATTTGAGTTATGTTGTGTGATAAGTTTTTGTTATCTTCTTTCAGACTGCATTTTAACTTTCTCTACAGTATGGGCTGGAACTCATGTTTTATGGATAAAAGGAAGTTTTGGTTTTTGAGTTGTTGTAATACGTACTTCAGTTTGTTTAAAACTACGAAGGGATTAAATACCCTTTTTTTACTTGGAACTTCTCTGCCGTGAACTTTATTTATAGTGGAGTTGTGTAAGTTGTATTATTCGGTTCTGAGATGCAGTTCAAGTTGTTAAGGAATATGAAGTTTGTTTGACTGTAGCTATGTATTGAGTTCTTGTATTTCAAACTAAACTTTGAATGGAATTGTTGGATACATTGGTTCACCAGATATCAGCTTGGATATTTTCCTTTTAGTCTTCCTTTGCAAATTAAGGTAAATCTGGTTTGTAAATGGTTGAAACTTGAGTTGTTCATGTTTCTTTGTTGATCGAATTTCTTCTTGTCGTTAAGGAAAACCATCTTCTTGGCCTAATTGAGTTTCTTGGGATCATTTTTCTGTCTCTTTTGATCTTGAAGGTAGTGTTGTGAACTCACTCTCCAAAACTTGAAACGAATTTTTCTATCTCTCTCTGCATGTCATGAGAAGATTACCTTCTCAGGTCTGTATGGCTGACTCGAGTTGTTCTCGGGAACATTTTGATGTTAGAATTACTTCTTTTTAAGACTGTCTTTCTGGTTTTATGAGAAAACCAAACCAACTTTGTTTGATCCTTCTTGGTCTAGTAATTGTTGTGTTGAATAGATTGTCTTGTCGACTCAAGGTGGATTCAGTTAAGCCTGACCAGTAGAAAGTAAATTGTAATTATTTCTGGTTTGTTTGTTGTTGTATGGATGAGGCATGCATCCTTTGGAAGTTATTTTCTATTAACTCCTCTCTATGCACTCAACAGATAGTATGATCCTTCCTTGATTGGATATGGGTAAAAGATAAGCCTGTATGAGTCTTATCTTGTATGATGGAATGTAGGATTTAGATCACTTACTGATATCTGAAGGAACGTTGAAAACTCATAATGGTTGCAAGTGAGTTTATAATTGTTTTATTTCTCTCCCTTCTTGGATTAGATTGAAATTCTTGGTAATGATTGATTGTCTCTTAGAAGAATGATGAATCTATTCTTTGTTTTTCATATGTATGATCAAGATATGTATGAATTCGGTTCACTTCTGAACCTCACTTTTATCTCATAAATGAAGGGTGAATTCGTGAATAGTTGTATTGAATCTTCTTCTTAATTATTTAAGTTGTTTAAGTTGTGGATGTTGATCCTTCCTTTCTAAAGATGAAAAGGAGAATTTGGTTTAACCGAATGAAAAGGAAATGGAAATTATGTACCTTCAGTTCGTTCCCCTTTATCTTTTTATGAACCTGTCATAGGTTTGATTGAATCAATTACTTTACTTATTGTAAGTAATTTGCTAGTATTTTATACTGATTACTTTTATACTTGATATATATCTAAGGAAATTAGGGAATGTCTCAATTTTTTAAATGAAACATTGAAGCATTGACAGACCTTCTTTTATTGTAATGAGGCCTAATATAAGAACCTAGGTTATTTTACTTAACCTAGAATTAGGATGCCTCATCTGAATTGTGAATCTCTTGTTTTTTTAAGATGTAGGATGATTCATCTTAAAAAGGATACAATGCTGTAATGAACTTGAATTTACATGTTTTTTGGAAACTTGGAAAGAATGATAAGGATGTCTTTGATTCGAAAGTAACTCTTGTTGATAGAAAGGTCAATTTTGTATTTCAAATTCTTTAAGAATTATGAGGTAATTAAAATGCCAAGGGCTGTTAATTAATGTAAATAAGTATTTATTGGGACAATACTTATCTGATATAATGCAGTAGTTGCTGATTATATAATGGTCTTTTCATAAAGTGAATGCAGATTTATTATTTGTACTTCTTTTAGGGATGTTATTACTTATGCTTAATTGAATGATTGCTTTAATTGCTTCATTAAAGCAGATTTGTTTTAATGGAACAATTAGTTAAGTGCACTTCGTTTTAATGCTTAGTGTTTATCATGCTCAGTTCAATGAACTGACCCGTGCTAGTAATTTTTGCAGATGGACTTTGTAAGTGATAAAAGAAGGCAGTAAATTTTATGATGTCTTGGCTGATTTAAGTCTGACTCTTTGTAAAGAATTCTGATTCATTCTTTAGTTGTATTAAAAATGAAAAATTGTATTATTTTATGAATGAAGGTTGTTTGTTATGCAGTATGCCTGAAATGCATAGTTTTGTAAATGTATAAGCTTATCATGATGAATTGAAAGTTGGAGATTTACTTGCATTGTCTTGTAAATTATCTTGTAATTTTATGAAGGAGATGGGAATACTATCTTGTTGATATTCTTCATATCTGTTTATATGCTTATTTCGGTTATCCTTTGATAAGTTGGATAAAGGGAATTAGTTAAATTTCCCTTATTAAGATGCAGCTTGTTAAGTTGCATAAGATGACGTTCTTTATCTAAACAATTTTATCATAGTAATGGGATGTGTAACGAACATGCAGTCAAAATATAAAAAAAATTGTGAAAGATAAAAAGGGTATACAAACCCTAACACCTAATCATGTAGAGGAAGACTCTTCCTCTCTCAAAAGAATGTAATCTAAAAAGAATGGTGACATGATCGTAAATCATTAGACTTCATTTCCTATGAAGTCTACTTTAGTTGAACTTATTCAGTTGCTACACCTTCTTTGAATGGTTAAGTTACATTATGATGGAACTTATGAGGTTGTTGTCATGTTTTTGGATAACTGTTTGTAAAGCCAAGTAAATGAACATAAAAAGCAATCATGAGTTAATGAAGTTCTTTAATATTAATCGAATCAAATACGGTAAAATAACTTAAGGAGTGTTGGATTTAGGGTTTAGCAAGGTTGTTGTAATTTGTTTATTAATCCAAATTATTTTTTTGGTAATAATGACCTCCTAGGGGTATGTACATCGTGATGATGTAGTTTCTATAGGATGTTGGCACATGCCAACTACAGGACTGTACCTTTGAGAAGACTAGGGTCTTCTCGATGATACAGTGATGCAGTTGCAATGTGACAACACCCTTCCACATTGATCATCTAGATCTACACACACATATGGACTTGGACTAGGTTTCTCTCTAGGTCAAGATAGAAGTATGAATTAGAATCAGAGGTAGCTCTCAATGACTCAGGGTAGATAGGAACATTCAATTGACTTAGGTTTATTGAGTATGCCCTTATACCCTAAGTCATCGTGAACGTCTTCCTATATCAAATTATGTCGCTAACCTGGGTTAAGGTAAAACTTTGGACAAGTGGACTAACAGAAGTTAGTAAAAAAATTCTAGATAACAGAAGAGTGGGGTGAAGGACATATTCTGGATTGACGAGTATACAGTGAAGGAATCGTAACATGAACAGTATGTTAGAAATATTTGGCCAAAGTATCGCAAGCTGCTAGTTGCATTATCCTATGTCACCTAGTCTAAGGAACGTGATTCAGATGAATATGGGTAACAGATATTCAGATAGGTTCCTTAAACAGATAACTTAGTACCCAGAATAGGGTAAGAGAACAAGGTATACATAGTATACACAAAGTATTCAATACTTAAAGTTAAACATGATCATTTAGTTAGAAACTGAGTCATGAAATGAGAAGATTAGTAGTTCACTGAGTCATTTATAACTACATATGGTTATCTATTATAAGAATGATTGTTATGGAATGTGTGTTCTAAATTAAGTATTTAGAACATAGAACATTGTACTTAAAAAAAAATCCCTTGTTTTTAAAGTCTTAAAATGGAAATGTTACAGAGGTGTAGTATGAAGATGTCTCTGTTAGGATTTTGGTGGAGACATTGCAGGACAATGCTGCTGATTGGTTTTAACACCTTCTTGCTGGGACCATCGCCGATTGGACCTCTATGACAACTAAGTTTGAGCAACGTTTTAAACCTATTGAACATGTGCATGCTCTCCTGGCACAACTTCCTAGATCAAGAAGGAACCACATGAACCCATGAGGGAGTTTGTGGATAAATTTAACAAACTGATCAACAAAATTCCACAGGCTACTCGCCCAATTGATAAAATTCAAAAGTGTTTCTTCCTTAATGCTCAGTTACCTGAAGTCAGCTATGCCCTAAGGAGAGCTAATCTTGCAACTCTAGATCTTGACAAGAGATTAGCTATCAGTGTTGAAGATGATCTTATCATGTCAAGGATACTAAAAAGAGAACCCTCTAAATCTAAAACATATTCTTCTTCCTCTTCTCATGGAGCTAATTCAAACCAGTTAGTGCAGAAGCTGGAAAATGATCTCATTTCCATAAAAACAATTGGATTAGCATGCCCCCTAACAAGATATTCCAAGCAAGAGATTTCAACCTAGGAACAGATTGCCTGCTTCTCAAACCAGATTGGCCATTGAAGGTCCACCTCTCAAGGTTCCAGTCAATGCAACCTGTGAAGTTCAAGAACCTGATGATGAGGAGGCTAATGAATACTATGCAGAAGAAGAAGAAGCTGATGAAGAACTGGAGGATCCTGGTGGCTCTAGAGTGTACTTCCTTACCACTGAAGGTGTAGATGATGATGATGAGTATGACGAAGTAGTGGCAGACATGAACAGTGATTCATATGTTGTTATGAATCGAGAGATGACAAATAGAAAAGAATAGGTGGTGTAGGCTACAAAGAAATCCAAGGAGTATCTTATAACCATTCTAGTTATTGCAAGAATAGGAGATCATGTTCCCATTACCTCCACACAAAAAGGTGAGTTCTGCTAGTCCTTCTCCTTCTACTTATGCTTCTAAAGCTTCTAGTCCTTCAGTTCTAAAAATTGATAAACCTAAAGTTGATAGGTCTCATGTTCCTCAATTTCCAAGTAGTGATGCCCCATCCACCTCTGGATCCTTTGATATAATTGACCATCTCAAAAAGACCAAGATTCAGATTTAAGAGGCAGAGTTTTACCAAACCCATCCCAAAGCCTTTGCTAAAATGGTAAACTTTTTTAACTCCAAATCCAAAGCCTTATCCCATACTTCTAAAGGTATTTTTCCCACTCCTTCTTCCTCTCCTCAACCAAGCCTTGTTGCTTTAGTCACTTCCCATAATGAGAAAATCAAACCATTCTATGTGACTCTCCTCATAGCTGGCCACAAACTCAGTAATTGTGTCATCGACTTTGGTGCATCAGAAAATGTGATGCCTGCCAAAGTGGCTCATGCTTTGTGATTGAATTTAACACGCACCTATATTTCCTACTATTCCATGGAGCGTAGGTAAGTGCCCTTGGTTGGAAGAATTAAAGATGCACAAGTAGCTTTTGTTGCTTTGCCAGAGAAGAAGGTCTTGGCCACTATTTTGGTAGCTGACATTCCTCCCTCCTACGGTATGTTGCTGAGTACGAATTTCTGTAAGGATGTGGGAGGTGAGATTCAAATGGATTGGTCACATGCTCTGATCCTTTTCAATGGAAAAATGAAGAAGTTGCTACCTGAGAAACAAACTGAATACATTATGCAAAAGACATATGATCCAAAGGCACAACTAATTTATGAGGACATTGGGCATGGGAACTACATGATTATGTCACAAGATGAAGCAAGTCTTCCTAAGGAGGTGATTCATAATCTTAATGGCATTTGGACCTTAAAATTTGATGGCAGCTGGTTCTGGAGCTGGTGTGGTGCTAATCTCCCCAGAAGAGAAGATTCATCCTTTTTCCTTCAAACTTCATTTCGAAGATACTAATAATAAAACTGAGTACGAGGCTCTCATTCTTGGTTTGAACATGGCAAAAGAAATGGGACTAAAGAATCTTCTTTCTCGTGGTGATGTTGAGCTGATTGTAAAATAGGTCAGGGACCTTTACCAAGTCAAGAATAGAAGACTGAAACATTATAGAAACCTTGTCTAGGATTCCATTGAGTTCCCTGATGTTTAGGGAAAGGAACACTAGAGATGATTCTCTAGATGTCTCAGGGTATTTGTTGATCCCTCACCCAAATTTATCTGAGCAGACATTCACCATTGAAATGATACACAGGCCCAGTTTTCCTGATAATGCAAACAATTGGAAGGTCTTTAATGATGATCAACATGTGCTTTCTTTCTTGGAGCTTAGAGATAATTTTGATCAGTTGTACTTTGAAGGAAGTGACAATCTACCTAGAGAGTGTGTATCCTCAAATGAATAAGGTGTTAAAGAAGAGTTGGATCAAGATGGCTACATCAAACTGAAAGGTATCAGGATTCTGGTAGGGCTGGTAAGTTTAGAAGAGTTGTATGATAAGCATGATAGATACATTAAGTCTAAAGCTTCTAAAGGAGCTCGATAGTTTGTTGAATGTGAAAAGTTGAACATTAGGAGTCTTGAGGAACCCAAGTTCGTAAACATTGGAAAGTTCTACACTCAAGAGGGGAAGAAGAAAGTAGTAAATATGTTAAAAAGGTATGTTGATGTTTTGACATATTCATATGATGACCTCAAAGCTTTCTAGCCAAAATAAATGCAACACTTCATTCCTCCGAAACCTGGAATCAAACCCTTTAAGAAGAAACAAAGGAAATACAATACAAAGGTTTCTAATACTATTTATCAGGATATCTAGAAGCTGCTGAAGGTGAGGATTATCTTCCCAATGTACCATTCTACTTGAATTTCCAATATTGTACCTATGAGGAAGAAGAATGGTGAGATTCAAATTTCTGCTGATTTTAGGAATTTGAATCAGACTTCTTTGAAAGATAACTATCCTCTCCCTATGATGGATCAAGTGTTGCAAGTTGTAACAAGCTCAGATATGTTATCTATGCTAGAGGGATTCTCAGGGTACAATCAACTGGAGGTCAATACTGCATATCAACACAAGACTACCTTCACTACTCCTTGGGGCACCTTTTCTTGCAAGAGGATGCCTTTTGGTCTCATTAATGCTGGTGTCACTTTTCAAAGGGCCATGGAATTGGATTTTGGTAGCCTAAAGGGAAAATGCATTGTTTTGTATTTGGATGATTTAATTGTATTTTCCAAAACCAAAGCAAATCACTTTCAGCACCTTGAAACAATCCTTCAAAAGTGTAGAGACCACGGGGTTTCTCTCAACCCTAAGAAGTCTATCCTTTGTGTCACTGAAGGTAAGATGTTGGGACATATTATGTCTAAGGAATCCAAATTGATCCTGAGATATTTCTAGCAATCCAGCAGATTCCCATACCTACCAGTAAAAAGGGTGTTCACTCCTTCCTTGGCAAGATCAATTTCTTGAGGAGATTCATCCCAGATTTTGCTGAACTAACTATGAGAATTTCTCAGATGATGAAAGGGAAGCAGAGTTTTGGTTGGACCTCTGAATTTCAAGAATATTTTGAGGGTATTAAGAAAGCTATTGTTAAGACTCCTATCTTAGCATGTCCTTATTTTAGCAAGGATTTCATTATCTATTACTATGCCACAAAGAATAATTTGGCTACTGTGCTGACCCAGAAAAATCCTGAAGATCATGAGCTCCCAATTTCCTTCATGAGTTATGTCCTGAAGGATCATGAGTTGAAGTACACTATGATGGAGAAACATGCTTTTGCAGTTGTCAAAGTTGTTAAGTAGTTTCGGTTCTATATTCTTAACTCTCATTCTGTTGTGCTTATGCCTGATACAACAATCAAATCCATTCTTACACAATAGAGTTTGGAACAAAGAGAGGCAATTGGGTAGAAAAATTTCAAGAATATGATCTTGACATCAAACAAAAAAAAACAATCAGGGATAAAGGCTTGTGTGAACTCATTGCCGAAGGAGCTGATAAGAAATTGTCCCAAGAGGTAGTTGATGTTCCTGTTGTTCTTTTCCTTAGTTCAACAAATGAATGGTATGTTGACATTGCACATTTTATCACCTGTGGAGAATGTCCTTCTCATATGAATGCCAAAGAAAATAGATCCATCAAGCTGAGGTCTGCACAATATGTGTTGTGGGAGAATGCTTTGTTCAAACGAGGCATAGATGAAAGATTCTTGAAGTGTGTAGACCATGAGCAACAGAAGAAGTTGTTCTCAACTTTTCATGACCAAGCTTGTGGAGGTCATTTCTATTCTGTTGTCACTGCCCAAAAAATCCTTCGTGTTGGGTACTACTGGCCCACATTGTTCAGAGATGCATAAAAATGGGTAGGTAAGTGTGAAGCTTGTCAAAATTTTGTTAGGAGACCTAAGTTAGTTGATTTACCTCACAAGCCAGTAGTGATTGATGATTCATTTCAACAATGGGGTTTAGATTTCATTAGAACACTCAATCCACCTTCTAGTGTTGGGCATACTCATGTGTTAACTGCCATAGAATATTTCACAAAGTGGGTGGAAGCCATCCCAGTCACAAGTACTACTTCTGAGGTAGTATGTAATTTCATCAAGGATAACATTCTAATAAGGTTTGGGATACCAAACAAGATTATAATTGATAATGCTTCAAATTTTTCCTCTGCTGAGATGATGGACTTCTGTTATGGTTATGGAATCTCCCTTGCCAATTGTTCAGACTACTACCCCCATGGGAATGGACAAGTAGAATCAACAAACAAGAACTTGGTGTCCATTGTTTGAAAGCTTGTCAATGAATCTCAAAGGAATTAGCACAAGAAACTTTATGATGCTCTTTGGGCTAATAGTATTACACCTAAAAGAGTAATTGGAATGTCTCTTTTCCAAGTGGTGCATGGTGTTGAAGCTCAACTACCAGTGACAGTGGAATTGCCAACCCTGCATCTGATGAAGGCTATTGAAGATTCAAGCTTCACTAGTTCCCTAGACAAAAGGATCATGTACCTCCAGAAGATGAATGAAGATAGAATGCAAGTTTTTGATAGGATATCAACTCACCAGCAAAAGGTGAAATCTCTGTTTGATAAGAAAGCTAAACCCAGAGTGTTTCAAGTGGGAGACATTGTTCTGCTGTGGGACAAAAGACATGAGCCTCGAGGAAGCCATGGTAAGTTCGACTCTCTTTAGCTTGGTCCTTTCAAAATTAGGCATTTTTCTGGAGAGAACTCTTTTTACCTGGATTACATGGATGGATATCATCTCCCACTTCCTTATAGTGGACAATATATGAAATTGTTCAAGTCCTAGGTGATTAGGCAGTCCCCCTATATAGTATGTATAGTGTTTTGGTTTTGGTCATTCCTCTGTGTTTTGGTTTTGTTTGTTTTCCCCTTTCTACTCCTTGTTGTGTGTGGTTTTCATTTTTGGTTTTTCCTTTGGTTTGTTTCCCTTCGGTGTGTTTTGTCCTCTGTATTGGTTTTGCCTTTGACTCTATTTTCCTAATGGATAAGGCATTGGTCTATTTTTCCCAGAGTTTTCTATGGTTCTTGATCTTGCATCGTTCCTCTATCAAGTCATCCCCAGAAAGAGCCAGCTGTTGTCACCCTCAAAATCTCCTTCATTTTCCAAGGCAAATTCAAAATTTATGAGTCGGTGCTCGTCTACAACTTCACCCTGAGTGATTTAAAATATTTCAAACCCCGTGGTTTGATATATTTCTCATTTTCCCGTGGAAATATTTTGGGTTTTATTGTTAATCTTCCTTATGGCCGTGGATCGTGTTTAGCCTGGTTCTATTTGTCTTTTCTCTATCCATGGAGAAACAAATCGAAACTCAGGCGTAAATTGCAGGTTTTTCCTTCAATTTCCATTTTTTCCACAGTCGCGAATGATGGGCATTTCTTCCCCATCAAATTTTGTGCCTCAGCATCCATGAGTACATGGCCTTTCTAATTGGATGCGGTAGGATGGATTGTTTTGTGAACTTAACACTTTTTGTTCTATTTTGGCAAAAAGTATCAATTTTGGCCCCTTAGCCCAAAGGATCCTAATTGGTTGTTCGAGAAAATGAAGTAGTGGTCTTTTGGAAATTAACACTTTTTGTTCTCTTTTGGAAAAAGTGTCAAGTTAGCTCCGCGACCTGAAAAACCCCGATTGGTTGTTTTTTGGCAGAAGGAGGACTCTTTTGGTGTTTTGAGGCAGTTTGGAAATGAAAAAAGAGTTAAAGTATAAATCGACCCCTTGGCCCTGCCAAGGGATGCGTGGTCATTTTTTAGTGCAAAGTGGGAAGGCGGATTGTCAGTTCACTTTAGGAATTTTACCCTTTGTTTGCAAAAGAAAGATTAAAGTTTTAAAGAATCGTAACTCCACAGCCATTCAGATAACACCACTTGTTAAGTTATGCATTTGAAAAGTCAACAGCGGGGAAAACGATTCATCGGAGAAGTTTGAAGCTTTGTGCCCTTTCGCTAAAAAGAGATTAAAGTTTTAAAGTAAATCACAATGCCACAACCACTTAGATGATGTGCATGTGTCAATGCAGGCGTTGAAAATTCAAAGCGGTCCAGCGGAGGACTTTAGGTTTTCGAGCCTTTTTGTTGAAAAGGTTAAAGTTGTAAAAAGTGAGCCGCGACCCCGTCGCCACTCACATGATGCCACGTGTCCAACCTGGTGGACGGGAAGGTCAAAATATCAAAAAATGACAAATATCTCTAAAGTTCCAAAATGCGAATGGCTTCCCGAGGCCTTGTTGCAATTTTGATCTTTCCACATGGATGGCTCACATTTGAAGTTGTAAAAGATCAATGTTCATATTCAAATGGTTTTAAATAGTCGTGTTGCAGAGTTTCTTCCTCTGCCGCCATTATCATTTCTTCACGAATCAAGAATCTGAAAGGTTATAAATGATTGAAAGGAATTGTAACTATTGTAACCATTTCTTGATGTTTATTTAATGGTTTCTAAACGCCATTGTAAAGGGTTGGAATTTTGAGACTCTGCAAGTGTAATTTGAATCGAAGAAATCAATACAGAAGTTTTCCCCTTCTTCCTCTGCTTCTCTTTCTTTTTCTGGTTCGAATTCATGAATCATTCATCTTTGCATGTTAAGAAACTTTGTATTCTGGTTATTTTGATTTCAGGAACTTTGTGTCTGTGAAATCAATTCTATTATAAATGAATGATTCCATTCTGTATCTCATTTTCTCAATACGCATAAGGGTTTTCTCTGCTAGCTATTTTCCTGAAAGTATTGTTTTCCTCCTTCTCTCCCATCTCCTTAATTCCTCTATTCTTGTGTGTTGATAACCTTCCTGGTATAAAATGCATTTCATGATATCAAAAATCCACATCTTGAAGCAAATTGTACATCTGTACATAGGTTTTTCTGCTTGTTTTCAATAAGGGAACCTCTCCCATTAAAGAGGAGGGACTTTCTGTCCCCTGACTGTGGTTTGTATTAAAAGTACATTTTATAAACCCAACAGTTTTTGGTGACTCCCCTGGGGATTCGTTTCATGGATTCCTTTTCAAAAGAACAATTTCTTGATCATTTCTAATCTGGCGACTCTAAGATACACTCATGCTAGAAGAGCTCTTGGAATTGAAGATTCTGATTTTCAACTTCTAGAGAAACAAGGCTTCCCTCTTCTTCCAGCAAGAAGAAATAGAAGAACACGGTCTGTAAGCACTCCTCCATTGAAGATCAGAGTTCCTGAGAATAACACTCCTCAAGGAAAACTCAGCCCTAATCTTCCTGCCCTAATTCTTGCTGGTGTCTCAATTCCTCTACAAATAATCTTTCCAAGGATGGAAACACCTTTGCCTTGGGGACAATGGGTTGGGCCTCTTTCCCTTCCTCAACCTTTTCATGAGTTACCTAGGGGTAACAGAAAGAACTTTCCCAAATTCAGAGGTGATGGGAAAGTGCACCCAGATGAACACATTATAGCCTTCATTGTTGCATGTGGGGTCCTTGGGGTTGAATATGAAGATGTCTCTATCAAGATTTTTGTGGAGACATTGTAGGACAATGCTGCTGATTGGTTTTATCACCTTCTTGCTGGGACCATCACCGATTGGACCTCTATGACAACTGAGTTTGAGTGACATTTTAAACCTGCTGAGGATGTGCATGCTCTCTTGGCACAACTTTCTTAGATCAAGAAGGAACCACATGAACCCATGAGGGAGTTTGTGGCTAAATTTAACAAACTGATCAACAAAATTCCACAGGCTACTCACCCAGTTGATCAAATTCAAAATTGTTTCTTCCTTAATGCTCAGTTACCTGAAGTGAGCTATGCCCTAAGGAGAGCTAATCTTGCAACTCTAGATCTTGATCAGAGATTAGCTATCAGTGTTGAAGATGATCTTATCATGTCAGGGAAATTAAAAAGAGAACCCTCCAAATCTAAAGCATCTTCCTCTTCCTCTTCCTGGAGCCAATTCAGACCAGTTGGTGTAGAAGTTGGCAAATGATCTCATTGCCATCAAAAATCAATTGGCTCAGCATGCCCCCTATCAAGATATTCCAAGGAAGGGCTTTCAGCCTAGGAACAAATTGCCTTCTTCTCAAACCAGATTGGCCATTGAAGGTCCACCTCTCAAGGTTCCTAGTTAATGCAACCTGTGAAGTTCAAGAACCTGATGATGAGGAGGCTAATGAATACTATGCAGAAGAAGAAGAAGCTGATGAAGAGCTGGAGGAGCCTGGTGCCTCTAGAGTGCACTTCCTTACCACTGAAGGTGTAGATGATGATGATGAGTATGATGAAGTAGTGGCAGACATGAACAGTGAGTCATATGTTGTTATGACTCGAGAGAAGACCAACACAGAAAAGAGAAGGTGGTGCAACCTACAAATAAATCCAAGGAGTATCCTATAACCATTCCAGTTGTTTCAAGAAGAGGAGCTCCTGTTCCCACTGCCTCCACACAAAAGGTGATTTTCTGCTAGTCCTTCTCCCTCTACTTCTTCTTCTAAAGCTTCTAGTCCTTCAGTTCTCAAAAATGATAAACCTAAAGCTGATAGGCCTCATGCTCCTCAATTTCCAAGTAGTGATGCCCCATCCACCTCTAGATCCTTTGATATAATTGACCATCTCAAAAAGACCAAGATTCAGATTTCAGAGGCAGAGTTTTACCAAACCCATCCAAAAGCCTTTGCTAAAATGGTAAACTTTGTTAACTCCAAATCCAAAGCCTCATCCCATACTTCTAAAGTTATTTTTCCCACTCCTTCTTCCACACCTCAACCAAGCCTTGTGGCTACAGTCACTTCACCTAATGAGAAAATCAAACCATTCTATGTGACTCTCCTCATAGCTGGCCACAAACTCAGTAATTGTGTCATTGACTCTGGTGCATCAGACAATGTGATTCCTGCCAAAGTGGCTCATGCTTTGGGATTGAATTTAACATGCACCTATGGTTCCTTCTATTCCATGGAGAGTAGGGAAGTACCCTTGGTTGGAGAATTAAAGATGCACAAGTAGCTTTTGCTGCTTTTCCAGAGAAGAAGGTCTTGGCCACTATTTTGGTAGCTGATATTCCTCCCTCCTATGGTATGTTGTTGAGTAGGAATTTCTGTAAGGATGTAGGAGGTGAGATTCAGATGGATTGGTCACATGCTCTGATCCCTATCAATGGAAAAATGAAGAAGCTTCTCCCTGAGAAACAAACTGAATACATTGTGCAAAAGACAGATGATCCAAAGGCACAAATACTTTATGAGGACATTGGGCATGGTAACTACATGATTATGTCACAAGATGAGGCAAGTCTTCCTAAGGAGGTGATTCATAATCCTAATGGCGTTTGAACTTTGGAATTTGATGGAAGCTACTCTTCAGATGGTTCTGGAGCTGGTGTGGTGCTGATCTCCCCAGAAGAGAAGATTCATCCTTTTTCCTTCAAACTTCAGTTTGAAAATACTAATAATACAACTGAGTATGAGGCTCTCATTCTTTGTTTGAACATGGAAAAATAAATGGGAGTAAAGAATCTTCTTGCTCGTGGTGATGTTGAGCTGATTATGAAACAGGTCAGGGATCTTTACCAGGTCAAGAACATAGAAGACTGAAACATTATAGAAATCTTGTCTGGGATTCCATTGAGTTCCTTGATGCTTTCTCCATTGAAGTTGTGCCTAGAGAAAGTAACACTAGAGCTGATTCTCTAGATATCTCAGGGTCTTTGTTGATCCCTCACCCAAATTTCTCTCAAGAGAAATTTACCATTGAAATGATACACAGGCCCAGTGTGCCTGATAATGTAAACAATTGGCAGGTATTTAATGATGATCAACATGTGCTCTCTTTCTTGGAGCTTAGAGATAATTTTGATTAGTTATACTTTGAAGGAAGTGACAATCTACCTAGAGAGTGTGTATCCTCCAATGAAGAAGGTGTCAAAGAAGAGATGGATCAAGATGGATGCATCAAATTGAAAGGTAACAAGATCCCCAAAGGGATAGTAAGTTTGGAAGAATTGTTTGATAAACATGATAGATACATTAAGTCTAAAGCTTCCAAAGGAGCTCGACAATTTTTGAATGTGAAAAGGTGAACATTGGGAGTCTTGAGGAACCCAATTTGGTAAACATTGGAAAGTTCTGCACTCAAGAGGATAAGAAGAAAGTAGTAAATCTGTTAAAAAGGTATGCTGATGTTCTGGCATATTCATATGATGACCTCAAAGCTTTCCAGCCAAAAGGAAATACAACACTTCATTCCTCTGAAACCTGGGATCAAAACCTTTCAAGAAAAACAAAGGCAATACAATCCAAAGGTTGACTGATACTATTTACCAAGAGATCCAAAAGCTGCTGAAGGAGAGGATTATCTTCCCAATACACCATTCTACTTGGATTTCCAATATTGTACCTGTGAGAAAGAAGAATGGTGAGATTCAGATCTGTGTTGATTTTAGGAATTTGAATCAGGCTTCTTTGAAAGATAACTATCCTCTTCCTATGATGGATCAAGTGTTGCAAGCTGTAACAGGCTCAGAGATGTTATCTATGTTAGATGGATTCTCAGGGTACAATCAAGTGGAGGTCAATACTGCAGATCAGCACAAGACTGCCTTCACTACTCCTTGGGGCACCTTTGCTTACAAGAGGATGCCTTTTGGTCTCATCAATGCTGGTGCCACTTTTCAGAGGGCCATGGAATTGGATTTTGGTAGCCTAAAGGGAAAATGCATAGTTGTGTACCTGGATGATTTAACTGTATTTTCCAAAACCAGAGCAGATCACTTTCAACACCTGAAACAGTCCTTCAAAAGTGCAGAGACCATGGGGTTTCTCTCAACCCTAAGAAGTTTGTCTTCTGTGTCACTGAAGGTAATTTGTTGGGACATATTGTGTCCAAGGAAGGAATCAAAATTGATCCTGAGAGAGTTCTAGCAATCCAGCAGATTCCCCTCCCTACCAGCAAGAAGGGTGTTCACTCCTTCTTTGGCAAGATCAATTTCCTGAGGAGATTCATCCCATATTTTGCTGAACTGACTATGAGCATTGCTCAGATGATGAAAGGGAAGCAGAGTTTTGGTTGGTCCTGAAGGTAAAGAATATTTTGAGGGTATTAAGAAATCCATTGCTAAGACTCCTATCTTAGCATGTCCTGATTTTAGCAAGGATTTCATTATCTATTGCTATGCCACAGAGAATACATTGGCTTCTGTGTTGACTCAGAAAAATTCTGAAGATCATGAGCTCCCAATTGCCTTCATGAGTTATGTCCTAAAGGCTCATGAATTGAAGTACACTATGATGGAGAAACATGCTTTTGTAGTGGTCAAAGTTGTTAAGCAGTTTCGGTTCTATATTCTTAACTCTCATTATGTTGTTGCTTGTGCCTGATACAACAATCAAATCCATTCTGACACAACAGGAGTTTGGAACAAAGAGAGGAAATTGGGTAGAAAAATTTCAAGAATATGATCTTGACATCAAGCCAACAAAGATAATCATGGGTAAAGGCTTGTGTGAACTCATTGCTGAAGGAGCTGATAAGGAATTGTCCCAAGCAGGCAACTGATGTTCCTTTTGTTCTTTTCCTTAGTTCAACAGATGAATGGTATGCTGACATTGCACATTTTCTCACCTATAGAGAATGTCCTTCCCATCTAAATACCAAAGAAAAGAGATCCATCAAGCTGAGGTTTGCACAATATGTGTTGTGGGAGAATGCTTTGTTCAAACGAGGCATAGATGGAAGATTCTTGAAGTGTGTAGACCTTGAGCAACAAAATAAGTTGTTCTCAACTTTTCATGACCAAGATTGTGGAGGTCATTTCTCTTCTGGTATCACTACCCACAAAATCCTCTGTGTTGGGTACTACTGGCCCACATTGTTCAGAGATGCATCAAAATGGGTAGGTAAGTGTGAAGCTTGTCAAACTTTTTTTGGGAGACCTAAGTTTAGTTGCTTTACCTCTCAAGCCAGTAGTGATTGATGACCCATTTCAAAAATGGGGTTTGGATTTCATTGGAACACTCAATCCACCTTCCAGTGCTGGGCATACTCATGTGTTAACTACCATAGAATATTTCACAAAGTGGGTGGAAGCCATCCCAGTCAAAAGTACTACTTCTTGAGGTAGTATGTAATTTCATCAAGGAGAACATTCTGATAAGGTTTGGGATACCAAGCAAGATTGTAACTGATAATGCTTCCAATTTTTCCTCTGCTGAGATGATGGACTTTTGCTATGGTTATGGAATATCCCTTTCTCATTCTTCATACTACTACCCCCAAGGGAATGGACAAGTAGAATCAACAAATAAGAACTTGGTGTCCATTGTTTGAAAGCTTGTAAATGAATCTCATAGGAATTGGCACAAGAAACTTTATGATGCTCTTTGGGCTGATAGGATTACACCTAAAAGAGAAATTGGAATGTCTCCTTTCCAAGTGGTGTATGGTGTTGAAGTTCAACTACCAGTGATAGTTGAATTAATAGCACTGCATCTAATGAAGGCTATTGAGGATTCAAGATTTACCGGTTCCCTAGACAAGAGGATCATGTACCTCTAAAATCTGAATGAAGACAAAATGCAGGTTTTTCACAGAATTTAAGCTCATCAGCAAAAGGTGAAGGATTTGTTTGATAAGAAATCTAAACCCAGAGTAATTCAAGTTGGAAACATTGTTCTGTTGTGGAGACAAAAGACACAAGACACGAGGAAGCCATGGTAAGTCTGACTCTCTTGGCTTGGTCCTTTCAAACTCAGGCATTTTGCTGGAGAGAACTCTTTTTACCTAGATTATATGGATGGATCTCATCTACCACTTCCTTACAGTGGACAATATAATAAATTGTTCAAGTCCTAGGTGATTGGGTGGTCCCCATGTATATTATGTATATTTTTTTGGTTTTGGTCGTTCCTCTGTGTTTTGGGATTATATGTTTTCCCTTTCCTACTCCTTGCTATGTGTGGTTTTAATTTTTGGGTTTTCCTTTAGTTTGTTTCCCTTTCAGTGTGTTTTTTCCTTTGTATTGGTTTTGCCTTCGACTCTATTTTCCAAATGGATAAGGCACTGGTCTGTTTCTACCAGAGTTTTCTATGGTTCTTGATCTTGTATTGTTCCTCTGTGAAGTTATCCTTAGAAAGAGCCAGTTGTTGTCACCCTCAAAATCCCCTTCATTTTCCAAGGTAAATTTAAAAATTTTGAGTCAGTGCTCGTCTGCAACTTTTCCCTGAGTGATTTAAAATCTTTCAAACCATGTGGTTTGATATATTCTTCATTTTCCCATGAAAATATTTTGGGTTGTGATTGTTAAATATTTTCATGTGGTTGTGGATCATGTTTTAGCCTGGTTCTATTTGTCTTTTCTCTATCCATGGAGAAACAAATCAAAACTTGGGCATAAATTGCAGGTTTTTCCTTCAATTTCCATTTTTCCCACAGTCACGAAGGACGGGCATTTCTTCCCTGTCAATTTTTTTGCCCTCAGCATCCATGAGTACGTGGCCCTTTTTAATTGGATGCGGCAGGATGGATTCTTTTGTGAACTTAACACATTTTGTTCTCTTTTGGCAAAAAGTATCAATTTGGCCCCTCGTCCTGAAGGATCCTAATTGGTTGCTTACGAAAATGAAGTGGCAGGTTCTTTTTAGTGAACTTAGACACTTTTTGTTCTAGCTTTTGGAAAAAATTTCAAGTTCAGCTCCGGTGACCCGACAAGTACCCTGATTGGTTACTTTTCGGCAAAATGCAGGAAGGCAGGAATCTTTTGGTACTTTGGGGCAGTTTGGAAATGAAAAAAGAGTTAAAGTATTAATCAATCCCTTGGGCCCGCTAAGGGACACGTGGCCATTTTTTAGTGAAAAGTGGGAAGGTGGGTCATCGGGACACTTTAGGAATTTTATCCTTTGTTTCTGAAAGAAGGATTAAAGTTTTAAAGTGAATCGCAACTCTACAGCCATTTAGGTAACGCCATGTGTTAAGTTATGCAATTGAAAAGTAAACAACAGGGAAAGCGGGTCATCAGAGTAGTTTGAAGTTTTATGCCCTTTTGCTAAAAAGGGATTAAAGTTTCAAAGTAAATCACAACACCGCAACCACTCAGATGATGCCACGTGTCAATGTAGGTGTTGAAAATTCAAAGCGTGCTAGAAAAGAAATTTGAGTTTTTTAGGCATTTTGGTTAAACAAGATTGAAATTTCAAAGTGTACCATAGCTCCGTAGCCACTCAGGTGAGGCCATGTGTCAGGTCATGCATTTGAAAAGTCAACAGCCAGGAAGTGGGGTGGCGGAGGACTTTACGTGTTTTATTATTTTTGTTGAAAACGTTAAAGTTTTAAAAAGTGGGCTATGACTCCATCGCCACTCACGTGATGTCAAGTGTCCAACCTGGTGGACAGGGTGGGCCAAAATAACAAAAAATGACAAATCTCTCTAAAGTTCTGAAATGCGAATGGCTTCCCCAGGCCCGTTGTCATTTTGAAATCTTCCATGTGGATGGCTCACATTTGAAGTTGTAAAAGATCAACGATTCTTATTCAAACGGTTTTAAATGACCATGTTTTAGAGTTTATTCCTCCATTCCGCCATTAGCGTTTCTTCATGAATCAATAATTTTAAAGCTTGCAGTTGATTAAAAGGAATTTTAACTATTGTAACCGTTTCTTGATGTTTATTTAATGGTCTCTTGATGCCACTGTTAACGGTTGGAATTCTGAGACTCTAAAAGTGTAAATTGAATTGAAAGAAATCAATACAGAGACTTCTTTTTCTTCTTTCTTTTTTATTCCTTTCTCCTTTCTAGCTTACCTAGAATCTCGTAAATCATTCAATCTTTGCATGATTAGAAAATTTGTGTTCTCATTGATTACGTTTTCTAGAAATTTGTGTCTGCAGAATAGTATTTTTTGTTGTGAATGTGAATGACTTCCATTCTTTATTATCATTTGCTCAATATGCATAAGGGTTTTCTCTGACTAGTTATTTTCCTTGAAAGTATTGTTTTTTTCCTTCTCTCCCATCTCCTTATTTCCTTTGTTCTTATATGTTGATAACCTTCCTTATCATAGAACACATTTCATGATATCACAAATCCAACATCCTGAAGCAAATTGTACATCTGTACATAGATTTTTTTGCTTGTTTTCAATAAGGGAACCTCTCCCATTTAAGAGGAGGGACTTTATGTCCCCTGACTATGGTTTGTATTAAAAGTACATTTTATAAACCCAACATGTCGTTAACATTTGAAGAGCATCAGGTGATTCCCAATTTTTAATTATTTAATTTTTAATTATTATTCTTTATTTTTGTAATATTTATCTATTGTAATTTATATTTGGGATTAATAAATAATTTACTATTGAATTATCACATAAGATAGATGATGTGGCTACATCACGAAGGAAAGCTACTCTCAGAGGTCATTTCCCACCAGATTCTAGAGATTCAGTTACTGTTTCGACGATAAGCACACAGAGGAGGACACCATTCCACAAACTTTCGAACAGGGCAAGGAGTTCCTTAAACCCTCAAACTGACACATCCACTATACCACATGCATTAATCATAGGTATTTTAATTTATGATGTATATATGTTTTGATATGTTTGAAAAAAGTGTAATTAATTATTTAAAACTTGTATATGTTTCAATATTTCTTGTAACTTATATTCCTTTGCTGCAAAATCCTCTAGTAGCACATGATTATATCTCAGGTTCATGGTATTGGTAGCCCAATGAAAATTGTATATGAATTTAATAAAACATAGGATGTAGAAATATCTTTGGTACCTCACTCTTTAGCTTCAAGTATAATCTCATTTTTGTAATCTTTTTGCTTATTTTTTTTTAAACAAAAATTCAACAATCACATCAATCATTAATTCTTAATTATGTTTTAGATCACACCTACCAGTACAACTTCCATGATATTCAGTCTACTTCTCTACAACAACCACATCAACTGTAATAGGCCCAATTTGCACCTCAGATGGAATCCACTCAACTAAGTAATTTTTATAATCATATATGATATAACGTTATATTTATTATTATTTCAATCATATTATGTTTGTCATTTGATTTTTCTAATGTTATTTACAAAATTACAACTTATTGTTGCAAGGCCACCTCTAGCACGAAATCCATTTGCTACTATGAAGAGGAAGATGCCACCTCTACCACAAAGTATAAGTACTAGGTTTGGTAGCAATCATATTTCATTTGTTCCTCCAGCCTCGAGTAGAGGGGCACCCTTAATTTTGCAATTGAGTTTCCAATGTTTTCGTTGGGAAATGTTCCTAGTGGACGAGGGTGTTTCAGTTTTGAACGAAATTGATTTGGATGAGGAATATATAGGGATTAAAAGGGGGGGTTCAGGCCCATGGAAATTTCAATCCCTGAGATGTGATTTCATGGGGCAAGGCAACCTTCTCCAATAAGAGTGGATAGATCAAACACACCAACTCTATACTGCCTTAATTGATGACCAAAAAATTACATTTGCAATTAATGCTCTTTTGGTTGACAGTTGTGAAGCCAATGTTAATGATGTTTTTTATTGAAGGATATTGAACAATTAAAATTTTGGGAGTTTAGGGCTAAAGTTATGATTAAAGAAATAAATTCATGATTTAAAAATCACTTCTAAAGACATATATTGTATTCTACAGTTCAAAATGAGCCAACAAATCTTGATATTACGTTGAATCAAATTTTATATGGCTATGTACATTTTGAAAATAATTATGATGATGAAGTGTTGGAAATTATGTTGACAGGGTTCATTTTAAGACCTCCCTCCGAAAAAATAGTTTAGAATGGGTGGCGAATCTCCAAAATCGACTTTTGAATCAGTGGCGAATTTCTTAAAAATTGTTTCATGGAAAAGGTGATTTGGAAGGTCACAGTTTTTCCTGGATTTCATACAGTTGGACGATCGTCACTCCCCTGTTAGATAGATAGGTTTGGATGACTGTCTATCTTAGAATAGGTTGGATGGTCATCTCTTCTACATTGTACGGACTATGTTGGAAAATCGTCTCTCCCCTGTTAGACGGATAGGGTTGGACGACTGTCTCTTATGCATTGTATGAACTATGTTGGATGGTCGTCTCTCTCATGTTAGATGGATAGGGTTAGACGTTCATCTATTCTACATTGTACGGACTGTGTTGAACGATCGTCTCTCCCCTGTTAGACGGATAGGGTTGGACACCCGTCTCTTTTGCATTATATAGACTATGTTGGACGGTCATCTCTCCCATGTTAGACGGATGTCTCTTCGAAACTGGATGGTCATCTATCATTCTTAGACAGTGTTGGGTTAGATGATCATCATCTACGTATGTCTCTCCCATATGCAAACATGCATCTCTTTCATGACCGTCATAGGTGTAGGATGACAGGCTTGGACAATCATCTATGTTTTAAAAAGGAATAAATACACTGAATAAATACATATAAAATACCTCGGGCTATGTATTATACCTTAGTGAATATTTATGAATTTTGATTAAAAACGTTGGTGAAATACATGCATAAGTTCATTTTGACATATAAATAGTAGGTGAACTGACCCATACAAATGACTTGTTGGCCGAAATTTTAGGTGAATTGGGCGGCAACCGAATACTCAAAATTCGCCACTAAAAGTTTCCCTGTATGTTGAAATTGAGGATTTAAATGCAGAAACATAATACTACCACAATATGTGGTCGAGAGACAAGGGCCTTGTAGCTATTACAAATGTGGAACGAGATAAGGCATTGGTAAGTCTTACTAAATTTTCAAATATTATTTACAATTTTTTGAAACTTTATTAATTACTTTTATTTTTTTAAATGCAATCTAAGTACAAAAATTTGAAAATTGAGATTATAGTGCTTGATTTACATTTAAAAAGTGTCAGGAAAATTTTAAATGCATCAATTGGAGCAGAAGCATAAGCTTGTTATCTTAAACAAGTAAAATAATACCTTAAGAAAGATAATAAATGTAAATGGAATGGATCCAAAGATATTGTTGAAGAAGAAAATAGAACAGGATCCAACATTACTATTTTTTGGTGATGCAACAAATCCACAATGAGAAATTCTTTCGAATATCGAAGTTGTAACAAAGGATCTAGTTCAGTTAGGTATTGTAAAAAAAAGTTCTAGTGCGCAGAAGACATAAACTGAAATACATAGAAAATAATCTTCTTAAGGATAAAGCTATAAAAAGAAATTGTGAAATTTTAATTGTCATTTTAAAATCTTGTTGTAAAAATATTTCAAATTCAGTGTACATAAATATATATGATGGAGATAGAATAATGGAGAATGATTGAATGATTTATTTCACTTTAAAGATTGTATAAATACACGAGAGATCTAGTGGTTTAGACAGATGTGATATTTAAAAAATGTAATAGGGCGAATGTTTGTATATTATTACATTGTTAGGTTGGTGGCCTCCACATAGGTATTTGGTTTTCCTAACTACATGTTCCAACCATCTAAACCACCATATCTCTCTTGTATTTATTACACTATAAAGATTGTATAAATACAAGAGATATCTGGTGGTTTAGATGGTTGCAGTAGGTAGTTAGGCAAACTGAATTCCTACATGGAGGCCACCAGCTTAACAATGTAATATTATGCCAAAATTCCCCCCTTATTACATTGTTTAAATATCACATCATATTTCCAGATAGTGGAGCCCCCTTATTCCAAACATAGTTAAAAGTTTATTACACTCTCTGTGTAACATGCTCACCTTTTAAGTGGCATGTCATCTCTGTGGCTTCTTGGTCTTGGTGACACCTTGGTTTTTCCTTGTAAGATTACCATAAACTTGGAAGTGACATGAGTACATCTCCTTGAGAACACCTCCGTGGTTTCTAGTTTCCTTGGATTACCACGAACCCCCTTTGGTTTTCCGACTGCAGGTTCACCATGAACCTGGAGGTGACCTGATGTCTCAACTGTACACTTTGGTGGTTTCTCAGATTTCTAAAAAACCTTTACACAAGAACCAAGCGCTACTTTAGTGCTTTTTCTCCTCACATTGTTATTTATTTAGGAGGTACCAAACTAGAAAATGCTCTACATTTAATTGAAAAACACACTTCATAAAACAAAACAACCCTACACACAAGAAAAATAAACACACAAACAAAAAAATTCACCAAATCAATGATGCGACCCCATCGTAGGTGACTGAGGAGAGGATGCCAATTGTCATACAACCTCCATCTATCCTCTACACTTCAGTAACATGCTACTTAATTAACAAATATGGCTTTGAGGCTCATTTGATTCAAAATACTTATAAATCTTCTAATCCTTTGTACACTCACTAGAGAATATCTTCGCAAGGCAGGATGCCTTTGCTCCATGACTAATTCTTTCTATGTACGTATGTTGTAAGACATAAAACCACCACTGTGGTAAATATAAATGAATCCAAAATTATCTTTCCGTTATTTGTAGCCATGTTTGTAAATTCAAAACATCCCCAATATTACACATGCTCGAATCACATTACAATTGATTTTTCATATTTTTGTTACACATGAACTTGAGAACCAATCATTTCAGATTTAAAACAAAGAATGACACCAGAATCTCTGAGTAACTTGACATCCTCTGAGGTGTTTATTAGGAAGCTCATCATGTCTACATGGCGTCCATAATTCCAACGTAAACAAATTATTATGCACTTCCATGTAATCATCTGAAATTATTATGCAAGGAAGACAAATCGTTCTGGAATTTATTTCAAGGCTGATTTTACTCTCCCATGAGAAATGTAATTTAAACTTGAACCCATCCTTATCCAACTCTTTTGTGCTAAAATTAATCTAAGTAAACAAATCTGGAGTGTGTTGGTGCTCAATTTGATCTCGCCCTGTATATTCAAAAATTTCTCAGTCTACCTGGTTCGACATTTTTTCTATTTCCCCATCCGGTTCGTGAAGTGTTTTTCTTTGTTTGGATGTCGTGTTCGATCCTTTTCTATGGTTATGGATCACACAGAGCCTATTATTGTTTCCAATTTCTCAATCCTTGAAGAAAAATTCATTTTGAGCGTCATTGGTAAAGTTTCCCCTACATTTTCATCTTCTATGGTAGTGTTTCCCTGTCAAATTTTTGGCTCAACATTCATGGTTACGTGTTCATCATTAATTGGATGAGGCATGATGGGTCTATGTTATAAACTTGTCAATTATTGCTAAGTTTTACAAAATATCAAAATTAGCCCCGAGGCCCGAAGGATCCTGATTGGCTGTTTTTAAGAGAATCAAAGAGGGACACATGGAAGCATTGAAAAGTCAAGGTGGGAAGGTGGGATGTTGGAGCACTTTGAATTTTTTAACTTTAATGGGAGTAAAGCGTAAAATTGGCCGAAACTCCACTAGAATCAGAGAAGGACACGTGGTAGTTTAGCTTTATTTTGTAAAGTTAGAAAGTGAACTGCAACTCTGATCGAATCAGAGAAGGACACGTAGAAATTTGAAAATTCAAAGCAAGGAGGCAGATTGTAAAGTATAAAACTGGGCTAAAACTCTGCTCAAATCAGAGAAGGACACGTTGCATTGAAAACTCAAAGTGGGAAGGCAGGTTGTCAGTGCACTTTGAAGTTATTTATCTTTAAGGGAGTAAAGCATAAAGAATGGGCCAAAACTCTACTTCGAATCAGAGAGAAGGACACGTGGCAGTGTTGAAAAGTCAGAGCTGGAAAGATGGATCATCGGGGCAATTTGAGAATTTTAGGCCTTTTTTGGGAAAAAGGGAATGAAAGTCATAAAGAGATCCATGGCACTAGTCAATGCCTTAGATTGAGCCACATGGTTAAGCCCAAATCAAAGGGTGGAGGGGTGGGCCAAAATTTCAAAGTCACTGCGTATTTTCTTCCAAAACTCATAAAATGCTAAAAATTTACCCCAGGCCTGTTCCGACTCAGATTATTCCACATGTGGACAACTCTAATTCAAAGTTCTGAAAAGGACAGAATCCACGGCTGTTGTGCAATGCATATGATTTTTGCACACTATTAATGCTCCAAGACTTCTTAGTAGATGCGTTTTGCACATCGACTTCTTCATCATTTTTTGATGATTTCTTGTTGTTCTTTATCAGCATGAAGTGTAGTCAAAGTGGTTGTGGAGCTTGATTTGTCAATTTTCTGATGTGTAGAGGTTGATACATTTTAAGTAAAAGTTGCTCGGGAACCTGTAAAAAATGTGAATTGCTAGATCTAGAGGAGCTGATTTGCATTGTAGAGGGAAAATAATGAAATGCATGAAGGAAAAGGATCCCATACATGCACAAACGACGAAAAGCAGTTCTACTCATTTAAAACAATGATGGAAATATTTGAAATATTTACCTTTTTGAACACCTGGCAAAGTTTTGGGCTGTAAATCTATTAAACATCAATTTCTGGAATCATGACCAAATATGTAACAAACAAAGGTTCCTTCAAATATTCTTTTCTTGGGGGGAAAGCTTGGATGTAAATTTGAGTATCTATAAAATATGAATTAGACATGCAAATGGTTGGGGGTTCATTTTCACGAGAAAATATGAGAAATCCCATCTTCCTGAGAGACCATCTGAGAAACCTATTAATCTCTTTTATTTTAGATTTACATCATGTCAAATTGGTTGCAAGTGTACAAGCCATTGGAAAGATCTATGATATTGTTCAAGAAACTTTCCCCTGCTGATGAATCTAATCAATTTTGAATTAATTTGTGTTGATCTTGGGAAAAATTTGTGTCTTCTTTTATTCTAGAATGTATTCATATAGTTTTTCTTGTTCCTGTTGCAATCTTGTGTTAAAATCTCTCTAAATCACACAAAATCTCATCCCTGTGATAGTCTAGTGGCATTTGTAATTTCATTATGAGAAGAGCTTTCATCTGGTAATGAAATAAACAATTTAAAATCAATTTACGTTCACTTGATTGACAGATATTGTTTGTAAGTCTTTGGGTGTACCTTAGGCGTGATAAACCAGAGGTTTCTAATGTTTAATTGATTCTTTTAACTGGAGCCTTCGTGTTAAATTCTTGAAGTTTGTGTGAAACATGTAGATCTGGGCCTCCATTAATGCACACCTTCTGGTTGAAGGAATATTTTAGTTATTCTGAAGCTTTCTGTTGTTGAGTTTTCCAATTATTGTAAAGGATCTCAAATATCTGGAAAAGTTAAATTTATCTTGCTTAATATCCCACCAAAAATTATTCAAACAACTAATCCTACCTAAACTACCCATGTTTGTCCTGTGTATCCACAAATGAATAAATTCCATTGTCCAAAATATGCAGAAGCAATCAGGTTTCAAATGTCTTTAGTAACCTAAGCCTTGTTTAGAAAATATCTCCATTCTTCAGAAGTGACAACTCGTGAGAGTTGAATTGTTGTGCATTGATCATATTTTCTCAAGGTTTCCTTTATAAAATTTGTGCAAAGAAAGGATTTACGATTATATTTCACCAACAGAGGTTACAAAATGGGTTCTCTTACCCTGGTTGAAAGGCACAACCTAAAATAGTGAGGATAGATCAAATATTTTTGAAGGTGTTATCCATTTCTTCAACACTCGAGTGAAAAAGAGCCAGCTGAATCACCTCCCCAAGTACAAAACGACATATATTGTGATATTTCTGTCTCTGAGTGTCTTGTCAAATCTGTGATGTTTCTCAACTTCTGAGGGAGAATCAATTTGGATACCAACACCAGGAGTGGCACCATTGAGTTACTGGAGGAGATCTATTTGTGAAACAAGAATATGCCGTTGAAGTATTTGTGCATCCACCATCAACAACACCAAAAGTGGTGTCGTTTCTGGAGATAATTTGAGTAGCACTAGAAAAATTTGTGGATCCAATGTCAACAACACCTGAATGGCGTTGCTGCCGGAGACTTATTGGAGCATTTGAGTAGTATTTGAGTAATTTAACCCTTCAACAACACCAAAGTGTCCATGCCATTTCTAGGGACAATTTGTTTGAAGTTCCAGTTGATCTTATCTGGACTTGCTTCCAGTGGTTTTTTCCACTAAGTGTGTATCATCATTGATAAAATCAGGTAAAGGAAGGTTAGATCTGATAAGATTTGCAAGAGTTATGTGTTGATAGACATTTGACAGATCAATTTTAGTGCATTTGCACAACTAAGGTGAAAATCCTTAGTGGCGACTCTATGTTGATTTAAATTTTGATAAATGTCAGTGTCTTAACCTATATCAAGTGATTTTTTACTAATCTTTGCAAATATGGAAGGAAGAAGATCTTTCTTCATTAAGGACCCTGCTAGAAGGTTGTTTCCAGAATTGGGAAAATCAAATTTTGAAGGAAGAAGAATCTGGAAAGCTGTTGGAGATCAGAAATCAAGAAAAGAGTTATCAATTTTGAAACTGATTATCCTGTGATTGAAGATTTCCATACGTCCTCAAGTGCTTCTAAATCAGGTAGTATTTTTGTAGATATGAATTCTCCATCTGGTGAGGGGCCTTCATTTGTATTTGAAAATTTTGCTTCTCATTTTTTCCCTGTGTTTTCCAAATCTGATAGGGTTTTCTAAGAAACAGAGCCATTAGGGGATATTCATTTTGAAAATTATATTCCTGTGCCCCAAAGGCCCCTCACTCCTCATCATTTTGTTTCCCCTATAAACTCACCTCCTCAAAATAATATGGCCTAGCCCCCACCCAGACCTCCATTTGTTGTTAATACCTTTGGTCCTATCAATTTTAGAGGTATGGCTGGATATCCCAATGTTATGCCACAAGATGTTAGAAATAAATTGCCTAAATTTCAAGGTAATAATGCTATTACTGGTGATCAGCATTTAAATTTTTTTGTCAATATGATGGAATAATTTGAAATCAAATATGAAGATGTGTATATAAAATTGTTTATTCATACTCTAAAGGAGGATGCACGTGACTTCTATAAAGCTTTACCAGACAATTTAATAGACTCATGGATAGAAATCAAGAATTATTTTAGGCTGTAATATAGAGATAAAACAAATCCTAGGTTTCTTTTATCAGAATTTTAAAATATAAAGAAAAATTCTAATTAATCAGTCCATGATTTCAATACTAGATTCAAAAAAACTTTGAGAAGATTGCATATCATCTTAAGGCCTAGTTTTGAATCATGTTTGATAAAGTATTTTGATACATTTGACAAAATAGGCTGCTTATTATTTAAGGGACAAAAACAATGGAACTTTGAGGAAAGCCTTCACTATGGATTTGTATATTGAAAATAACATCAAGGCAATTGGAAAACCTCCTAAGAGGGAGGGTATAAAATTGATCAATCCAGACAATCCTCAATCAAACAAAGCTGTAGATCTGGAGGAAGTTTTAAAAACTTTGGCAGGAGTTGTTAAAGAAATATCTTATAAGTTAGCCAGAGCAGAGAAAGGGATTGGACAGAGTTCCCAAGGTCAGCACAAACCATAAGGCTAAGAAAGATTTGGTAATCATCCTAGAGGTGATCAGAGATCTGATGATAGAGGTAAAGGGCCCATGGGATCTTAGGAAATAGACCACCCCAACCTCATGAAAATAGAATGGTGCCCGATCCTTTGACTGCAAGGGTTATTATTGTGGAAGAGGCCAATGAAATTGATTGGTGTGATAGATGCTTCTTACCCCATTCTCCATGTGAAGCAGATCAACAAGTTGAAGAAGCTGATGATGATGACACAGATGATGATGTCTGCATGATGGGTTTCTCTACAAGCTCACAACAAGGAGCAACTTCAACAGAATTAATCAGTGCCAGAACTGCTGCAGATTTATGGGATTGCATTCACCGGGTATCATCTCTTCCTCCCACTCATACTTTTGAAATAGATATGGTACAAAATTTTGAATTTCCCAATAATGATTTTGAATACTTGAGGGCATTAATGATTAAAAAGTATGATGGAGGAATCCCTTCTGAAGAAGATAGGCAGTTGTTGATGAATGTGGTGGTTGCCCAAGAAAAAGAATATAACACTAGGAGTAAAGTTGTCAAAGGGACAGGGCCACAAGCCAAACCAAAAAATCCATTGCTTACCAGTATCCTTAAAGAAAATCCTAAAAGGGATGCATCTAGAAAAGGCCTTGTTGTCCCAAACAAAACTTATATTCCTCCCCATGCTCATATTGTAAAAAATCTTGTGCCATCAGATGAAGTTGTATGTCTCCCTCCCAATAATGCCTTGCCCAAGTATGTTCCTTATGACATTGCCCAAATCTTGAGTCAGATCAAGGTTTCTATTCCTATTGTTGAGTTGCTTAGGATTCCTAAGAATAAGAAGAGGGCATTTGAATATTTGGGATTCAAAGAAGAAAATATTACCCAAGGCAGAAATGTAAACAATGTAGAGACTCCTCCTACCATTGCAGAGCTAGAAAAACCACAAGTACTGGAAGAGATGGGGGAGCCACCTGAATTTTATTTGGGAACTTATTTGGTTGAGTCTCAGATGAATGTGGATCCATTTTTTACTACTCTGATTATTAAGACAAGTTGTTACATAACTGCATGTTTGATTTTGGAGCTTCATGTAATGTTATGCCTCTTGAGGTCATGAATGAATTAAATATCAAAGTAACAACATCTTATGGGAAATGTACTACTATGGAATCAAGAGAGGTGTCAGTAGATGGGTGTGTCAAGGTTAGTAGTGCAACTTGTAGCTTATCCAGGGAAGTACTCAACATTGAATGTTTTCATTGTTGATTGTCCTGCTAAATGGGGAATGTTGTTATCTAGAAAATGGGTTGCTAGTGTTGGTGGAAGTGTGCAAATGGATATGTCTTATGAAACCATACCCATTAAGGGGAACCTTGTCAAGTTGTATGGTGAGAATAAAATGTTACATCTTTTAGAAGACCCTAATAATGATTCTTATGAAGTATTGTTTACAGATGTTGATGTCAACAAATTGGAAGGTTATGTCATTTTTAAGGAGCATGAAGTTGATCAATGCAAATATCTTGAGCATGTTGGTTCTCCTAGAAATTTGATGTTTGATGCAGCCTCAATAAATGTTGAAGAATATGACCTGGGCACAAAGGATGAGCATGGAAAAATCTGGTTAAATAGCAGCTGGGATGGAGAAGAAAAGAAAGCCTATGACCAAGTATTAAAGGAATATCATGACTTCTTGGCATGGTCGTATTCTAAATGGCTAACACTTGAAAATTTTCCTTGATTGATTGCTCAGAATCAAGGTACACATCATTATACAGTTGTTTTTCTTTGTTTCCTTTCTACATTTTTTTGGTTTTTGTTTGTTTTGGTCCTTAACGACCATTTTTTGCTGCTTTTTCAATTGGTTCTTGGAGGTTGGAATTGGTTTTCTCTGCTCTACAATTTTGTGCTTGAATCCATTTCCCAATGGATTTTTTGGCACATGGTTTGCTATTTGTTCTTGCGGCACGCACTGGGAGTGCCCATCCCCAAACTGGAGCCAATGTTGGTGCTCGATTTGATCTCACCCTTTATATTCAAAATTTTCTCAGTCTTTCTAGTTCGACATATTTTCTATTTCCCCATCTGGTTCGTGAAGTGTTTTTCTTCATTTGGATGTCGTGTTCAATCCCTTTCTATGGTTATGGATCACACAGAGCCTGTTATTGTTTCCGATTTCTCTGTCCTTGAAAAAAAATTCATTCTGAGCATCATTGGTGAAGTTTACCCTGCATTTTCATCTTCTACGATCGTGTTTCCCTATAAAATTTTTGGCTCAGCGTTCGTGGGTACGTGTTCATCATTAATTGGATGAGGCACGGCAAGTCTATGTTATAAAATTGTCACTTTTTGCTAAGTTTTGCAAACATATCAAATTATCCGCGAGGCCCGAAAGATCCTGATTGACTATTCGAAATTCTTAAGCAAATCATAGAAGGACATGTGGCAGCTTTGAAAAGTCAAAGGTGGAAAGGCGGGCTGATGGGGAACTTTGAAGTTTTTGGCCATGTTTTGGAAAAAAGGGAATAAAGTATAAAATGGGCTGAAACTCCGCTCGAATCAGAGAAGGACATGTGGCAATTTGAAAATTCAAAGTAGGGAGGTGGGTTGTTGGGTTACTTTGAAGTTTTTTTAGCTTTATTTTGTAAAGTTACAAAGTGAACTGCAACTCCGCTCGAATCAGAGAAGGACATGTGGCATTGAAAAGTCAAAGCGAGAGGCGGATTGTTGGGTTACTTTGAAGTTTTTTAGCTTTATTTTGTAAAATGAGTAAAGTTATAAAGTGAGCCATAACTCCGCTAGCGAATCAAAGAAGGAAACATGGCAGTATTCAAAAGTCAGCGTGGGAAGGCGGATCATCGGGGCAATTTGATAATTTAAGCCCTTATTGGTGAAAAAGGGAATAAAGTTATAAAGTGAGCCGTGGCCCCAAAAATGCTCAGAGTAAGCCATGTGTCAAGCCTGTATTTCAAAGGTGGAAGGGCGGGGAAAAATTTCAAAATATGCATTTTCTTCAAAAAGTCATAAGATGCAAAGGGTGCCCCCAAGCCCGTTTTTGCTCAGATATTTCCACATGGATGGCCCAAATTCAAAGTGGTGAAAGGCAGAATCAACAGTTGTTGTGCATTGCATCTGATTTTTCCGCCATTAACGCTCCAAGGTTCCTTGAGATGTGTTTTTCGCATTGTTCTTCATCAATTTTTGATGATTCCTTGTCATTTTTATCAATGAAGTGCAATCAAATGGATATGGAGCTCGATTTGTGAATCTGAGCTGCAAAAATTAAACATTTGAAGTGGTATTTTCTTGGGCACTTGCAAAAAACGTGAATTACCAGAGGAGCTAGTTGCAGAGAAAAATTACAGAGCGAAAATAATGAAATGATGAAGGAAAAGGATGTTGCATGCATAGAGGATGAAAAACATGCTCCCAATTAGAACAATGATTCAAATATTTGAAATGATTCACCTTTTCAAACACCTAAAAAACTTTTGGGCATGAATCTGTTGAACGTCCCTTTCTGGAAATCATGATGAAATATGTAACAAAGAAAGATGATTCGAATATTCTTTTCTTGGGGGGAAAGATTGGATGTAATTTGAGTATTATAAAGAGCATGAATTAGACATGCAAATGGTTGGGGTTTCATTTTCACGAGAAAATACGAGAAATCCCATCTTCCTGAGAGACCATCTGAGAAACTTGTTAATCTCTTTTGTTTTAGATTTGCATCGTTTCAAGTTGGTTACGAGTGTACAACCATTGGCAAGCTCTGAGATTGTTCAAAAAACTTTCCCCTGTTGATGAGCGTTGCATCTAATCAATTTCGAATTAATCTGTGTTGATCTTGAGAAAAATTTATGTCTTCTTTTATTCCAGAGTGTCTACATATAGTTTTTCTTGTTCCTGTTGCAATCTTGTGTTAAAATATCTCCGAATCACACAAAATATCATCTCTATGATAATCTAGTGGCATTTGCAATTTTTTGTTTGATGCTCATTACGAGAAGAGCTTTCATCTGGTAATGAAATAAATAATTTAAAATCACTTTACCTTCATTTGTTGACAAATATTGTTTGTAAGTCTTTGGGTGTACCTTAGGCGTGATAAACCAGAGGTTTCTAATGTTTAATTGAGTCTTTTAACTCGAGCCTTTGTGTAAAATTATTGAATATTATGTGAAAACGTGCAGATCTGGGCCTCTACATTAATGCACACCTTCTGGTTGAAGGAATATTTTAGTTATTCTAAAGCTTTATGTTGTTGAGTTTTCCAATTGTTGTAAAGACTCTCAAAGAGCTGCAAAATTCAAATTTATCTTGCTTAATCTCCCGCCAAAAAAAAGAAAAAATTATTCAAAAAACTAATCCTACCTGAACCACCCCTATTCGTGGAATTTCCTGTGTATCCACAAATGAATAAATTCCACTGTCAAAATATGCAGAAGCAATCAGGCTTCAAATGTCTTTAGTAACCTAAGCCTTGTATAGAAAATATCTCCATTCTTCAGAAGTGACAACTCGTGAGAGTTAAATTGTGGTGCACTGATCATATTTTCTCAAGGTTTCTTTTTAAAAAAATTGTAAAGAAATATTTACTAGTATCTTTGGATGTTTTTCACCAACAGAGGTTACAAAATGGGTTCTCCTACCCTGGTTGAAATGCACAACCTAAAATAGTGAGGATAGATCAAATCCTTTTAAAGGTGCTATCCATTTCTCCAACACCGAGTGACAAAGAACTAGCTGAATCACCTCCCCATCTACAAAACGACATATATTGTGAATATCTGTCTGTCTCTGAGTGTCTTGTCAAATCTGTGATGTTGCTCGGCTTCTAAGGGAGAATCAATTTAGATACCAACAGAGTGGAAATGAAAATAAAAAGGATTGCTTAAACCTTCTCTCTAAAGGTAGTTTGGATCCTCTCGCAGTGTAAAGGTGAGCTATTAAATTCTCCCTTGTGGCTCGATCTTGTATTTTTTCCTTCAACGTGTTCAGGTTCGCAAAAATTGTAATCCATGCAAAAATTGTAATGCTTTTTGATGCCAAATGTTTTTCCTGTTGTAAAATAGTTCACTAGTTTTACTTTCCATGTGGGAAAAATAGGCCTCGGTCTTCAATTGACCATGAATCCTCCACGTGGGTCTGTGCAGGTTGACGCCCAAACTTGGTTGCTTCTGCTGAGCCAATGGTTATTCTTCACACTAGACACTGACTCCAGATTTTCACCTACAATGAGGGAACTCGAGAGAGAGGCTCTGATACCAGTGATGGAGAAAAAATAATGAAGAATGATTGAATGATGTATTGCATTGTAAATATTGTATAACTATAAGAGAGATCTGGTGGTTTAGTCGGCTGGAACAGGTAGTTAGTCAAATTGAATGCCTACGTGGAGGCCACCAACCTAACAATGTAATATTATGCCAATAATATATATATATATATATTAATGAAAATATTAAGAGTTTCAGATTTCAATCAATGTGGCGTTTTACTTTTCTTATATTAGTGTATAAGTTCTTCAAATAGATTCTTAATGTGATCATTGTTCTCAATTTTATTTGATATTACTATTATATAATAAATTACTGATTATTATCATTTCAAATATATTCTATGGACAGAACCAGAAGTTGCGTTTCTAAACATATAAATTATTTTTGAAAGAACAAACACTGAAATTATCTAAAAATATTGGCAAATAAAAAATTATATGGTGTTGTATTTGTACTATATCCATGCGTAAGTTCTCCCATAAATGGAATGATATTATTTTCATTTAAAAGACAATAGAAAAAATAAGTATGACATTTCTCCATTAAAATTGTAAACAAATTGCAACATTGAAAATATTAATCAATAATGAACATGCGTATAATAAAATTAATAAGATACATACTTATAATCTGATATGAAATTTGTTTTCCAAAATTAAAATGTACATTCATTCTTCTTTACTCAATATTAGCTAGCTCAAACTAAAACATATCTTGAAAACTTTGGTTCCCAATATTGTTATCTAATCTTTCACTGTAATTTTCAGTCACAATTTTGTTTTTATCCGCAGTCCCTATATTATAATTACTAATCCCTCTCCTCTCAACAAGATAATTTCATACTTCCATTACCCTTTCATAAGGAAATGTATCCACGTCATATCATGAAATATACAATCTCAAGATTTTTATCTAGTTTGTTTCGATATTTTGATTTTATAAGCGTTAATGCGCTGAAAAATTCGTCTTCAATCTATCCCAACATCATTGTTTAAAAAAAAATCATACAATCGGAAATATTCACTAATTCTTCCATGAAGGATTGTACTAGGATACACATTTTTCAATAGAAGTGTAATTGCTCCATTCTCTGTTGGATCACTCAATAAGTCAAATTGTTCGCTCATTACTTGGCCGAAATGAGCTGATTGCAATGAAATTGATTCCTTTTGAAGAACACCATTAATCTGAAATCCATTACATTCAAATGATTGTTCAAAATGCTTAATGACAGTACCCATTATCATTTAAATGAATCAGCTACAACTCTGCCTCATGTAGGATTCCAAAATATAGGATTGACCACTCCCATGGCCTCAAGAATATCACATTTTTTTAAAGCGATCTCTGATCTCACTGGATAAGCACTGTGAAATTTTCTATAATTTTATTCTTGTTTGATGTATAATAGCTTCATATAAATTACGTGTAGAAGGTACATCTTCAATCTCTTATCCAACAATATCCACTCATTTTTGGAATGTGTGCATTTGAATCTCTTTCCCATTTAAAGGGATACAAAGATGACCATATATATTGAATCTAAAATAGGTTTTAGGATCCTTTAAATTTTTCATAGTTTATCAATTACTGAATACATGTCCTTAAAATCATTCATAATATTTGTATAACAAATCTAGAGTCTGACACACCCTTTTTCTGAATCTAATGAATTCCACTATATAAATGGATCTTTCTTGAGAAAGATTTGTTAAGAAATTGATTTCATTAAAAATTGGAAGAATCCCGCAAAGTGTAAATAATGTTTCCAAATTTTTTAAGTGGTAAAGAAAATATTTTAGCTTGTCAACTTGCATACAGTTCTTAAACATGAAACCGGTTAACGACGAATATTCATCAAAAACTTTGTGTGGCAATTCTCATACCTTGAAATCCACTGATACTTTTCATAGTACTATTATCTACAACTCATCATATCATGAAAAGTCATCAATTTATCAATTAGTGCACCAATATACAATAAAAAAGAAACAAATGATTTAAGTATATACATTTCAAAATTTTATTTTAAACTTTAATTCAATAACTTGAGTACTACCCAAATAAAAAATATTAAACTTTCAAATAAATTAATTTTTACGATCCTACTTAAAAGACCTGTGTGTGACCCACCACTATTATTACCTCCCCTTAAAACCTAAAAAACAAGGGCGATGATATGGAAAATCCTGCCGAAGGTAATGTTTTCTTTTGTGTTGCACTAGATGTGTTAGGTCTATGTTTTTGGGGTGCAATTTGTTTGTTGAAAAGTGGATGGATCAGTTGAATTGCAAGGGAGGACTTGTTGGAAGCGTTGAATTTAACTTTGCATGGATAGAATTATGTGTGGGCATTGGTTTTGCAATTAAATAAAGTCGTATTGTGTAAAAGAAGAGGATATTCAAGAAGGTCGAACAAACTATTGTAATCGAAGAAGTGGTACTCTATTTGCGAGTATATCTGTAGCGCAGTAGTTTTCGTTCTTTTAATACCGATGTTGTCTTACTTCTGTATGTGCTTGTTTTTTGTACTCAATTGAAGGTGTGATGTTGAAGTCGCTTTGCAATGTAACCTGTTGTCTATAAGTGTGGAAAGCGTTATCCGAGTCGATGCAATGGAAAATTAGTGTCAACTCTACTTGAGATGATTACTGTGGAAAGCATTGTAATCAAAGAAGTGGTACTCTATTTGTGATTGTTTGTTTAGCATAGGAGTTATTGTTCATTTGATTGTGATGTTGTCTTACTTTCTTATAGGCTAGTTTTTGTACTCAATTGAAGGTATGATGTTGAAGTCGCTTCACAATGTAGCATGATGTCTATAAGTGTGGAAAGCATTGTTTGATTCAAGCCAATGGACAACTAGCATGTTTGTAGAATTTTTTATTGCTCGTATATTTACACTTGAACTTCGATGCACCATTCATGTTGTTTGAGGCGCTACATGAATCCATTATGGAGGTTGAGAGAACTATCAACATCTAATTTGAATTTGTATGATTGAAAGGCATTAGAGTTATTGTGGTCGCTGATTTATTTTTTTTAAATGAAACACATTGTGAATATGGTGACAAATTTGTATAAATTGATAAACTTTGTTTAGCGCGTTTGAAATATTACATTCTAAAAATGGGAAGGGGAAACATAAAAAATTTTGAAAATGCCAAATAGACTATTTTGATTGAGTTGTGGTGAATATTCATACGAGGCTAATGAAGAGTTTATTGAAAGTGTAATACAACTGCAGTTTAGAAATGCATGGCAACGTGTCATAATCTATGCAAAGTGTCAATTATCTAAAATAACATGTGGCATACAACGGTCTGCATTGAAAATTCATTTATTTTGGAAGACATTGTTGAACTCATAATCCACACAGATTTCGACCATTGTGACTGTCGTGAAATGAAAAACATGTAGAACGTCTTAGAAGCATTGTGCATTAAGTTGGAGGCATCAATGGTGCACCGAGCATGTCGTGAACAATAAGTTTTTATCAAGTTAAGGTAAGTTTGGTTTGCTGTAATGTATTCAAATAACTTTCAATGAAATAAGTGCTCTGTTTGTGCCTGCGTTGTATTTGAATGCCTGAAAATAAATAAATATTGTGGTATGTGGATTGAAAGTGAAATGGTTCTTTGCAGCATCACCAATAACTCTGTACTTGGAAGTGAAAGAGACAATAGATGGTGATTTGTAGTAATGTAACATGTAGCATTAGGCCAAGTAGTCATTTTGATGGACCACCTAGGACTGAATTATTGAAGCTGAACTCCATGGGACCCCCCCCAAAAATAGTAAACTTTTGCAAATACACCAACAAAGTATTGGTACAAACAACAACATTTCATGTTACACACAACAGGTTTTGTTCTAGCCATAGTGTCCCACACTGAAATGGCATGAAAAGAAAGAGGAATCAAGGGGATAGTGCATTACCATAAGTTTGTACAAAAAACATGACCAGAAAATGATAGGGAAGAGATAATTACAAGCAAGGTGAAGATGGATATAGCATAAGAAGGAAACTTTATACAATAAACTTGTGTGAAAAGGTGAGATAGTTTCAAGAAACCCACCGCACCATCCAAATGATAGCCACTCAAAATGTGAACGAAGAGGGATGAACCCACCCAAAGAAGTTCTCAACTTCTCTGCAGTAATTTGGGAGAAAGGGAAGAAAATGAGTATAATGACGGACCATAACCATACAAGTAGAGCTAGAAAATGGATACCTTTTTCAATGGCATGTGAAGAATCAAGTTTGTAAAAATAGGCCACTTGGTCATGTGTTCATTAGTGAGGTTGCTAGATTATCAAGTTATCCATCAGACCCCATTGTGGTTTGAGTATGCACCACCCAAGTACCATTCAAACACAGAAAGGATGCAGTCGATTCAGACCATGAAGTTTTCCAAATGGATAATACCTGAATCTCTAGAGTCTAAACAATGATAGAGGAATCTAAAATACAAGCGTAATACTTTTTTGGGTAGAACTTAATCATGAATTTTATGGCTGATTTTTGTAGAAACGCTTCCACAAATTTGACTGCGATAACTTATGTCCCAACAAGTTTTAATTATGTTGCTTTCAGTAGAAAAGTCTAGGTGGGTTTCAGTACTATTCTAATATTGCTTCAAGCTAGAAATTAGAATAGAGTTTAAATTTATTAATTCTTTTGATCTTGTTATTAGATTCAAATGGAGGTTGTTTGTACAAACATTATGCCAATTTTTTTGGATAGTTTAGCCAAATTAGCTAAGCTTCAAATTTTCAAAAAAAGATCAAAATTGTGTAACTTTTTCTCATATTGAGCACTCACTAGAGATACTATGAAACTGTTAAAGAAACATGCTTATGTAGAAAAAGAAGATGATAAAATGAAATTAAGATGCTTTCGTAAACTAGAACCATTGGATGACGTAGAGATTATTAATTGGTACATGCACAAATGCAATGGTCATGATTAATATATATATGTGGAGATACTCAAAGACAGTTGGGTCATTGTAGGCCTAAGCAGTATGATGGTTCATATACAAAGTTAATTTTGTGTTAACCTATTTATATCTCTGATCACAATCTTGTATGAAACTTCATGAATAAAGACATAGCCGATGGAGATAATACAAATGGCCTAATTCCGAACTTCAAACCCGAAAAAAAACATTAAGGAAAGGAAAGGCCCCTTTAAGGTCCACAATGCCTCATACATGTGGAGCTAATTTTTGTTATATTGGAGGGAACCTTACAACATATGCGATTAGGGGGAGGGAAAAGACATATTTATTCATAATGAAATAATAAATTCCCTCATCCCTAAAATGCATTAACGCATGAACCAATTTGAGAGTATCGCATGACAATGAAATGTTATACACATTTTGTCTGGATTCCCATTTTATAGATATAAATTTTAGAAGAGAAAACATCTCGGGAACAAATTTTAATCATAAACATTGTTGACAAAGAAAAGGTAAATTAGCTGAAAAGAAAAACTAATTAAATTTTTCCAGATTCTAATTATTTCAATAGCTAATCCCAATTATAAACAAAATGAATCAATGATGGGTGTACTTGATGGAGGAGAGAAGGAAGAGAAAATAGATAATGTTGAACAAAATTCAAATTATCAAGATATGTAGCCTTCCCATAGGCAGGGAAGCCCATACAATCCATAGGAGACATCGGAATTTGAATAGAATAGGGATGTGTAGTCTTTTTCTAAACAATCTCTATATGGAAGAGTTTCATAATGCAACTTATATCAGTGAAGTATATATTAACATAATCTATATTTGAACAAAAAATATTGATCAACTAGATCTACACTATAAAAAAAACAAAGAAGCAAGTACTGTCTATGGTACAGGTGATTGAAAAAATACTCTTACCTTTTCCATAATACGAAGGAAGAAATAATAGCTTAAATTGTTATTTCTTTGAATTATTTTAAAAAAACCCTCGTGCCAGCTACACCATAAGGCATGGAGTTCCTTCATATTAGATTTCAAGTTCCTTGGGGTTATCACTCTTTTATTGCATATCTTATTTGGGTGAGGAAGATTACAGTTGGAATAGAACCTGGTGGATATAATGAACTTGAGTTAACTCACCAATGGACCAGCTCCCACATGATAGAAGGAAAAAAAAGGGGGGTATTAACATGGAAAGATATGCAGGAGGGAGCTATGTTATGTGGTAAGTTAGCAGTTTGGAATTAAGAAATTATCACAAAGATAATAAAACAATAGGTAAAGGCATTTACAAATAACACAAAAAAAAATGATGACTCATGGCAACCTAGGGACTGATCAGTCACATCACAACCCACAGACTAATGATCTGATGATAAAATCTTGGTTGCTTGAAACCCATAATTTTGTTTCCCATAAAAACATCTTTGATCATGAAGAGACTAGAAATTATTATCAATGTGGAACTCACATGTAGCACAAGGGAGAAGATTAAAAATTATACGATGTTGTAAGTCAACAGGATTTTAATTTTATGATAAATCAAAGGCACAGATATTCACAAAACATGCACATGCACTACTTTATAGGTTAGTGTAACAGCAAAGAAGAGATCACTAACACAAAGTAAATATTTTAAATCTAGCATGACAAAATAATCAAAATGTGTCCACTGTCATTCAATGGAAATGGTTGGGGACACCAACAAGGTCAGAGCCCCTATCAATTCTGGAGGTGATAACATTTAGGTATCTAATGTACGTACAGAGGGAATTATTAGTCATAAGAGTAATAGACGGGATGCTTGTCACCAGGATACACGCAATACCATGTTAGATGCTTAACCCCTGATTTAATTTGAGGTGATTAGAAATATAAAACGTAAGATAGTTATAATATTTATATTAGAGTCCTTGGTCTTTCTTATCAACCCATATTAATTTTGGGATTAGGCACATGACATGAAGGACAGGTCTTCAAGATTTCAGTGCAGGCTGAGAAGTACTATACATAGGATATTAGCTCAGAGGAATACATAGGGGAATGCAGGCATAACAGTAGCACAATGAAGGGAGTATAAAATTAGACATATACGTTGGATTATCAAGATCATTTGGTATGTAGCACAGTTGGTAGGCAACTAACTTTTCTTGAAGGTATAGATAGTGTGCTACATCACTACATCCATTCTCCAATATTTCCTTTCTTATGTCATTAGATATAATCCCATACTAAATAGGTGGAAAGCATGAAACCCTTTTTCTTTCAAAAACCAAAATATAATATTGCATAACACATACACAGGAAAAAAGCTAGATAGGAAGACTTACTGCAAAGCATTTCATTCTTATGCCTAGAGAACTTGTGATTTACATTATTGCATTATTAAAAACCAGACAAGGCATTTTTGTAGTCTGTCATATTGTAAAGCTAAAAACATGTAGTGAAAAAGATTCTTGCAATTCAGGTAGAAAAAAGAAGAGAATAATAATCGCCAGTATTTTTTCAGATTACAATTTCATTGTATTAGAAGTAGTCTGAGAATAACATAATTACAAAAATGCTGGAAGGAAAGCAAGGCAAAAAAATTGTAACAGCTGGCATGCTGTGAAGCAGAGATGTATGTAGTCATAGTGAATACTGTGTAATAGAGAAAATTGTTTCTTTTCTTTGTAGCTGATATCCTTTGCAGTTGTGTTTTGCTTTTTTTTTAATCTTGCCAAAAACATAGAGTATAATGATGGACTGTTTCTGGTCATATGGGAAGCCAGTCATGAAATTTGTTTGTCTAGGTGCATGGGGTGTAAAATCATTCCAGGAATCTGAAATAGCATGACGGATATGTTAGACAAAAAAAAATTAAACTAAAATGTAATGAATAGAGATGGAAAATGGAGATGCTCACTAGAGAAGAGAGAAAGCTAGGTTTCTTTGATTTTAGAAATTGAGTTGTCCACCATCAAAGTGAATGTACCCTTGATTTGGAATTAACGGAGAAGAAATACAGGCTTAGAGATGTCCTCTTGATATTCTTCATATTCTGTTTGAGAAAGCTGGGGGAAGACTTTTTCTAGTAATGGCTCTCACAGTGTGTAGTGAAGGGAGTCATCTCTTGTTTACAAAGTGCAGTGGAGAAATTTATTATACTTGTATGATTTTGATGTATTGCAAGTTGGACAAAGGGAAATGTTGGGAATACAGGATTGCGGGATAGTGTTATGATTTAATAACAAACCCAATCATGCACTCATGATCTTAACAATTCCCCATAATCTACAGTAGTGGAAGTATAAACTAGAATAATCCAAATCAAAACAAAATACACACACATAACACAACATGTGCCGTGGTTTACCCAATTTGGGCTACATCCACCAAAGATAGAGATCTCATATATATAATACAACAAGAGTACGAACCAACTCTTTCAATACAAGAGTACAATGCATCTCTCCAAGAGTATCTCCTCTCCTCCAGACCTCCAAACAGATCTCCATGAGTGCACTACAACTATTCCTCTAAACTCCACCAGTAGATCTCACATAACCAGGAACTACTGCATCTCTGAACTGCTACCAAGTTCTCTATGGATCTGCAACAAGACCTTTCACATGGGTCTACCATATGTGCAACTATGACTGTGCACCAAGAAGTAAGTTTGTCTCTTCATCACTGCATAACCTATGCAAACAGGAAGACAACTTCCTCTACAATATTTAGATCTACGTGGATCTATAATACAAGATCTCACAACAACTTATGGATCTAACACTATAAGACTAGATCTGCATGGATCAACAATACATCGTGATCTCATGGATCTACAATACAAGATCTCACCAACATGTGGATCTACTAGAAGAAACTCTATGTGCTTTACATACTATGCAAGCCATTACAATGAGACAATAACTATACAAAGAAAATACAGTAGAAGATGTTACCCTCTTCTCACCATTCAGATGTACCTGCTATTTCCTTCTTTCCATCTCCTTTTCCATTGAGACTCTATCTTCATGTAACTTGTTCTCTCTTTCTCTTCTTCTTCTTCTTCATCATCCTCTCAATGTAGGAGAATCAAGGATCTAATTCAATCCTTCTCTTAAAAAAACCAGTTCTAAACCCTAGATTTTATGTTTATATAGTCGTTTATAAACTTAGGGCACTTAGCCATGCAATTAGAAACAATAGATATAGTTTAATGCTAAAAATAGATCTAATTCCTGAGAGTTAATTAAAACATCCTCACACAGGTAATCGGCACTAGTTATCCCTAACAGCAGCCAGTTACTCCTTGCTTGATCGATGTCGGTCCTTCCTAACCGATGTCAGTTCCCCCATAACTGATGGTAGTTAATGTATCGTCCAACAAGTTTCCATTGCATGCTCCAGTGAAGCTATTTATCTCCACAACCTGACAGGAAATTTGTTTCAGTTCAGTTGGATCCGGTTGCGTGAGATGGTCACATTCTACACAAAAGGATTGGAAAGGAGAAAGGTATATGTTCTTTGCGTGAAGTACGCTAGTGATCTGCACAAGGGAGATGGAGTTGTTAGAGGTATACATTCTTAATAGGCACATTTGATGGGTGAGAAAACGTTGAAGCGAGATAACTCAAAAATGCAAAATTGGGAAGCACTTGCCTCTATGTTTGTGTGTATGAGAGATTGTAATAATTTTTTTGTAGGTTCACCATTTAAAGGGTCAATGAAGGATGAATGGCCTACACGTACAACACACGAACCCTTTGTTCCTTGTCTGATGAAGTTTTTGAAAAGCAATAGTGGCATGTTCCCTGCTGCAATATTGTCTCTTATTGTGTGACATAGTGAAACATGAAAGTTTCCCAAATGTACCTGAAAGGAGAAAGCAACATGTTTTGTTAAAACTGAAGGCAATAATATGCTGCAATGTATATCTAAATGAAATAAGGGAAAGTGTTGATACTTTTGCTTTTGCATTGTCAGTGTTGGATTCTTTAACATAGAGGGTGAAAAGGTCATTAGTATGATGGATTCCTGTTACAATTGCAGCAAATGACTCGACGAAGAATGTTGCATTTGATTCAACAAGTTCTTGTATTATCATGTTTGGTGTCAATTTTCGAGATTCACAAACTGTCGGTATGTTTTCTAAAGTGGTTGCTACAATTGTGGACAGAGAGAAACGTGCATCCCCTCATTCATACTTTGTTTTTTCTTTGAAAGCGTAACCAGTAACACGCAAACTGCAGCCATCAACTACAGTTGATGAAAATTTGTGGACAAAGGTGTTGTTCATGTTCAAATTAATGGTCATTTGACCTCTCTTTTCAACCAAATCAGCATGGAGGATTTCATCTTTTGAAGGGGAAATGTTGATTGCATGCGCTGGTCCATAGACGACTAGGACATCACCCTCAACCACAGTTGCAACTTTACCTACACAAATATCAAGTATCAAGGATGGATTGAAAGATATTAGGATGCTTTCATTGAAAGGTTGAACAGGATAATAAATGAATCATGACAAGAAATTATAGAAATGTTAGAAATAGATTACCGTTTAGAGGGTTCTTGGAAAATATCATTGCTACCAATGCCCTTATTCTTGGGTGGTTGGTCCATGTCTTCCTTGTTGCAACTATCTACAAAACATTGAAATATGTGCATGGTTGCTATAGAGTGTCAAATGAAAAGGAAAGAAAAGAGTCAACTAATTATATGTTAGTTCTGGTGAATCAATATAATGAGGTATGTGCACTTATAATTGCGCAATGTTGTTATAGGTGTTTTTTAGGAGGGAAAAATTTGCCCGGTGGTCAATCCAATATGCAAATATTTCAAATGAATTTTAGGTTTCTTGTATAGTGTTTGACCATATATGGTCGATGATGTTTTTGGCAAAGAAACTTGGCTATTGAACGTGGAAAGTGAAATTGTTTTTTTGCATAAATGCTGAAAGAAACATTTTTTTTGTTTTTCTTGTGCATGTCGATGTTAAAATATCCAAAAATGTAGCTGGGGATGGTCACATCAATGGATCAGAAGACATTTTTGAGAACAACGAAGATGTTTTCGAGATTTACATTTGGCGCAGTGTAGACATTTACAATCGTTATGCATTGCCCTTGCAGTAATATGTTTGCCACTAGGGACTCTACGTTTGTGCTTTGAAAGTATTTTTTTTTGCAAGAAAGGTATATTGTTTGCAATGAAAATTGTAAGACCATGTACATGGTCGCGCAGAAAATCATTGGTATCCGTCAAGATAGTCAACTACAACGGGGGAAGGCATGCGAGTTTCTTGCAAACAGAGAATGTGAGATTGCATTAATTCATGGTCGTGCAAAATGGCTTCTTTGTGATCATGGAGACTTTAGGTATTAAGTGAAGCAACTATAATACAAGAAGAAATATCAGCTGCAGACAAGCCATGTTGAATATTCCATTTAGCTTTGGTTCGGAGGTGTGCCATTTCTGTACTGATATTTTGTTTGAATTTGAAAATTTAATAATTACATAGTTTAGGTGCGTATTTTTTGAATTGTTTTTTTGCATAGTTTAGGGGTCATGTGTGACAGATTTATGGAATATGTTGTCCCTCTAAGTTTTTCTAAGTTTGCATGTTGCCTCTTGAATTTTGGAACAATGCCTCTTGAATTTCGGAAGCTTGGAAGCCTTACTTATTTTTAAGTTCTTTCAGATTACATTTTGTTTTGTTGATCGATCATGTATATGATGATTGTGGAAGGGTTATGTCAAGCACATTAAGCATGCATATATAATACACCCATGGTCTAATGAGTCTAATAATATTATGTTATTGGAATTTGTCCTCAAACAATATTAAGGGAACAATTCTCTGTGGGGCTCTCAACAATTGTAGCATCCTCTAGGAAAGTGTTTCCCATATAAGCGCTGATATCTATGAAATCATTCTTATCTCCAGGATTTAGCTTTTCAATTTCTTTATCATTTTCGACAAAATCTATACCATGATCGTTCAAATCTGAATCCTTTTCTTCATCAATATCAAAGTTTATAGCTGCAAAAACATCACTTCTTCACTCTAAGTATTGCAGAAACTAAATGGCTAGATCTCCACAATATTATTTCTAGTGAACGCCCAACCAATCATCGAGCCGCACAACATTGGAGAACCCTTAACATTGTCTCTAACCCTCATCGAGTATTAACATACTTACATAAGAGATTCACAATATTTTGTGAAGAAGGAACTTGGAATAGTAGAATTTTGGTACAAGTAATAAAATCTACTTTTTTATAAGTTTGTTCCATACTATATAGCTAATATTTATGTTCCCTCGACTCGCAGGTATGAATGACAACATAGAGGCTCCGCACATGTCCATGGTTTATTGTGGCTCGAGAATGCGCCTAAAGTTGACATAATGGACTAGGAGGATACAACAATTATTGAGGTAACAAAAAAATACTTTGATAAGTTCATGTCTATCTGGAAACCCCGTCTGGCTTGCAATCACTTGGATTTTGTTCACAGGTCACTCCTAGATGACCCTTGTTTGCTAGATACAACACAAATTCTATCCTCCTCCCCACATGTGGACCTTGAAGACCTGCTTAATCATGTTCAATGCCACACTAAATGTTTAGAGTAGACATGCCTGCATAAAAAGTAGTCATAACTGTAGTGCAAGTACAATGCCCCTTGGGCCACGCAACCTACTTCATCCTTTCTCATTGAAAGTGATGGGAAAATTAAGTACCTCCCTTCTAGAAATGATGATAGATTGAACATCCTTAATCAAACTATGATATACATATGGAGAGAAAATGTCGATTGCCAACCAATACTTTCTCGCCATGCAATTCTTAAGTATATTGCAAAATATGCTTCAAAAGAGGAGCAACGTTTAGAAACGTATCACCAAATGCTATCCAATTTTTCAAGAGATGCTGACACAAATTCTCCACCACACATTGCGATCCGTAAAATGCTCACAGAGAATGTTGTTGAACATGACATAAGCGCACAAGAAACATGCCACATGCTGTAAAAATTGCCACTTGTTATGTGTAGGCGTTCATTTGTATCATTAAATGTTGGCAAAAAAATCTTGAGACATGTCGTTGAAACTGACACCGATGTACAAGAAACCACCACTTTCTTGGATGCATATAAAGCTCTCTCTACAACTATGGAACACCTACCACTTATTCAAGTTGCTCGAGATTGGAGCTACAACAAGAACCGTAAAGGTGATAAATGGAAATTGCGATTGACTCAAGCAATTATTCAGGTCCACCTGAGATTTGTGGATGTCCCAGCTCAGGATTCAACATCATATGACCTTTTTTGTTGGTCATAACTCCTTTTATACAAGCCTTTCAGAAATATTTCCTCTAAATTTGGCTCAACCCCACATGACATCAACGACACTTGGGACATGTTCAAGCACAACTGTAGATCGTGGCATATTTTACGCACTACCGCAGACACATGACATGTTACAGATGTTAGTTCTGACTTTGAGGCTGAATGCAGTATTCAACATGAAACATTGCAAGAATGACATGTCTTCGAACAACTTCGTCTGAGATACAACATAGGTCTTAACAGTCTTAAAATGTTGGAGAAACAAGATTTCAACATACATAATAATTGGAGCATACATGACATTCCAAAATATTTGCAGATAACTGATTCATCATTCATCGAGAGAGAAAAGGTAGACACAATTAACAACAACATGTAGGCCACACCACCATCTTCTACACTTCCTTTGTCTTCAGAACAACAACTAGCTCTTGATACCATACTACACCATTCAACAAACAAAAGCCTTCTACCTCCACTAAGATTGATAATTCAAGGAATGACTGGCACAAGAAAATCATTTCTGATAAATAAAACCCAGAATTCATTCACAAAAACATCAACCACATCTCCATCACCTCTACTTGTGCTCGCCCCTACCAGTGTTTCAACATTCAACATCTCCACATCCACAATCCATGCATCCCTTCGTATTCCAATCAAACAACTGAAACCCCTTGAAGGTAGTGCATTATCGTCTTTTCAAGAGTCACTGAAACATATAAAATATGTTCTTATTGATGAAATGAGTTTCATTGGCCCAAAGTTGCTAAGAAAAATTGACAGTAGGCTACGTGAAGCTTTCCCACACTCCAAAACATCTAAATTTGGGAACAAATTAGTCATTCTCCTCGGCGACCTCAGCCAACTAGCACCTGTTTTGGACAGTCCTATTTATGTAAGTAATTCCTATGGAGCCAACCTTTGGAAGGGATTCCATTCTTCCATTATATTACAAACAATATTTTGACAACAAGGAATAAAGAATGCACAAGTTTCATTCCGGAATTTACTACTTCACATGCAAGATTCAACCCCTCTTATTGAGGACTAGGAACTCCTAATGTCTTGCATAGCCACACACCTAACTCAGTAGGAGCTCAACATTTTTAAGGACGCACCACATTTGTTTGCAAAAAATGATCTCGTGGACTCCCACAACCTTTAGATGTTGAAGGCATTGAACATCCTGATCGCCCAATCCATTTCTCAAAGTAACAAGCACGTTAGACCAAGACATCTTGATGATGACCGGTTGGAACAAAAAGTTCAGTTGTGCAAATAACAAAAAATCTTGCTTATTACAAATTTATGGGTTGACGCAGGCCTCGTAAATGGTGCTCTAGGAACAATAACTGACATTGTCTACGATGCATCAATTCCACCACCAACACTACCTTTATTTGTTGTTGTTAAATTTGATAGATACAACGACCCATGTTGGGATCCCTCCAACCCGTTACATATTCCCATACCCCCTATTTCGAGAGGGAATCAAAGACAACTTCCGATTAAAATGGCATGAGGATTAACTATCCACAAGTCCCCAGGGACTTACTTTGCATAGAGCAACTGTCAACATTGGAACCACTGAAAGGTAGGGCCTAACATTCACAGCTTTCTCTAGAGTTCCCCTGCTTTTTCATTCGAAAGGTACTCAAATATGACACACGTACCAACACTTGGAGCAAGAAGAAAGGAGGAGTCAAGACTACTATCCCTCAACCTATCGTAAATACAACCCTCTACTTTGATAACACCTCCACTACTACTTTACTCAACACTTCTTGTATCCAAAGCGACACTGTCGTTCGAGGGGTATCAAATGTAATCATGTTTACTGAAAATAAAATTGCCCACAAAAGGCTACCATTCATGATATAAATACTGCAAATGTATACATGTCTCGTTATGTGTATAGAGGCCTTCATATATCTGATGTTGTGATATATGATTTGCAACTTTAAATGTACGAATCTGTAATAAAATTAAATGTACACATACAACCTTTCAATGTAATCTTTCATCTATATTCCTACACTACCACTATCAATCACATGCCTTATCGAGTGTACAATAAATGTATTTTCAACAAAATACCAGCCAAACAACCGATGCAACACTAACACAATTACCTCGAAATAAATGGAAACCACGTCAACTATAAATGTAATTAACTATTAAAAACGATATCAAATGTATTCATGTTTAAAGTGGAAAAAAAAATAAATGAACACAAACGACTACCACTCGTGATATAAAATCTACACATGCACATAAGCCTTCATGTATTCATGTTAAGATCAAATAAAATAGTCAACAAAACGTTATCACTCATGATATAAGATTTGAAATTGTATATGTACGAACAAGTTTGAAATGAAGAGATGATACCTTTAAAACAACTGGTTCATCTATATTTCTACACTTACAAAATAATACTTTTCAACATACATATTCAATTTTTCCTTTTTACTATTGCTCGCTTCTTTATGTAAACTAGAAACAACACAATTTTAATGTCTTCTTTATTATATCTACATACAAATACCTATAGTTTTCAAATGTTGAGAAAGAACAATGCAATGTATAGTTGTTTCCATCCAAAGCTTTGTACATTATATCACTTTTTTGTATATGGCTCATCTATATTTTTACACAACCAAAATCAATCACACGCCTTATCAACATCAACTAAAAAAAATAATAACTATTCCTCTAAAACAAATAAAATATAAGATTCGCGTTCACATTGCATTGTATACATGTGATCGCTAGTTTTATTGTAAGTGCCAAACATCCCGGTACCTATGGTGTTTTGGTGTGGACTTGCATTTACAAGTTAATTGATCCGATATAAGTGGCAGTCAAAACTAACCCCTGATCGCAAAATATATCTGGAAAGGATTGGAAGCAAAACAACTTTTGAGGGATGGAGGATCTGGAGAACTCGATTGTGCAGTTAATATTATCGAAAACAGATGCAAAAACTACAGCTAAATCTGCGTGTGTGAACAAGCTCCTGCGTTCTGCCACTTCCGATGAATTCCAATGGTCTTGTTTTTGTGCTCAAGATTTTGCCCTTTCCTCCCTCGTCGATCCTTCCGGAAGTCCTTGTTCAAGCTTTAAGGTAACAATTTCCATCACAAATTGTTTCTTTTCTTATTTTTCTAAAACCTTGATATTAATTGTCAAGATGCAGACGGACTTAGCGAGTTTGATACACTATTCTTCTTAATTTTAGTAATTTGTCATGTTTCCTTAGATTTGAATTTGGACTTGCCCCCTATGGCGCTAATTTGTCATAATTTGGACTTGCCCTAACTGGGATATGCTGCACCCAGTTGGATGTAATATTTGACGTAATTTTAAACATTATAATGTCTCCTTGGGTTTGAATTTTGACTTACGCTCGGCCTAATCTGTTGGGAATGCTGCATCCAGCCCCATCTGTTGGGGGATGCCACACCCAACCAGTTGCAGGCGGTATTTTACTTAAATTCAACAATTTATCATAGATTTGAACCTACTTGTAGCAGGCCTCTTGGGCTGGAGTATGCCACACTCAGTGACTAGGATACGGTATTTAGACAATATGAACACCTTTTTATCACGTTCTCTGGGTTTGAACTTGGATTTCCACCTGAATCCGTCTGGTCTGTTGGGTATACTGCACAGAGTTGGATATGGTATTTTGTCCAATTTGAATACATTAGAGTTTCCCTTGGGAGTTGAACTTGAACTTTTCCGGCCCCATCCATTGGGATATTCTGTACACAGTAAGTTATACATAATATTTCACCCAATTTTAATACTTTTTCATATTAAATATATTTAATATCTAGTTGTTATACATTAGTTACTTATTAACAATGTTCAGGGATAAACTATCCCAATTATATTATAACTCCATTGTAGCTTGATAAAAGATGGACACACCAATCCCAATGTGTGCTTTTTATTTGCTCTTCATTCATTCAGCTTTTACATCTTCTAGTGTTAGTATCAAAGTCTGTTCGAACTTCAAGGAAGCCCTTGGAGTAGGGTATGGACGATGAGTTCAAGTCTGAGAAGATTGAAGAGGTCGTGTAGACCTGCAGAGACCAGATGGAATCGAAATTGCACCTGTTCGATTCCAGAAGTCGTGACTCATTATGGGTATTTCCAGTTCATGGCAAAGATCTAGATGCCATTGTTGCAGGGACGAGTTGACTGAACTAAACACCATTTTTGTGAGCCTTCACGAAGCACATGATTCATTGCTTTGAAGGATCGTGATATAAATGCCATTTTTGCGAGTGTGTCACAAAGGACACGATTTTGCCACATTTGGAGGAATCATGAGGCTGTCAAACCGTACAGATGCCATTTTGAAGTGCATTCTTGTGATTGATAATTCGTGAAGCTGCAGATCAAATGTCAGAATATAGATAAGATCACAACTGATCTAAGGTGACTTCCCAGTTGTGGAAAGGGCATGTGAATTGCAGAACAGTTGAGAGGAACATACTTGTTAGTTGCAGAAAGGGCACATACGGGAAGGCACAGATGTTTCTGCTGTACATCTTTTGCATGGGCATGTTTTTGATGTACATCTGGGGCATGGTCAACTGGTTCATGGATACCAGGTTGCAGACCGAGACAGGATTGCAAACCCAAATGATAGATAAGATCACAAATGATCTAAGGTGACTTCCCAGTTGTGGAAAGGGCATGCGAAGTGCAGAACAGTTGAGAGGAACATACTTGTTAGTTGCAGAAAGGGCAGATACGGGAAGGCACAGACGTTTCTGCTGTACATCTTTCGCATGGGCATGTTTTTGATGTACATCTGGGGCATGGTCAACTGGTTCGTGGATACAAGGTTGCAGACCGAGATAAGGTTGCAAACCCAACAAATTTCCACCAGGCTGTTGGTATTTTTCTGATTGTTGTGATTTTTCAAGGCAAAGACCAGTAAAATAAATCCAATTTGCAGAATTTGCTAGTACTTGTATGGGGTTGTTCAAGGTTTTGTTTAGACATTGCATTGAGTTGTGGGCCAGAGATCAAATTTTGTGTGAATAATGGCCAATATTCAAAACGTGTTTTTGCCAGAAGTGCAAAAGTTGACTGTTCAAAATTATATTGTCTGGAGTCGCAAGATTTTGACAATTGCAGAGTATCAGGATTGTGATAAAATCCATCTGACATCCAAGGAAGGCCTATTGCTGATTTTGTTGATTACGAAAAGGGTTGTAAGGAGGCCTTGCTGTTGTTGAAGTCGTCCATGTTAGATGATTTGATACTCGAGGTCCAGAATGCCACTCAGGAAAGTGTGCTATGGACCAGTTTGAAGAACAATTATTTTACTTTGGAGAAAAGTTGGGTTTTGTATTTGAAGCATCTGCTGTTTTCAGCAAAGATGAGTGAGGGTTGGTCCTTGTCAGAACATCTTCTTTGGATGAAAGATCTTTGGGACCAACTCGGTGCAATCAACAAAAAGGTGGATGATCACGATTTGGTTGCTCTTATTTTGAATAGTTTGATGAACTATATGAGTCTTTTGTGGAAGCTTTACATTTGATGGCTGCAAGTTAGATTCTGACTTTTGATCAGGTTAGTTCCTATTTTATACAAAAGGAACGGAGGTAGACACAAATGTTTGAGTCTAGTTCTAGACAAATAGAGAGTGCATATACTGCTCAATCGAAGGGGAAGTGCGAATGTAATTCCAAAGGATTATCTTCCAAATACCAGGTGAAGTGCTATTGCTATCATAAAGTCGGGCATATGTTAAAAAGGATTGTTGAAAGAGATAATATGCTCTTTTTCACAACCAAAAACAGAAGGGACAAGCAAATGTGGCAACAGTTGAAGCTAAAACGAGATTCTAAAGAAGAATATGCTCTCATGGCATCATGCTCGGATAATAGTGCTACTAAGTGTTGGTTCTTTGATTGTGGCCCATTTTAAACATTTTGCATATCAATTGGTATGCAAACTTTCTTGCAAATACATTTTTCTGATTCAATTTCGTTAGGTGATGGAAGATCACAAGCAATAGAAGGGATAGGAGATATCCATATCATATTAATAATGCTACAAGATTCATAGTAAGAGATGCTAGGTATGACCCTAAAATTTATAATAGTCTCTTATCTATCATTTATCTTGGGCTTTGAACTTGGACTTGCACATAGTCTCGTCCATGGAGTATGTTGCACTGAGCATGTTGGATATGGTATTTTTTCCAAATTTAAAATATTATTATGTCTTGTGGGATTCGAACTTGGCTTTCCCATGGCCTCATGGGTGGGGTATGTTGTGCTTAGCATGTTGAAAATGGTATTTAACCTAATTTTAATATATTATCGTGTCTCCTGGGATTTAAACTTGGACTTGCACTTGACCTTGTTCCTTGGAGTATGTAGCACCCCACAAGTTGAGCATGGTATTATCTAATTTAATATTTTCTTGTGTCTCTCATGATTTAAACTTAAGTGTTACACCTGGTCTTGCCCCTTCTGAATGGCACACCCAATGAGATGGATATAGTATTTTACCTAATTTCACCACTTTATCATGCCTCTTGGGATTTAAGCTTAGGTTTTGTTATGAAATCCCCAATACTTCTACCACTTGAGCTCATCCCATTTGACTATTTTGTTTTTGTTTTTTGAATTGGTATTTCCCCTTTAAGGCAACCTTAAACGTAGTTGTTGATTGAGGGGAAACTCTTTTGACAAATTCACTTGGGACTTGCACCCGAGTTCATCCATCGGGGATGCATCAAGTGAGTTTGATATAGTATTCTATCAATTTTAATACCAACCACCCTTTCCTCTTGGGATTTGTTCTTGAACTTGCTTACAACCTTTCCCCTTGGGTGTGCTGCACCTAGCGAGTGTGATATGATAATCAATTTTAATGCTTTCTCATGTGATCCAAGAGGATTTGGCACTCTCTATCTTGCAGCATAACGACGACACTCCAAATTACATATTGTTTTCACTACTAGCTTCAACATCATTTCAATTACTCCAAATTACAGGGTCAAACCACATAACTCAAACCACTCATATTCAATGCCCCACAACTTTGATTGTGTTAATATATGTGTGCGTGTGTCTGTGTGCATATGTAAACAAACACACACACACACATAGCTTTATTTAACACACTTGTTCCATGACATCTTTAGAAAATGACAAAATGTTGAATATGAACAAGCAAAATGCAAGTGGTTGTGCTTCTTGTAACTGCCAAGCCATATGTTAATCTTTCTCACTTGTATGTTAATATATAGTAACTATTCATTGAGAGCATCATAGTCAAGTTTGGCTGATACACCCGATCTCTCGGATCATTGTATGGAACTTGCATAGTACAATCTTGTATTAAAGTTATAGCATGGTGTTCTTGTACTATCTTTGGTTCATTATTGTGAATATTGTTTTTGTTGCACTTATCATTCATAAATCATTTTTGCACTAAATTTGTTAGTGTGTTGTCTTCGGGGTCACACCTATGCCCCAAATCAGTGGTATCAAAGAACTTTTTCTTTTGAATTCTCTACATTTTGTATGTCCACACACACGATGTTTGACTATAGGAAGCTTGGTCTTGAAACTCGTGACCCTTTTTCTTATCTTCCTAGGCACTCTCCATGTCCCTAGCAGATGGTAAACAAAGTTGCGCTAAAAATGCCAAACACCGTGAATGGTTCGAGAAGATGGTAGTGGATGTTTTACAGAAAGAAGGAGATAGTTAGTGTAACACTACGTACAGGAAACACTAGGATAATTGTTTGATTTTCTCAACTCTTGCAGAGTGTTTAAGCCCCATCAAGTCCATCATCTTATTCAACCCAAAAGCTGTTTGGAGGCCAAACACCGTAAAAGGTACACACACATCTGTATATTCCTATATTTGAAGGCAATTTAGATGTTGATGCTTTAGATAATTGGCTTAGTCTGATATGCTCCTACTATAATGTTAATTTACTTTCTGATTTAGAAAAGATTACCTTGCTTATTTGAGAGTTTCCTTGTCCATAAACAAATGGTGGAATAATTATTGCACCACTCATGAGGACGATCTTAGCCCTATAGACATAGGGAATGGTTTTATTGAAACCTTGAAAGAAACCTATTACATTGTTGGAAGCTATGATGACCAATATATGGAATGGTTTTGTTGAAACTTTAAAAGAAACCTATTACCCTGTTGGAAACTATGATTACCAATATATCATGTTCTCTTATCTTCATTAAGGTTGTGACCAATCTGCCCAAGAATACACCAATACTTTACATACCTTGACTTCCAAGTTGAATGTCCAAGAAATTGAGTAATATGTAATCTTGAAGTTTTAGGTGAGCTTATAGACCATACCTCCAAACCGACACAAATTTCCTTCATATCTTTTCCTTGCTAAAGGCCTATAGGTATGCATACAAACTTGAAGTAAATCCAAGCACAAGTCTAAGAATGATGATCTAATTCTCAGGAAAAGTTGCATAATAAGAACTTCAAGTCTGGAGCAAAACCAAATTATGAGCAACAAGCAAAAAACCCTCCTCATCATCCCTAAGAGAGCACACCACTTGAAGAGCAAAAGAAGCAATCTAAGATTGGTAAATGGTGCAACTTACACAACTAGAAGCATTGAGTTCTACCACAACGACACTGGATAAAGGAAAATAGATCATTGAATTTGAGCCTAGTGTCACGGTAGCAATGCTAGACGTAACACCCTTTACCAAATCAGATCCAAAAGAACTAGAAAGATTGTTCCATTCTCAAATTTGGGTTAATGGTCAACCAATAAGCCACATTGGTTGAAAATGGCAGTGAGAAGAATTGGATCTCACTTGAAGCAATTCAAAGATTGAACTAACCACTGATGCCTCCCCCACAACACATTATTTATTAGGATCATAAATGTTGTGGGGTAATTGGTTAAAATCAAATGACATAATTGTGAATTTATGATGTCTAAAGTGACTTAGAAAGGTACTTTTATGCACATCTTCCTCCATAACATAGACTTGATGATACCTTGACAAAAAATTAATTTTAGAATAGGAATTTTTGTCACTCATTAGGTCAAAAAATCATATATCATAGGAAACTGATAGTGGTTTTTGATAGTTACTTTGTTAAGCATTCTATAATCAATCCATAATTGTAAGGTACCATCCTTCTTTACAAATACCAACATATAACCACAAAGTGAAACAATTGTGTAGATAGTTTTCTTCCTTCTCACATATTTCTTTTTTTGAAGAGTATTGTCAATATCGTCTTTTACTTGAATTTTTTTATTAGAACATTCATCTATTGAAGGCATTTGGTAGTGAGGATTGTCTTCCAACTTTGACATGTCATCATCAATTATATCTTCATCTACCGAATTGCTAATTGTTTCTTTAGGGGTTATATTTTGGTTAATTGTTTCATGTGGAATAAAATTAACACTAGGGGTTTCTGCATTCAAACACCAAAAAGGTTCGACTGTGACAAAGATATAATTTTTTAATCTAAACTGATAAAAAATAAAGAAAAAGTTAATGAAAATCTGATACCTGTGTTATTGTTTGTAGTACCAAGTGCTTGTGATGAGTAGTTAGCCAATTCCATTTGCAAAATTTCAACTCACCACTTAACCATGGTTGGGGGATGGTTGACATGGAGTTGCACCAATGCAAGAGGGACAAAGGGGACACAAGGGACACCAAAGTGTGACTTGCACAAGATCTGGACAAGTGTCACCATGTGGTTTCATGTGAGTGAGATGCAGGGGGCTAGAAATTAGCACACGAGAGCTGAAATTGGGTTTTGCATGTGTCTGGGGGCTAGCTGAGAGAGAGGGGGTTGCACTTTTGTGCCCCCTTGTCCCCTTTTCACCTTGGGGACAATGTGAGGGGACAAAAACGGTGAATTTTTTTGACCAAGGGGTCTTGGGAACATGAGGAAGGAGTCAAGGAAATTGAAACACTGCATGCACCTTCTAACACTTGCAACACTTGGAGTTGATGATTTTAAGTGAAAAAGGCTTGAAAATGGAAGGAGGGCACACTTTCGTGTCCCCCGTGTCCCCTTTTACATGTTGGGTAAAATCCAAGGGGACTCAACAATTCTGAAAATAGTGCGACCAAGGATTCTTCATCATGAGAAAGTGGTCTATTTTTACATTGTGCTCACCTAACCACTCAAGTCACAAGTTTTAAGTGATGAAAAACATAACATACATAGGGGGAGTCACACTTTTGTGTCTCCCCATGTACCTTTTCACCTTGGGGACAAGTGCAAGGGGACACCAAGGGTGAAAAAGTGCGACCAAGCCATTTTGAAATGTTGATGTCATCTGCCAAGTGCAAATGAAGACATCAGGGGCATTTTTCTTGCCCCAAGAGCATGGAAAATGTTTTGGAGGTCAAACCTAATATGATTTTGACTCCAAATCACATGTTGAGATCATCCCAGCGATTATCAAGAGCCAATTTTGCCTACAATTTGATTTTTATGGCCTATTTCATTCTTGACTCAAAGGGGCAGTTGTCGTGTCCTAGATTATCACAAAATATTTTTAGATCTTGCAACAAAAGTAATGTATCCATCATGTAGAAGCTTCCAATCGATTTCTATTGATTATTTGTTTGCCTCCCAATTCCTTCCAAAACTCCCAGAATTGTCTGGACAAGTCAGCTTTCACCGTTGGAGCCTTCATTCCTTGTACCCAAAATTACCCGATCTTGCTCAAATTGTTCCCAACATCAATTTCTTCCACAGATTTTCCCTAAACTGCCATGGATCACTTCATTGCTCTCCGATGCAACTCCCAGATGCCTTGAGTCTTCCCTGTCTACTTTCGGAGGGTGTTCACCAGTTGCAAAATGACCAAAAATAGCCCTTTCTAAGCCTCTGAAGATAGTTGTTTCTCCTTAAAACTCAGTGACTTCTTCAATCACCTTAGGCATATATCCCTCCACATTAAACACACTTGAACATCTTGTTAGCATGTTCCTCTGAGCCAAAATGAGGGTGAAATTGAGGATAGGCTGGCTAGAGGAAGGGTTCACAGTGACCGGGAGAGAAACTTTTCGAGTGGGGGCTTGGTTGTCATGGCCAACATTTTCAATTTTGCATGCTAGACATTTAACATGACAGCAGCTAGCTCTAGCTAGGGGACATTAGACCCTAAGGGGTAATGAAGAGCCTCAGGTATCTCGTGTGGTAGCAAACCAGTGCCTTGTCCATTGGGCCATGGAGTCACCATACTGAAAAACTACAAAGCTACAAACACAACCAAGAAATAAACGAAACAAACACACGACAGAGAAAGGGAAACACACAACAAAATGGGAAACCATGATACAACATCCTAAATCACCTATGGTACATGCGGGGGGACAACCTACTTTCACTGTAGCACTGATTGTTCACTGAATGTTTACCTGTGCACAATGGGTATCACCAAATGCCTTTGTTCTGCAAATCCATTGACTGGCTCACTGAAATATGACCCCTTTCTCAATTTCTTGAGAAATTTTGCATGATTGTTCTTGTAAGTGAGGGTCCACTTAGACATCTCATTGCCTTTGTTTCTTTGACATCTTGTTTCCATCTGCTCATTTATTTCCAAATTCATTCAAATTTCTGATTTTCTATTACTGCTACACGAATGAGTCTTGATCATACAAAGCTTACTATTTTCACACCAAGGCTTATGATCTTTAATGGGCATTTGACCTTTACTTTTCATTTACTTCATGACCATTGTTTCCATGAGCTGGTTCTCGGAAGATGTTTTAAGAGTTTCAACATTATCACAAGCCTCTTGGTGTTCTATGTTTACCATTTGCTCCAAACGGTCTTCTTTCACACAAACCAGCTCATTCTTGACCTGTTGCTTACTATGGTGTGACTGTGCACAATGCTTCATCATCTTGAAAATAAAATGAGCACAAGGTCGGGCACAAAAATATGCAAACCATCATTTCCCCCATCTTGACCATTTTGAGCCTCAAAATCCATCTCCATGATGAAAACATCCTTTCCTTGAGTAGAGTCAACTTTGAAAGATTCAAGCATCTTCTTATTCATACATTCCTCATTGAGAAGGTCTTCATCTTGAATGGAATCAGCCTTGGGAGAATCAAGCACCATTCCATCTATCTGTTCTTCACTAAGAAGGTCTTCATCTTCTCCCAATGGGAAAAAGAAGGTTTCAAATTCACAATCATTTTCATACTCCAAACAAGCCTTCATGTTGGACCTTGGGAAGATGATTGGAAATTTGGGATTCACCTGCTAAGAAGTCATTTGATGTCACTTTTCTTTATGATCTACATTTCTCATCACCTTGGGATTACTTTGTTGTAATTCAAGATTTCCATGACCTTCATCACCACCAAGTAGAGAATATGCATTCATGCTCAATGGGAAATACACACTATAAAATTCATCTCCATCAAGTCATCATGATACTTCTTAACTGGCTCCACCACACCTGGTGTACTCTTCCATCAACATGGGCAGCTCAGCATCTTTCCTCTTAAGCTATGAAGAATTTTTTCCATACCTTGAATCTTGAAATAGTATGTTTGCCCTTGGGTCATCTGGTTTTTGAACCATGTAGTTTTCATTTTCCTTATCGGTCAGGGGAAGGAGATTCTTCATTTTACCATTGACTGTGGGTATGGTGGCATATGACCAATCCATCTGTATATCTCCACCAACATCTTCATCTTATGGGAAGAAATCTTACCATTGACTCAACAACATACCATATCTGAGAAAGAAACTTGGCATGTCTGTCCACCACAAGTATTTTCATCGTGATCTTCTTGTCATAGGAAAATTCTGCAAATGATACTTGAGCATCCTTCACTTGGCCAATGAGAGGTACTTCTTTGGTTTCCATGGAGTAACAATGGCCAGTAGCAGGAGTGAGAGAGAGACCAAGAGCTTTAGCAACTTTTGTGGGCATGACATTATCAGAGGCACCGGAGTCAATAATGCAGTTATTCAATTTATATCCATTGACTATCAAGGCTAGATAGAAAGGTTCTACCTTCCCAGAAGTGGAGGGTGTTGAAGCAAGAAGGTTTGAGAAGGAGTGGTGCTGAGGAGTGGGAAGTGGTTCTTTAATGCTGGCATTTTTGGAACATGGATTTGAACTACTTCCTTTGATAAATTGGACAAGTCTATCAAATTGCTTGGGTGAGTTTTCAAGTACTCAGATTCAAAAATCTGAATTTTGGCTTTCTTAACATGGTCAATGATGTCAAAAGGTGAAGAAGTGGTAGGCACATTAGGAACTATGATAGCCTTGACATGAGTAGGATTTGCATTCTTAGGATCAATAGAAGCAGAAACTGATTTGACAAGAGGAGATGAAAGATACTTACTCAAAGAGGAAGATGGAGTCTTGACTGAGGTAGTCTCGGGCTTCTTCTTGGCTGACCCCGTGGAAGTGGACAACGATGATCCTCCTTTTTTTTATTTTTTGTAGAGTCACCATTTGAGGATTCAAATGCTTTTCTTGGGCAGTGGAAAGAAGAGGCTTCTTTCTCTGTTTGTGAGTGGAGTGAACACTGCACAAGAGTAGTTATTCATATCAACCATGGATTCTTCAAAATCTTTTCATCAGGTGAGTATTCAAAATACCCAATTCTTGACACATCCATCTTCTTCTTCTTTTTCAATTTCTGATTCAACAATTTCTTCTCCTTCATCTTCATAGGTTCCACATATTGCATTAACTGGTGGAGCTTCTAAGGTAATCCTTTGGGGTGCTCTAGTAATTTGATTCTTGTTTTTATTTTGGTATGAGGCATGTTGAGTAATTTCCTTCTTCAATGTAGTCAAATCATTGACCAATTTTTGCAGCAATGGATCAACACTTTCATCTTTGAAACTTTGGACCTTATTCTTTGTTGAATAGTTCTTGATCTTCCCTGACATGATAAGGTCATCTTCCACTTCAATGGAAAGTTCTTGAGCATTATCTAAAGTGTTTGGTTGAGCTCTCTGTAGTATGAACCCAACTTCAGGAAACTGAGCATTTATGAAGAACCTTTTTTATTATTTGCAGTAGGATGAGCACTAATAGGAATTTTGTTGATCAACTTATTGAATTTTCTACAAATTCTCTCATGGGCTCTTGTGGTTCTTTCTTCATCTGAGAAAATTGAGCAAGGAGGGCATGAACATCTTCCGCAGTCTTGAATCTTGCTTCAAACTTGGTTTTCATGTCATCCCAATCAGTAATGGAGTGAGGTGGCAAGTAGTAAAACCATTCCATAGATGACATCTTACAATGACTCCATGAATAACCTCGAATGGAAACATCTTCATGTTCCACTCCAAGAATGCCACAGGATGTGATAAAAGTTGTAATATGATCATCTAGATGTTGTTTTCCATCTCCATAGAATTTGGGAAAGTTATTTCTTGATCTTTTGGTAATTCATGGAGTGGAGGAGCCAAAGCTAATTGGACGGTGTTTTGTCCCCATGGCACATGTGCAACCATTTCTTCTTCTTCTTTTGGGAGGAATGATATCAAGTGGTTCTACAACTTATTCTCCAATGGGATCTTCAAGTGGATTTTTAGGAACTTGTCTTACTACCTAGATAATAGGAAGTCTGAAATCAGCTTGTTGTTGTTCTTCGAATGTGGGATCAACAATTACCACTTTACATGATCATCTCAAGTGTATATTTTTTCTATTAGTTTTCTCAAAGTATTAGATATAAATACAACCAAAAAATGCATAATTTTCAATGGGATCAACAGGCTTTTAGCACATTCAAATAGTATTTTCAGCAATGATTTTCCATTTTCCAATTTTTATGGGTTTTGTGATTATATATTTTTTGTATTTTCAGAGATATTTTAAGGGTGCACAAAGGGAAAATATTCCCCAGTGGAGTCACCAGAAAAAATTGTTGGTGAAATAATTTGTTGTAGGTAAATTATTGGTTTTCACCAATGGTCATGGGGCTAAGCCCCTCCTTCTTGGGTATGGGGAGGCTCCCATTATTGAATGTAAACTAAATAAAACTATGGGGTGGCCGTTAGGCTAGGGATCACATAGGAATACTCCACTAAACTTATGGAAAAGTGCTTGTACAATGTACATGGGAGGAATTAGTTTGGGAAGAGAGGTAAAGGGGAGTAGGAGAAATAGGGAGAGGGGGTTAATGTTGTGAGTAGGACTTACAAAGATTCTTACATAAAAGTAACCAAAGTAGGTCCACATTCAATAGAAGAAATTCAATGTAAGCAATAAATAGTAAGACTAATAAATTGGAGACACAAAATTTATATGAATTCATTAATCAAAGACACAAAATTCTTTCTTGGTTATACAAGATCACAGTTGCTTGCAAAGTTGGAAAGTAGAGAGTATGGAAGAACATAAGGAAAGGAAAGGAGATATAAAAATGTAGCTTTTATTTCTTTGTAGTAGAAGTGAAATCCAACAACTAGTAAACAATCAACAAATTCCAACCCTTTGGAATGGAGAAGCCATTCCAATTTATAGCTTACAAATTGTCTCTTCCTCTCTCCCCCATGTGACTTTTCATCTCACCACCATGTGACTTTTCAAATTCCCTAGGAATGAAACTAAGTCCTTTTCTTATTTTTGAAAAGGGACTTTTACAATGCAACATTAAGTCACTTAAGTGAATAAGATGAAAGATTGAAAAAGTACATTCTTAATGAAGGAATAGAATGTTTAGAGAGAGAGGAGAGATAGGGGGAGAGAGAAGAAGAGAGAGAGTGAGAAGTGATTACAGGATAAAGCTCCTTGCTGATGAATAATATTCTTCTGATGGACTTTGAGGAAAATGCTTCATGAATGAAGTTCTTTGCCTCTGACCACCTATTGAAACTTAAAACATTATGATTGGAAAATGCTTTCTTCTATGAGACATGTGGGACACCTTCCAGGGTATTGAATAAGTATTCAAAAACACTATAAAGTGAACATTACAAGTGAACTCAATGATGGTTACTTGTCTTGCAAACATGATGATCTTTTTGGTACATCAATAGCTTACAGTCAAAGTGAAAATGGATATTACACACCTGGTTCATCCTGACCTATGGCTTGCAAAATGTCACCTTCATGGACAAAGATGTCCCTTTTTTAATGGAATCAACCTGCTCGAACACCTTTGGAGCTTGCTCATATGTTCCTCATTGAAATAGGTCCTTCTAATGTAGATATCAAGAATTTCTCCCATGACTGAACCAAGTAATCTTGAACTTCATTTTCCTCTAACCTTTGATTGGATCAACTTCCCAAATGTGGTATTTAATCATCCTTCTCTTATGAATGCTATGATGAATTGCATCATCCAAAGTTTCTTGAATATGTGTGTCAGGAACATTGTTGTGAAGACTTAATGTTTTGAGAGACCTGTGATGACTTCTTTATGTTGCAAAACAATAATGGTCTTGCAAATACCTTGATAGGCCCACTAATGTGAGTTCATATGATGCAAGACATTATGATCACTTGGAGGTTCAATTCTATGGTTTTGGAGGTCCTAAACCATGACTATTCCATCAAGTTTTCACAATTTACCTTAGAATAGATGATGATTTTTACTTCCCTGGAGTAACATAGACTTGGAGTTTTGGATTTCCTACTATACTCCTCTATGAGACTCTCATTCCACTTACTATTTTTAAATAATATCTCCATTCTCCATATGATTCAAACTCAATGAGACCCAAGTAATTTCTTATTTTTCTCAGGAAAGTGTATTGAGATCTCCAATAAAAAACAATTCTCCTTTCATTTATGAAAGTACATAGTGTGAGATCATGAATTTCTATTAAGTGATTGATGATTTCTTACAAAACTTTATTTCAAACTCATCCATGTGTTATTTATTGCAAATTGATAGTATCAACATCAAGATATTTGATGTTTCTTAACCAATATCCTGAAACTTACTGAGATTTTTATTAAGTATTACTTTTGAGAATCCATTTTAACATATGTGTACCAATTGCTTCATTTAGCACTTTTAGTTTCCCTAATGGCAAGGGTCAATGGAAAATTAGAATGAACTACCGGTTGCAAACAATTACTATTTTTAGACTTAGTGACTTTGAACTTTAATTTTACAGGCTTACTTTTTTTAGAAGTGGGTCGTCTTTTAGATTCAGAATGGAACTGTAAGGGGTCTCAAATTTTTGGTTTTAAGTTTCATAAGCATCAATTTGCTCTATTCAATTGAGAGGATTTTTAATTTACACTGGTAACTTTGTAGATTAGTAAAAGTGAGTGTTTATCTATGTGAAAAAATTTTTCAAAGCATTAAATGTAATGTAGGCCACCAACACAAGGTCAATGGCATTAATGGAAGGTTTTTTTGAGAAATATTTTTTGCAATTTTTAAAAATGGGTGTTTTGAGTGAAGGTTATTTGGAGGAGATATGTTTCAACTTCCATTTTTATCATATCAAAATTGGGGTTGGATATAAATGTTTATGAAATTGCATAATAGAAAGGAGGGGATATTTTGAGGGAAAATCAGGGGAAAATGATGTTTGCTTTAAGTGACATAAAAATGGATAAGTATAAGTGCAATTTGCAAACCTTTCACTCACTCCTTTGAAACTTTAACTCACATTTAACCCAATCAAGTTAACCCAGAAAGAGTGGAGGGTGACACTTTTATGTCCCCCGTGTCCAAATTTTTGAAATGTGATGGAACCATCAAGGGTCCCAGAAAAGGGGACATCATGGGGACAAACCAAAGCATTATTTTCATCATATTTGAATAAGTTTCATGTGAGCAAGATGAGGGTTTAGAAATAGGTGCGAAAGTTGAGGATTACAAGTTCTGAGGGAGATGGCCTCATGAGGGGAGCACACTTTTGTGTCCCCCATGTCCCTTTTCAACCTTGGGGACAATCCATGGGGATAGAAACATGCTCAAAATGTTCCAATGGGGTCTATCATCATGAAAAAGTAGGCTACATTAATTTGACTGACTTGTGCTTGTCTAACACCTAACACTTCAAGTCACATGTTTTAAGTGACGAAAAATATAAAAGGAATGGGGGCACTTTTTTGTTCCCCCATGTCCCCTTTGCACCTCAGGGAAAATCCAAGGGGACACCAAGAGTTAAAAATCCCACTCATGCCTTTTTGGAATGTTGATGTCACCTTTAAGTGCATTTTAGGACACCGTGGAGTGATTTTTCTGCCCAAGAGCATGTAATGGTGTTTTGGGGTCAAACCTTATATTATTTTGACTCCAAATAATATTTAGATCATCAACCATTATACAAGATCCAATTATTAGCTTGAAATTTTAATTTTGGCACCATTCACCCTTTTAGCACGAAGGAGCAATAAATGACTTGAGCTATCACAAATATCTTGAAGACTTAGGACAAATTTTATGTTTCCATCATGTGGATGATTCTAAGATATTTCCATTAATTATTTTATGATCTTCCAAATCCTCCTAGAACTCCCAAAATCTCTTAACAATTTTGACTTTCTCCATTGGAGCCTTCATTCCTTGTGCCCAAAATGACCAGTTTTGCTTAACTTGTTCCTGACATCAATTATCTCCATGGATTTTCCCTAAAATACCTTAGATAAATTCATTTTTCTCTTTGAAATTTTCCATATGGTATGAATTCTTCCCTTTCAGCTTCCGGAGGATGTCCATATGTTCAATATGGCCAAAAATAGCCAATTTAGTGCTTTGGAGAACACTATTCCATCTCAGAGCTTAGTCTCATCATGAAATCAACTTAGATTCATTCCCCTACACATGAAACACACTTGAAAACCATGTTATCACTTTCCTTTCATCAAGAATGAGGGTGACACAAACCTAACGGGTTGTGTGAGCTGATAGGATGGCTAGAGGAAGGGTTCATAATGACTGGGAGATAGGTTTTCAAATGGTGGGCTTAGTTGTCATGGCCAAAATTTTCAATTTTGCACATTTAGCATGACAACAACTTCGTAATCTACTTCCATGCTCCCTAAATATGTTATATTTTGGTTATTGTTTGGTTAAAAGCATACTTTAAAATACTGTACTCAAACTAAGATCTTTTGTTGATGTTGTCTAAGGTGACAAAGAAAAGGTGTGATATAGAGTCGTACACCTACAAGATATGTGATATCATGTGTAAAATTAATATCTTATAATTATAGAAAAGAAAAACTTTGAAAGTAATAGTCGTGACTGGGTACATATGTGTTGCACATTATGTTTTACAAGCATTACAAAGTCCTGAGAACTGGGTAAATTGTTCAATTCCAAGCTACCAAAAATACTCATCTGCTAGTTTTCTGTTACAAATTTGCACAAGTGTCTACTACTAATTAACTTTTCTATTTGCAGAGGAAGCACGAGAAATAGAGAGATAAGAAGGTAATTTTTGAATTTTCCATTTACAACGAATACTCTCTGTTCTATCCCATAGATCAAAGTCTTCAAATGTCAAATTTCATAAGAAAGCTCTTTTTCCTAATACAAGTAGAAAATAAGTACCACCTTTGGAATAAAGAGTCTGTACCTTACGGTCGATACATACAATCAATTCTAGTTGTGCATATGAATGAACCTTGTTTACAATGATAGTGGAACGCCTTTGCAAAAGGGCCATGTACTTAAGGAATATCAGAATATAAATATTTTACATTCCCCGCATAATGGAAAAAGGTAGGGTTTCTGGTAACATGTCTGATTTGTTGGCTACTTACCCCTTTTCTTGGAAGAAATTTGGATGCTAGAAGGAAATTAACATCTTGTTCTAGAAATGCATCCTTTACCATCTGGTTTCTCCCAGACTGACCACAAAAAGAAAAAACCCCACCACAACATTACTAAAAACATGAGTATAAAAAATGCTATGAAAAAATACTAAAAATGACGGCTTAAAAAACTCACAATGCAACCATGTCCATAGACTACAGACTGACAAAAATTACAGAAGAAAAAGGAAGTAAATTAAATATTTTTACAACATTTAAGAGATATTCTTCTCATGATGATAACAATTTTTTGTTTTAGATAAATGTGCTTAGACCTGCCATTCTTAATTTTTTTTCGTCAATATTCATTCTTATCGATTTGTATACAAAGTAATATTATGTACTTAATAATCAATCCATAATGTAATTATGTAACTACTCGAAAACACATTATGCATAAAATCCCTACTCAATCAACATTCTTCCTGTTGCTAGGTTGTTTACATCCTTCAATTACAAAATGATCTTGCATCAATATGTGTGGTCTCTGATAATCAAGAGTTAATTGCAAAAAACCCTTTGAAACATTTACTTTTAAAGGCTAAAATACTACAATAGATCACCATAAACAACATTGCATTAGCCAAAAATATCAATAACTAAAATCTAACAATGCCGCTAAGCTAATGACAAGAATCTGCGCAGCCCGTGGGCATTGGAAACCGAGGTACTCTGCCTAGCATTTTATCAGCTCTTCTCATGACCATGTTCTAATCAAAAGATACCAAGGTCAAATTGAATACAAATCCATTTTAGCAAGGAAATGATGGACAAGATCCAAAGAAAAGCTAACAAGAGCAGAGAAGCCAAGCCCTTTTCTGCCTTTTAGCCCCTTGGAGCACTTCTTTGGCAGTCGATCACAAGGGCTAGGCAATTGGCTCTTGAGGAGGAAACAATTTTCAGTCTTCATAGATTACAAAAAAAGACTTGATCCCCCAGTCCCCAAAAACTACTTTTCGAATGTTATTCAAGACATTTATGGCGTTACTGTTGTGGGTTACCCCTAGTCCCATGATCTACCATTTGCAACAAATATGTTACAAGTGATCGACTCCCATGGAGCTAAGATTGTCAATGAGAAGAATGAAGAACAAAGAACCTCAGATTCACAATAAACAAAACAAGAAATATTCTAAACTTGGACTGCCCTGAACTAGGATATTGCTTTTGCGCATCTTGTGGGAGGGAAACCATAAATATGTAGTCACATTCAAGTACTTAATGAGCCGTCCATTTCTGGTAAACAATCGTAATTTGCAATGGATTGATTGTCCCGAGGAAATAAGTATTTCAATTAATGAAAAAATTGGGCGCTGTTGGGAATATTCCCACAACGAATTAGAAAAGAAAGAAAATAGCATTTTTTATAAAATAATAAATAAATTGTCATGTCCCTTATTGGAGACTAGTGCACTTGAAGACCTTATCCCATTTCTGCCTCGTGGGATTAAGGGTTGGAGCAAGAGGAACTTTCTGAAGATATCTGATGATAGTTTAGGAGTTGTTTTTATTTTTATGATGTATTCCTATTGGGAAGCCAAGCACTCAGGAAACATATGTGCCATTTCGAACAGCGCAACTTTGTAAGAATTTTCTGTTGAGGCAAGCTCTCAACTGCTTTAATGGAAGTTGAGTGCAGTGAGAACTTGAAGCAGAGCCCAAGAATCCTGAAATCTGAATGTGGTTGTTGAAACATGAAAGCCATTAATTTGGGTTTCATCTGAAAGAGAAGACTAAAGTTTCTCCTTTGAGACAATGCACTGTGACGTGTTTCTTGATTTATTATGAAGAAACCCAGAACCAAAATAAACCTCCAGGGAATGGCCAAAACCATTGTTATTAAACCCTTGGATTTCGAAGGATTTACATAATACATGCTTTACAATGCAATTAATAAAGGCCACGGAGGTATATTTTCAGCACGAAACCAGTGATTTCTATTAAGTAAGCTTCGTTTATGAAATGCAACCACCTTCAAATTGTTCAGGCTCTGGTAACACTCTGTCTACTCCTATAAGAAATTATGCTGATGAATAATGAGCAGAACTGCAAGAGAATGAAGGTGAAGAGGAAAATGTTCAGGCTGACAATAATGCTAATTAGTCCCTGGTTCTATGAACAACCCTAAGACCTACCTTAAATGAACTATCCTAAAACCTACAAGATCAACAAATCCACGAAGCCCATTTCTCATTCATTCAAATAAAGAAATTGACAGCAAGTTTGGAGAGCATGAAAAATGTCTGCAGATTATCTCCCAGTTCAGGTAAGATAAAAAGTTTGCTGGTTCACGTTGCATCGCTTTGCAAGGAATAGTATCACACAGCAGAGAAAACTTAGTAGGCACTACTTCATTATCATTTTGGTTTCAATATTATTGACAGTTTGTTTTAATTTCTGTTGTAGAATTTTTTGTGTGCGTATTAGACTTATTCAATGCCCAAGTGCCTTGTACGAGTATTCTAATTCTGGAATTGATGTCCTTGTTCCTGTATCCGTCCCTGTATAGTCTCTGTCCCTCTCCCGGTGTCTTCTGGTGACTATGATTTTATTTCTTGTTCTCTGAGCTATAATTTTCCCTTGATGATTTCTTATTTAATTCATTTGATTTTATGAAAGGCTCATCTCTAGTTAAACCGATTATCTGGAATTGGTCTATGAGGTTTCTTTATCTTATCACTTCACCTATCTTCTGTTTTTTAATTCCTCAGACTTACTGGGCTTGTAAGGCTGACAAGAGAAGGGAAACATTCACTGTTATATTTTATCATCTTATGTATCACTCTCTAATACTTGCTTTTTGCCATCTTTTTATAGATACAATCTTCTTCATAATATGGACTGAACAAAACTCTTCTTTTGTATTCTACTGGTGCCTGTATTTCATTGTTTTTATTGCATCATGATCCCATAAGATTTGTTGAACTTCTTGTTGTGGTCGCATGCCAACAATGCTTATTGCTAAAAGAATTTCTTGGAGCCCTTCCCTTATAAAAGAAATAAACACATTACAGTCTTATCCCATTAAATGTGGCTGGCTTGCATAATGGAACCATTGTATTTGTAACTGACTTGCCTGGAATATCAAATACTTACTTTATTACTGTATTTATCTTTCCTTTTGTTTCATATTTCTAACATAAATTTTACTGTTGATATCAAACCATTATCATAACATCATCCAGGGAATTATCATTACTCTTACTTGATGCATTATCATGCTGCTTTTTTTCCTGGTTTTCGTATATTTGCTATATTGTGGCTAAAAGTAATGAAAACAACATTTAATTGGATTGCCTTTCTCATTTTAAAATCTTGTCTGATGTTAGGAAACCTATGAAAAATGGCATGCTACATTTGGCACATATCCATTATCAATTGTGAAGCGAGCCAAGCATGTCTGGGATATTATCAGAAATTGGACCTCAATCCATTTTCCAGAAGTTGCAGATACTTTAGCACCAGGGGCATCCGAAGAGCAACTCAGTGAAGTAGAGGAAAGACTCGGGTGGAAATTGCCTGCTCCAATGCGTGTCTTGTATCGTTTTTGCAATGGCCAATTTACCCCGAACAATGGCTTTTCACAAAATGAGCAGTTGGCGGCCTTGGGCCTTCTAGGAGGTTATCAATTCTATGGCCAAAAAGCCAATGTACATTTGTTACCCTGGAACCATATTTTGAGGCTCACTAACCAATGCGTTCCACATTTAGGGCTCCCTAGTGGATCTAAGTATATTGTTGTTGCAGCTTCCTCTAATTTCACTAAGTTTTTCTTCCTTGACTGTTCTGATGGCCAACTCTATGTTGGCACTGGTAGGGAGCTGATTCAACTGATGCCTTGTGTCCCTAGTGCGTTGGTCAATATGTCTCAACAAGATGCCATGCTTCTGTGGCTGGAAGAGTATGGTAGAAAGCTACAAGCTGGAATGTTTTCTGTTCGCAAAGATGGTAATATCCGAAGCATCAGTCTATTTCCTGAAAAGGAGCCTTTATGTAGCAAGGCTGTCACAAATGGTGTACAGGTGATCTTTCTTGTTCTTAGTTAAATTATGCAGTCTTTTCAGATCAATTTCGTATTTTTATTTTTAAGCATGTCATTTCAGTCAAATTTCTAGTTTTTGAATCATTTTAGTCCATTCCTTGTACAATTATCAAGTTAGTTTCCTTGTTGGTCTTCTTTGAGCATCGTGCTACAGCATTTTACTAGAGGAAAGACTAAGATATGTTTCAGAAATTTGGACGAATACGTTAAACATTTAATCTGTAAAAGGTTAATCATGTTGAATTTTTTTTCAAGATGGGAAAAGCAAAGGAAGGTTTTTTAACATTGAGTTTGCTAGGTGTTATTAACTCAAAAAGCTGAACCCTTTTTTGGGTTTGGAGCTCAGTCAATTCCACCCCTTGACTGTGTGTCCTAATATCAATATGGGTACTGGGCTAGAAATCAGTTTTGCTTCCAATTATTCAGTGATTACTTTTTGCATGTCCTGTTAGTCATTAACTCTAATTGTGATTTTCTTCCCAATCTTCATCTATTTTCCTTCAAGGAGATTTATTTCCATTTCAGGCATGCTCTTGGCTCAATTTTTTGTGAGTTATCGGACCATATTTCTTCTTTTATATGGTATCCTATTTCTTTTATTTCTTCTAGGACAGGATTATTAGGGCTCTGAATCATAAAACTTGGAAATTGTTTGGTGGCATAGGTTAGCCTTGGAGCTCTTATTCTTTGGCCATTAAGTGCGAATAACACACTTTTTGTAGTACTCCCATAAGGTGAGTAATTGTCAATGAAGACTCCTAGCATGATGTCTACGGGCAGCTGTTTATGTTCAAAGAATTCATAATGAAACAATTCTCCTTGTATTATGATTGGTTCTGGTGTCTATACTCCTACATGTGAAACCATTTCCCTAAACATCTAGAGATTTGTATGCATGTTGCTCATATTGTTCTTCCCAATCACTTATTATAGGATTCTTACAAAATGACAAAGACGCATCTACAAATTTGTATGCAGGTATCTACTTGGGTATCTACAAATTTTCCATTGATTTCTATAGTAATGAACTGGGCATACCTTTTGTGGATAAGCTGGGCTATGTGTACAAGATTTGGCTCTGTTGATGATGGAATACTTGAACAAACTTATTTATAGTTGTCTGGATCCAGAATCACTTCTTTTTCTCTTGCCGGATGTCTTATTTCTATCCAATCAATTTCGGGTCCAATGGCCATCCTATACTGAGTATCAAATTCCTCAAATTTTTCTTGCTCATCTTCATCTTCTCCTCAAATGGGTCATCCTGTTTGGGCTCTTGAATCCAACTTATTAATTCTTTTGAAGGCAGTATACAATCAAACTTATTTTGCATCCATTTTTCATTGGGCCTGAATGAATGAGTGAGTCGTATTGGCTTTGGATTTGGTTGCCTGATTGTTGGTTGGATCCTTTGATAATTGGATTGGAAACCCCTTCCTTGGTTCTTTCTTATTTTATTTCCCCTATAAGGCCATCTCCTTTGATTGCTGCTTTAATAATAATAGCTGCTAGTTGCTTCATCATAGTTTGGAGTCCATGTTCGTCATATGAAGGTGGCAGGTTCTTTTAATTCATCAGTTGGTCTAGCTCATCTGTATCCTTAATATTTGCATCCTCTTTATCATCATCTTCAAATTCTTCAATGACTGGCTCATATATCTCATCCTACTCATACAAATCTTTTTCTTCTATTGTATTCCACCACGCTGCTGTGTTTTATGAAATAGACAACCTTGTCTGCTTTGTTTTTGTAACGGTAGTCAGGTGCTTTATGACTAGGTTGCTTACAAATATAGCAAATGACTTGTTTGGATTGAGGAGGCCGAAATTTACGGCGACACAAGAATTGATATCCTGGTGTTAGGATGTAGTGTTTAAGCAAGAAAAATGCTTGCGAAATACGACTCTTTTATTGTGGCGTTTGGGCTTAGAGACATAATTGCGACAACCAAATTGTGCAATTTTAGTAAATGGAGATGCAACTATTTTAGCATTATGCTTCGTTATTTTTTGAATTGCTCTTGTGGTTGACATAAGTTGCATGCCCTGTTGTGTAGCAAAATCAATGATATCTGCAAGAGACATGGATGTTAGTGTAAGCCCCTTGTCATCAATGTAATTGAGCACCTTATCAGTGAGATTCTATGGAAGTGCTTCTAGAAAATGCATTTTTATAGAATTGGACGACTGACACTTCCCTTCATAAGAAAGTTTATGGAATTCTGTTGCAACATTTTTCAAACTGAGATAAATGACACAATTACGTTTTTGCAAGCCATTTGTTTGCTTCCATCTGTTTGTTCCCTTGTGGAGAAGGAAACTGATTTATTAGAACAAGATAAAGAGTTCCCATAGGGTCTTGTGGCCGTCCTGCAAGGTCTCTCTTATTATAGACAAGCTGTTCATGCCTCTGTTCTTTCATAGAGAAGCATCAACTGTATACTATTGCCCACAACTATATAGACAAGTTGTTCATGCCTCTGTTCTTTCAGAGAGAACCACCAACTGTTTACTATTCGACATAAGTATTTTGTGGCAAACATAGCATTTGTTCTAGGATCAAGATTGGATGCAACACCTATTGTTCTCATGGTATTACATGAGGTGGTTATTTCATTAATGGGATTCAACAAATTATCTATGTTGAGATACCAAGACTAAATGGGTACCTGTGACCTTCACATATTTGAGAATAATCTTGGCAATTTGTTTTTAGGCACCAAATCATGTCTGTGGGTTGTCCCAAAATCTATAGATACAAGTTTAATGGGATTTCCTTAGGTTATCGTGGGTTGTAAGAGAATGATTTCTGGGTTGTTTGCTTTTTCTTTTTCTTGCTCTGCTCTTTATGTTTTTTCAATCCAACTTTGATTGGCTTCTAAAATGTCAACTATTTTGTACATATCATCTATGCTATGTAACAAATTGAGCGAAGTATCAACAATGCTGTGGACTTACGTGACAACAATTATGATGGATTGGATACCATTTTGAACAGGTCATCTACTTGTTTTAATTGTTTGTACATCTCAGCAAAGATGATCAAAATTCTCTTGATAATGAGCATTATACCAAGCTACATAATTTCTGTTTTTGAACTCATTGGAAGGTTCTTTTTCATCCTTGTTGGTTGGTTGGAAGGCACATACGAAGTAGTTAATTTTGCCTTCTTCCTATTTGTAACATCCCTATAAAGGAGGCTATCTTCTTCCGCGATAGAGAGTGACATCTTCCTTATTGTAATATTCCAAGGTTTTTTCTTTAGGAAGTGCATACAAAGACAATGTTACCATTTTTACTTGAAGAAACTCTTTTAGGCCTTGATTAAATTTTTTGTTGTCTACTTCGACAAAAATATTTCCTCTTTTGCGAGATTCATTGGATTTGGAAGAGTTAGCAGAGAAATTGTTCCTTGGAGTCATAAAATCTTTATTGGAGAAAGACATAAGAAGAACGTGGACATTATTTTCTTCTATTCTTTGGATTTATTTCTTTTTTCTTATCGTTTGGGATGACATTTTTCAACCAATCTAGTTTCCATTCAGCTGGAATTTATATGGAATCAATCAATCCTTTCTGCAACTGAACTGTACATTGAGCCTTTGGGCATATGGAAGAACATCACCATCAACATCAACATCAACATCAACATCAGCATCAGCATCATGATGTGGTTCATTAGAACCACAAGCAGGTGCACTCCCACTCCCACTCCCACTAGCTACACTATGTGGGTCTTGCGCTGCAGAAAAAATCTCCATGTAAGTAATGAAAGGTGGGAAATGGAACCACCCAAGTCAGCACTCTTTGGGTCTACATCCCAATGCTTTGTCGCCCCTTGTATTCTAGATGCTTGTGTGTTTGTAAGCACAAGTTGGAACAGAAATAGGCCAACTCCTATGTCGTTTTTGCTACCAGCTTGTTGCTCCTCATTGAGTGGATAAGTTGTATGTACTCCAATTTCGCTTAGATGAAAGATAAATTCACAATCTGTTGAGGCAAAGTTAATGCAAAATTGAAAATTATAAAGGTAAAATCTCAAACTTAAATCTAAAAGTCGACAAAAAGAAAGTAAAAAAATAAAAATCATACATGTAATATGATTTTGATTGCAAAATGCTGTAGTTGCACGAATCATTGGCCATGGAGGTACCACTACGTATGAGCGTTCTTGTACTTTTCTTGAAGAGAGCCAAGGCTATGATTTGTGGAGGCTATGCAATTTCCAAACTTGCTCATAACTGTGTCTTCTACCTCAGGATCGGAGAAGAGCCTAGATAATATTGTTTTATACCCTTCATTGACTTCGACATCCCTGTATGGTGGCAACCTCAATGAAGAAAGGATCTTAGTGCCATAGGATGTAGGTGTCAATGCAAATGCAAGGAGATGCAGTGGGGTGGTCATTTTTTTTTTACTAAGCAATAAGATATTATTGCACTTTTTTGAAAATAGTTTCCTCAAGATCTTGCTCTTTTCCATTCATAACGGCTTTATCTTCTCAATCATTGAGTCATTGCCATTAGAGATCTCTCCCAAACATGGATGAGCCATGTTAGTAAATCAGATCATACTCAGAATGGGCTCGATGAATCTAAGTAATCTACACGAGCCCATTAGTTGTTATCTGGTATCAATATCTTCACTTTTTGGGTCCACTCAATTTTTGAATGCTTTCATACAGTCTAAAAGCCGTTGATGACCATGCTGCTAAGTGCCTCTTGCACCTTCACGAGTTATCTCAAGACAATTGTGTGTGCGGCAAATCGAGCCTCAACAATCTAGTAGGGAATTAAAATAAAAAAAATCCAAAAATCTAAAATTAATAGATTAAAAAAATTATAACGTAATCTACTTTGGTTTTTAAATTTAAAATTAAAGCACAAAATAGATGATATAAAAACACAAAATAAATGATATAAAATTTGATTATTTAAATTGTAAATTGAAATTACTAAAATAAATTACAAAAGATTGTTTTACATACCTTCAACAACTCCAAATTCGAGAATCACCGGAAGTTGTCTTGTGACAAGTGATGGTTCGTGACAAATATTTGGATCTTTGTCCTTAGCATGCACCTGCATGATCCACTCAATTTCGCTGCCCAAGTTATGGAGCATTGGGTTGAGTGAGTGGAAAACTAAAGGTGTCTAAAAAATGTGCACATGCCTTGCCTCTACAGACATCCTTGCAACTTTGCAATTTTTAGCATTGTTTGTTAAGATTTGGATAACATTTTGAGGCCTGTCGCCTAAATAGCTTCGAAGAGGATGTTGGCGATGAGTTGCATCCTTCATATGCCCCTCACAATCATTGACTTTAAAAAACATTGCCTCGTTGAGACATGTTGCAACCACATTGAGAAAAAGTATGATTTCTTGCATCTTTCCATCCATAAAAAATGATGGATATCCCATTTTTGGCCCACGAATTTGTTGCAATGAATCCTCTACATGTTGGCACCGATGCATCCTTCTTCCCCGGAAAAGCTTTGATGCCTCAGCCAGGTATTGCACATAAGTGGGCTTTCACGTGGTTGCTTGAGCTGGTGTATTTGGCATTGCAACCTTTACAAATCCAAATATATAGTGTATTTGGCATTGTAACCATTGCGAATCCAAATATAACCCCCATCACTTGGAAGCTTCTCTAGTATTGCGACATACTTCTAAAGTGGTGAATGCGGGTCGGTTTTAAATCAGGGTTACCCACAAAGCCTACACTTGCTACCATTGTAGTACTTGTAGTTGTAAGTATTAAAACCAACATATATTAACCTTGTATTGTACTCGGATATACCGAACTTGTATTGTGTACGAATTAGATTGATAGCAGATGGTTAGGTGTTGAATCCGTAACATGAATTTTGTAGTCATCTTATTGAAAAATAAGTCCTATGGGTTGGTTGAAAGTAGTCAAAGATGACCATAACTAGACAACAAATATGCTCATTATTGAAAATAGAAGGTCAAAAGTACATTATAGACTTGAAGAACCGGACTATGAGTGAGGAAGTAGCCTCATTAGGTTCACCAGATTCAAACTTAGAAGAACACTTAGTTGATGGAAATTGAGGTACGATGGAGTTGAACAATGATGGGGTCTTGGAGTTGCAATCGTGCTCCGAGGACAAGACAAACTCCCTCAATGGTCTATTTCATTGGCATATTGGAGGTTGAGGTGCCCCCAGATGGATTGCAATAGAATTGAAGTCCTTTCAAACTGTCTTGGAGTTGCAATCATGCTTTGAGGACAAGACAAATTTTCCTCAACGGTCTATTCCATTGGCACATTGGATTTTGAATATAATTGATGTTATGGAGATAAAGGAAAAAGGCTTGAAAGAGATGGTTGTTGCCACCCAGAAGTTGCACTCTGATAGAGAATGGTGTGTGTACTCTCTCTTGTTGACAAAATTGGAACACCTCAAGGCTATGGGTGACCTATGGCTGAGGTGAACCTCTAGAGAGGGCTGGTTCCCTTGTGAATCACCTGAAAAATGGAAAACTTGACAGGGAAAAGGGAAAAAGAATGCAGAAAATGGGAAATAGAGGTGATACACCAAAAGTTTGACACTTGTATGTAACTCTACACAGAGAATTTAAAGATCCACACACCTGCACAACTCTAGACTATTTTGCATAATAAATTCAAGGATTTAGGAAAAGACAGTGGTAGAGGGAATGAATTCCACACTCAGGCAAACACAATATCATATAGCAAACACAATGAATAATCTAAAAACAGAAATATGAGAGGTCAAAATGAACCTTTATTATTCAGAGATGTAAGTACAAAAGTTAGAGATGCAAGTACAAAAGCTAGAGATGCAAAAGCAAATTAGCGCTCCAAGTATCCGAATTTTACAATAAAAACCAACCTATATAGACTGATGAATGATAAGAATAGACTGCTGAAACCTGCAGTTCTTTTATTTATTTAATTCTATTCTTATCCCTTGCTGGTGCATGGAGACAACAGTTCACTTTTATATTTATTTAATTCTTTGTCTATCCTTGGCGCATCCTTTAACAACTGCTGTTATTTTTAGCCCCTCCATGCTTATGTCCCTTGCTGGCGCATGGTTTAAGATTGCTGCTATTTTATTTTATTTATTTCCTATTTCTATCCTCCTTCCTAGTGCATGGAACAACAACAATCTATTTTTATTTAATTCCATTCTTAGTCTTCAGTCAATTGTAGTTTATTTATTTAATTCCATAGAATTAAATATTAATTCTCTAGTCCTTGGGAGAATTAATATTAATTTGGTGGGGAGCAGGGTCTTCCTTTAGTTCCTTGGGACGTTTGCACCATATCTAAAGATGAGGGGGGGCCTGAAGTTGATTGATATTGGAACATAGGGTAGCATTCTCTTAGCCAAGTGCGTGGTGCAGTGTATTGAGGGTTCTACTCCTTGGCACATCTTGTTTTGACATCAAATAATTTTTGTGCAACAACGTTAGGGAAGTTTGAGGAGCTTTTGGTTTAAGTGATATTCTCTCGATGCCTCATCTCTTGAAAGTGTCAGGCTCGTTCATCTTTAGGAGTATTTTGGTCTGCTTGGAATGCTATTACTGGCTTGGTTGTTGGCATTGGGAGGGTAGCAGAGCTGGCTAGGATTTGGTGTGATTCCCTATTTGGTGTTGGCGGGGAACATGGTTCTTGTGTGGCAGAGTTGCCGTGCTTTCAAGCTCGCAGGTTGAGTAGGAAAGGCATCTTCATTTGGGTTGATTTATAGGATTCCGCTGCATATTCTTGGCAATGGTGTGGTCTTGCTCAGAACTGGGGTCTCCTTGCTTTTGACTATCCCTCAATCGAGTTATTTAAAATGAATATTGGGATGTTTTGTTCGATTTGAAGGGATTAGAGGTGGTGCTTCGGCCGTCCGCTTCTTCATTATGACTCTTGTCAAATGTATTTGATGTTGCATTAAAGACATCCATAATCCCCAATTTTTAATGCTCGTTGGCTCTCCACAGATTAAGAGGATAGATGTATTCATTGTCTCCACAATGTTTGGTCGGTTCGGCTTTCCTATAAGTTGTGTGTTTGTATGGTTAGTTGCTTATTAGGGGCTTCCCCTCTAAGGCCAGATTGGCCAAGAGTGGTTTCTCTGATTATCTTTCCTCCATTTTTCACCTTTTGTAGATTGAGAACCATATCTTTTGGGGAGTGTCGATTCACTATGCAATGTTGGAGATACCTCGAGGATCAGTGTTCAACATTGCTTCAAAGTAGACTTCACTGGCACTTTGCTTTGTTTGGAGATTGTTGCTCTAAGGGTACATTCTATGTTTGTTGGGCTATGGCGTTGGTTGAGGGTCCCGACCTTATTTGTATTGTGGAAAATTAGATGCAAGAATGTTTTGCTCGAGAGGACAGCTCCTTGTGTGCCTTTTGTTCTATGTGGAGGGACAAGGCTCGCCATCTTGCCAAAGGAGTTTTGTTGATCAAGGATTCCCGTACCTTGGACCCCAAGCTGTATTCAAATCTTATTTCGGCACTTGTTGCCCTTAGGATGAGGTTATGATTGTCATTGTGTATATCTATCCTTTCTCTATAAAGTTTTCTATAAATATTTTTTGTATTAATATAACATATCTTTTTATAAAAATAAAATAAAATAAAATTATAAAGACAGTTTATTCAATTTACAAACACACTCTTTGCATGCCTCCCGATACTCTTTTTGTGTCACTAATCTTCCTCTAAAGATCCAGATTGAGTGCATGTACATATGTATTGACACTCGGTGACCTTTGCAATATCACCAATCTTTATGTAAAGGAGAACATGAAATGTGACCTATCTCTTTGAAGATTAGATTTTGTGTGCCCCTCTAGTAGTTCCTTATGTTTTGATTTCTTGTGCTGATGTTTTGCTATTCTCTTAGTTACTAGATCAAAATTCAGTACTTGCCTTATTTTATCCAATTTTCATAATTTCATAAAGAACAATTGTGTCCAACTAACTCTTAGGTAGCATGTTCACCATCATTGGTTACTTTGACTACTATGTGCTGTCATGCATAAGTATTTGTTCTAGCAGGACATTAATTTTTCATTTTATAGAAGGGGAGGATGATCCCGATAATGACTTAGGACCATTACATAAATGATAAGACCAGCGGCTTAGTTTTAGAAAATTACATTTTTTCCAAGAAATTTCAGCACAATAGTAATGGCAGATATGGAGGCCTCATGGAGCATTTTTCAAATCTCTGAAAGCATTGACACCTAGCTTTAGCTTGGTAAATGTGTTTCTGGTCAGCTGAGCTTTCCGGAATGGTATTCCGTATTGTAATAGAAAATTGGAGAATACCCAGAAAAGTTAGCCCTGAGAGGCTATTATTAGTGGTTCTTCTAGTAGATCTCTTATTCTTAGGTGCTTTCCTATTCACATGCCCATGCATGTTGAAAGGATATTATTAGTTTTGTTTAGTAGCTTTGAAATAGACTTCTATTTGCATGCCCATGCATGTTGAGTGGATGTTCAGTTAGTTGTGTTCAACTTACATGCAGTTTCTTATTATTAGTTTTCCTTAGCTATAAGACAAGGGTTTACACTTTGTAGTTCAGAGTGGACAGCTGATATCTCTTCCATAGAGATTACTTCATTTTTAGAAATTCTCTTATTATCTTGCAATAAAGCTTTGTTTATTGCTTTTGCAAATCTCTGTCAATTCAGTAGAGAAGAGTTAAGATTTATTATAACACATTAATCCCTAACAATTGGTGTGTTGTCCCCCAGATTGAATCCTCTATTTGGATCACAAGAGCTATGGTGTTCTAGAATGGGGGAGCTACCATGGTACTACTAACGTAAGGAAGACTAAAAGTCCTTTCTCTATTATATCTGAGATTTATAATTCTGACCTATGTTCAGCCACTTTGATAAAATGGGAGGTCATTGGATTTGTTCGGGGCATAGGTGTACTCTAACTAGCCAAAGTTGAAACTAGTTTCTTCTATATATCTCATGGCTTTCTCAGATGTTGGTATCTTTATCATTCTTCTGAAGTTTGCCTTTTGTTTATTATCTTGAGTACTGGCATGTTCATTGTATATTTTAATTTTTTTAATAAAAGCTATTGACGCTGCATCAATATCTATTTTGTATCTAGATACTAGGTACCTTCATGTGTTTTGTTGTTCCTCTTTGTTAGTGCTAACTACACACGATCTCCAGTTGTTACTTTGTATCTGATGTGACTGTAACACACAAAGTTTAGACCCCATTTATGAGTTAGGGCATCAAGCCAAAAGAGATTGAAACTTCGGATTTAATTATTGATGTTTCATATTGAGTTCGATAATGGTTTCAAAAACTAAAACTTGGCTGCATATAAGTAGCATTTGAAGTGGTATATGAAACAATTGGAGTGGTAGGACTAACTAATAAGAGCTATTAGTATATACTAAGCATTGCATGCATCAAAAGCTATGTTGCTAGGAAACGTCCCCCAGCCCCCGTACCCTTCTTGAAATGTTTCCAGTACAGAAACATGTAGGAAACGTACTGGAAATGTCGAGGACGATTCCGAAAATGTCCCTGGCATTTCCGGGACGTTTCTACGGCTTTTGCATTTTTAAAAGCCAAAAACATTAAAAAAACCTAATGTATAACATTTATTGCTTTTAAACCTAACCTACCCACCCATCCTTCCTAAAGACACTTCCTAAAAGTTGTATAATGATATCTTTGGTCCATCCTAAATCACACTCTTTTTTTCTCTTGCTGAATTTAGCATTGTGAAGAGCAAAGAGACATCAAGGAGCAACTTGATGGAAGAGTTTATGAGGTGTTACTAAGAGCTAAGAGCATCAATGAGGAGTTCAAAAGCAGATTTGCAAGGAGAGATCAACTTCAAGGAGGAAAAATCAATTTTTTTTCATTGTTTTTTTTAATGTTAATTTGATCAATGATCATGAATATGTGTGCATAATGTGCACATCATTCATGATCATTGATCATGATATCAATATGTAGTTTTAATTTAATAATTTTAAACTCTACATAAAGAAAATAATAAAATGTAACATTTTCTTTGCATTTTTTAAAATAAAACTATATGTTGTTTTTTTTAATAAAAAATATCATCCAAACTCTTATGTATGCTCTCACCTCGTGCCTATACGGTGAATTTGGTGATCAAAAACAAAATAAGATGTGTAGGGTTTAATTTTTTTTGCTATTTTTAAGAGCTATTTTTTAAATTAAATAATCCGAACTTGGTGTATGCTCTCACCTCGCGCTTATACGGTGAACTTGATGATCAAAAGGAAAATAGGATGCATAGTGTTTAATTCTTTTTGCTATTTTTAAAAAGTTTTTTCGCTTTTTTTAATTAAAAAATACGAACTCTGTGTATGCCCTCACCTCACACCTATATGGTGAACTTGGTGATCAAAAGTAGAATATGATGCGTAAGGTTTAATTCTTTTAGCTATTTTGTAAACGTTTATTTTGTTTTTTTAAATTAAAACATCCGAACTTTGTGTATGCTTTCACCTCACGCCTATACGGTGAACATGGTGTTCAAAAACATAAGAAGATATGTAGGGTGTAGTTTTATTAATTGTTTTCTAAGTTTTTGTTTTTCATTGTAGGTTTGAATTTCGAGATATAAAATATAAATAGCATCTAGTTCAGCTTCGTAGGGAGGGCATGTGGAAGCAAGCCATAGGAAGGGCGCGGATCTCACAAAACACAGATCCTAAAGCTCCTCTTTGGAGACATGTGTAAGTGTTGGAGTACCTTATTGGCAGTCGCAGCCGATCTTGGCTATGCAATCATTTCAATATGTATTTCAAGTCCTTCTATACCTGACTCAAAGCTCATTTAATTGGGGTAGCGGGAACGGGGATTAAAAAATGTTCCAAGGTTGAAAAGACACAAATTTTGGTGTACATGAAAGAGCAAGCAAGAGGAGGCTGGCTTACAAGCTGCAAGAGCTAGATCTAAAACCATTCCTTTGCAAAGGATTTAAGAAAACATCCTACCCCAACAAACCATCCTTTTATTCAAACTCTAACCCAACCACTTGAAGTTGAAACGCCCCTAGAGGAAGAGAGCTCCTCATGATAGAGAACAAAAGGTCCATTAGAACAAACATTTACAAATGAGAAAAGGGAAATTGCTGACGAGTTGGTTGCTCATTGCATTTATGTATGTGGGCTGCACTTCAATGTGTTGCAGTCAACATATTGGCAACAAATGGTGAGAGTTATTAATGAGGCACCACAAGGGTACAAAAACCTTGGTTATGAGAAGGTTAGAACATCATTGTTGGCGAAAGAAGTGGACCATATACATACTTCTTTGCAGCCAATTAGGGATTCATAGAAGGACTGAGGTATTTATTATTTCAGATGGATGGAAAGATGCTTGAAATAAACCCCTAATAAACATTATTGTAGTGTGTCCTAAAGAGACAATGTTTTTCAAGGCCATTGATTGTGAGGGCAAAGTGAAAAATGTGCAATTTATTGCTAATATTTTGATTGAGGCTATTGAGTCAGTGGGGCCCCAAAACATTGTCCAAATCATCACGGACAATGCAAAAAATTGTAGAGTAGCAGGGTTGATTGTAGAGGGGAGATATGAGCACATATTTTGGACACCTTGTGCAATACACTCCTTAAATTTGATGCTACAGAAGATTGGCAAAATCCCATGGATACAAGAGATTTATATGGAGGCAAATGAGATTCAGATGTTTGTCACAAATCATCATATGTCCTAGGCTATCTTTAAGAGGTTCTCAAGGTTGGAGTTACTGCAGGTAAGGGAACAATTTACTAGGTTCTAATTTTTATTTTCTAACTTTCTATGAAATTATCATTTGAATTTCTTTTAAATTTAATTTTATACTTTATTAACTTGTTTTAATAGATTGCTGAAACAAGATTTGTCTCTCACACGCTCGTCTTGAGACAACTTGTGAACGTAAAACAAGCCTTAAACAATATGGTGACTGATGATGTTTGGTCCGTGTGGAGGCAAGGAAACAAGAAACGAGTCATCAAGATAAAATCATTGATATTTGATGATGATTGGGGGGCAAAGGTCGAATACTTGCTAAGTTTTACTGAGCTTATTTTATCCATGATTAGATATGCAGATAAAGATCACGCTTACATAGGGGAAATCTATGATGGCATTGACTTTATGCTTGAAAAAATTAGAGACATCATACAAAAGAAAGAGCAAGATCATGAAGAAAACTTCTACAATGAAGTTAAAAGTGTGATCATGAGAAGGTGGAATAATATCCTTTGTGATGATATCCAGTGGTACGAGTCGCAGAGTATTGGATTCACGTTATTTTGTAGGTATAGATGGAAGTCTAAATTTCTGAAATAGAGGGATAGGTAATGAAGGGATTCTAGGTTGCCAAGAAACGGGTACGGGTTCGGAATGCAAAAATGCCAATTTAAAAAAAAAAGCTTGGGTGCGAAACGACACTGAAACATCCATACAATATATATATATATATATATATATATATATATATATATGTGCATAATACTCATTTTTGTCCATAAAACATAAAACACTTGAAACACTTTTTATTCATGAATGTTCAACTTCAAAACATTCAACATGCTTAAGTTTTCATATGTACATGACTATAATCTAGATTGTAGAATATATCATCTAGATTTTCCTCGAGTACTGCTGAAACAAAAGTATCTAGTTTTTGTATTTTTATTCTTGGCATTTAAAAAACAGAAGCACTGCCTCAGGTATGGCCTGAAATGGTACAGAAACATCTGGAGTACAGCCCAGGTATGGAAGAGCTGTACCGGGGACTGTTTTGGAGTTTTGGAAACATTTCAGGCAAGTACCAGTATCCGGTACGTCAATACGCTGCCTGCCCTGGTTGGTGTTTCCGAATAACATAGAAGGGATTATCAAAATATTTTAAATAAAATTCGATTAGTCTATGGTCTGCACTTTCGATTCAGGTATACATCTAAATTGCAACAGGACAACTATTTATTCATTACATGCACTGTGGAGATGTTCTGTGGCGTCTTTAGACTGTTATATGTTGTGAAAATTTTCAATTTTAGAACTGTTAATGTGTATAAGATAGGTATTTGGATACGGTGTACCTGGATAATATTTTGGAGTTATATCATTCTAAATGATAGCATCTACTGTCTGCTTTACCGTGACTTCAGTGCCAATAATATATTTTGTTACACCTTACACCTGAGTCACCTTAGCAGCTATCTTTGCAACTAAAAAGTTCAATTTTAAAAATAACTTGTACATCATTTTTTAGGAGAAACAAAATTTAAAACGATGCGGGGCTCATTGAACTCAACCATATGCCTTAGCTTATCATCTTCTTTGTGAATTGTTGTTCAGAAATGCCATGCTTAAAGTATTGGGTCGGGAGAATGTTTTATGTTGCATTTATGGGTAGATGTATGAGCTGTGAATCTAATCTTTTTGTTTGACTGAATTTTTTGTCATTTTCAGGTTCGTGGCTCTGCTGTGTTTGTCCCAGAGTTCAGTGATTTACAGAGAGATGGGGACAGATACTTATTTTGCTATTCAATCCGTATGTGCCTTCTACCTCAAGAGAAAATCTCTCGAAAGAGAATATTAAGTTCATGCCAACTGTCTAGAAGGCATTGGATAATTCGAGCAAATGGCAATGTCATAGATGAATTTCATGGCGAAGCTGTCATTGGAGAGGTGGTATTCTGAAAATAAAAGTCACTTTTACATTTTCAAAGTCGTTGGTTATCATGTTTTGGCCTTTCTGATTTTGACTTGGCGCTGAACAGTATCCACTTTTGCGAGAGGGTGGTGATGAATTTGTATATGAGAGCTGCAGTCCTATGCCTTCTTCTTCTGGCTCAATTGAAGGCGACTTTACATTTGTTCCTGGAAGGTATGCAATTATTTATAAATCGACACTTTCTGTTGTTTTCCATTTGTGCAATTTTGAATTTAGTATGCTCTGATGTAAATTTTGATTGTGAAGGCTTATCAAACCCGATGGACCAGAATTCACTGTTCAGGTAGCTCGCATTCCTCTCGATATTCCTCAGTATATTTTCTAATTACAAAGAGTACAAAGGAGTTATCCTTCTCATCAAGAGGACTTTAAAAATTAACTTGACATGGACAAGAAATAGTGATGCCTGAGAGAGCTAAAAAACATTACTGTACCTACCTTGCATGGTTTTTGCAAAGGTACTCTCCTTGTTTTACAGGGCTAGCTGATATTGTCAATGCATAATATAGAATTTAGCAATGTAGTGTTATATTCTTAGGGGTCTTGAATGTTCTGGTGTTGGAACAAATGTATGCTTTGTTGCTTCAAAGTTTTTATTGATTGCAGGACATTAATATCTAATTTCATTTCACTCGAGGTGCACATTCTTATCACCACATGTGAGGTAGATGGTATTTTCCTTTTTCTTGTCACAGATAATAATAGATCTAAATTGAAATGTTTTACTTTTTAGTGGTTCATTAAACAAATTACAAAATATTTATAAACTACACTTATGATATATCTACATCAAACTGCATGAAGGCCGCTGAGCAAATGGATAGATTAGGATGTCTTTAAATTACCTACGTTAATCTTTAAACTCGGATGAAGCTGTATGAAGTTACGATTTTTATTTCTATAAAACAAGACCCCCATTCAGAAATGGAGGGAAACAGGGGAAGTGGAGACAAAACTAGGGAAAAAAAAGAAAAACAGTAAAACCTGTTCTTCCCCCCTCCATTTGATGTACTTCGTTGCAGATAATTTTTGCGTGGGTTATGCTCAAAAGGTAGCTGAAGAGATTCTAACATTTGTACACAATACCAAAAAAATAAGCATGTAATATAAGAATTGATGCAGCCTTCATGTACCCTTAAAGGTTTGTGAAGTACCGAGTTTTATGTAGAGATAATTTTAGCCCATATGTGCAATAAAACTAGTTACAAATTCTTTGATGCAAGAAGCAAAAGTCAAGATTGGATGGCAATTACATCTGTCTAATGAACAAAGTGTTTCCATGTCATTTTAACCTTGTTATTGTGATCAAAAGCTTCCACTCAAATATACAACTTATGAAAACTGTTGCCAGCTACTTCAGGTTGTGAAATGGAACAATACGAGAACTGTACAAACGATCTTGGTCACTATAAAGACAGTATAGATGGTCTTGTTCAGGGCATTTAACCTGAAAAATGACCTCTAGTCATGATTTTCTGTAGTCAGTCTGTCACGTTATGTCCTGAATTCACATATTTGAACTTCTTACTCCAGAATGAGAAAGTCCCACAAGAATGATATTGGAAAGGGTTTGGGTTGAGGGTATGTGTGGATAGGGTTAGTGCTTTCCCTTATGATTTCTCATATCCCTCAAAGTGTTAGCAAAATACATGACCATGGCAAAAATGTATCCAATGTGTGAGATGATAAAAAAGAATTAATCACCCGTCTATTTATAAATGAACAAATTCAAAGTTTCGTGAATTTGTGCACATGATAAACCTCCAATGACTAAATATGGGAAAGGAAGGAAAGTTGAATTGGCTGACCCTTTCTTAAAGGTGTCCAGGCAATTGTGCTAGGAGTATAGAGACTTTCAAAGTTGTCAAGACTATACGAACAATCATGGTCACAAACCAAATGCGCACAAGATGGGTGTGGAGGTTGCATTGAGATGCACAAATATTTCATGCCTCAAATGTCTCCATACTAGTTCATTAATGCCAAATTTGGAACATGCATAAAATAATGCAAAATTAACTCAAAGGGGACATTTTTGATTCTTTACATTTTGTGCCACTTTGAATTGTGTTTAGCCACAAAATAGGTGGTTTGGGGACACGTCAAAGTAAAACATTTAAAAAGGATACCGATGTTGTAAATTTGAGTCTTTGAGTACTAAGATGTCAAGTCTTGTAATTTTGAAAAACTGCGCTTGCTTTTCTTGCAGAAACATGGGGAGCAGAAAAAGTAAATGCTAAATGCAAAGCTACTAGTTAGTGAATTTGAAACCTTATTTGTTGTCAAGTCAAGGGCTTCACATACAAAAATGAATGAGTCACTATGTTATTGAGTCATTTAGTATGACAGGTTACACACCACAAGACTCCCTCGGGTTCATCATACCCTCCAAAAAAGCATGGCTCTCAAAATTCATTAAATCACACACCCCTCTATCCCATGTATGCAACAAAAGTATATTGGGTCCATCATATTGTCGAAGAAAGGATGACTATAAAATGCAATTAAAAATATATACCCAATTTCAAGATTTGGAGTAAATGTGTGAAAATTGTCTCAAAAGAAATTAGATGTATTGTGAAACATAGCAAACATATCATCAAATAACATTTCAAGCAAAGATATAACATTTGAGGAACATGTACTAAAATATATTTTTGCCCCATGTTGCCTCAATATATATGCGAAGTTATGACAACACAAAATATGGAAATCATAACAAGTGTATCATTGAATTTTTCATAACAATCAATCATAATGCATAAAACTATAAGAATGAGGACTGTGGGCAAGGAAAAACATTGTGCCCCAACACATGTACATGACAATGAGCATGACAACATAACTAAACCATAAACATGTGTATAGCTCATGATAATTATGTGTCATGGAAATCATGTAGCATGGAAGTCAAAGTTTAGAAACAAAATCATTGTATCATAGCAATTCCATGTCACGAGAACCATATCAAAGACATGATTGAAACATAGTAACTCTTGTATTACAACCATATTGTAATGTATCATAGCATTACCATGTCATGAGAACAATGTTAAAAACAATTGAATCATAGTAGGTATTGTACTACAACCATACTATAGTATGGAAGTCATGTTAGAAATTACATCAAATTGCACATTGTATCATAGCAAACATGTAACATGGAGACCATGTTAAAAGTAGTAACATTAAAAGTAATATATCATGTCAAGGATGTGAATCTTATATAGTAATCATGTGTTAATGTTAGTAGTAATAGATACATTCAATGTGGCAAACTTGCATAATATATATCATGTTAGCGATGGTATTCTTGATACATAGTGCATGAAGATAAGTGAAAGAGTGGCATGCACAAAAATAAGTTTTTACCTCAATGATGCCCCAAGATAAACATGAAATAACATTCCAATATGCAACGAAGTGGTGTTCATGCATAAAACCTCTTTGGATGCATTATGTTTATTTGGTCTCTCAAAGGCTTTTCTTCCAAGATAAAAAGCAATACGCCCTTGATCTAAATTTCTTTGTGATGACAATTGGTTGAAGCCAATTTGATAGAAATATGTATTTCTTGTCATGATCTCTATTGAGATTTTAAATTTTCTTTCAGTACTTGTGCATCCACTTAGACTTGTCTTAGTCTTGTCTTCTTGTTATAAGCTTTATCAAGTTAGATTCGATAAACTCTCAAGTGTTTAATATCATGAAGCTTTTTCTCATCAAGAATTTCAAGTTGATGTATCATTTCTTCATTCTAACTGTCATCATCAACAATGCTTCTCAATGGTACTAATAAAATTTTCCACAACAAATATGCACTCTTATAGTTATTTTGAGAAATAGAGTACCCATCTTGTGAAGTATTTTGTGGTTGTAATAATAAATGTGTGATCTTCAAAACATTCAAGATTTATCCTACCGATCAAATCAAAACCCCATTTGGAAAATGGCCTTGATGAAACAATAGGTTGTAATTCTTGAGAGGAAGCATGCTTAAGGACATCATGCTTTTGATATTTTCACAGTGCTTGACATTCATAGCAATCACTTTCGATTTATACTAACAATATCCCATTATAAGTAGTTGATGTGAAATTGTTTTTCCATTGAAATGGCCACCACAATTACTATTGTGTGCCTCTTATAATGCAATTCAAACTTCTTCATGCCAATATATATAATAAATATTTTGTCTTCAAAAGATATTTTATAAAGTACATCCCTAATAATGACATGTTTGGTTGCTTCTCTTTTTTCCTTGATGTATTATTCAAGTTTATGCAGTGCGACATGACAAGTAATTGGAGATTTTTGTATACCATTCTGAATTTATTGTACCACATTATGGTGCAAAAAAATCCGAAGGCTTCAAACAATCTAATTTATCATTAGGTTTTGCCAACTTATTGATAATCAAAATAACATGGTCATCAGGAATGTCAACACAAATTGAAGAAGCAGTACTAGACATAATATCATGTCTATTGTTATTTTTAGGAATGCTATCAATTTCAAACCCATCAAACTCAAAATTCAAATTATACACATTTATAAAGAACAAACTTATCTTCTTAGTTTGGTGAGTACTTATCACCTAGTTTACCAAAAAATGAAAGTCTTTATACACTGAATAATTCAATGCCCTCATAAATAGTGTATTTGGAATGTAGAAATACAAAGAAATTAATTCAACTAGACTTGACGCATACTTAGAACTATGAAAGGACATTGCCTATATTTTATTTTCATCCCAATACATAATGAACTCTAATTGAAAGGAACACGAGCAATTAAAGACCTTTTTAATTGGTTTGCAATTACCTTTGCTTTGATTTCTTTTTGCAAGATAAACTTGAGATCAATTTTCATTAGTATCATAATCTAACTTACTAGATAAATAAGGTTCAAACATCATACATTTCAAAGGATAAAAAATTGCAATCACACGAGTTTCATTGTTAAACATATAATGTTCAATTGAGTTGAATAGGCTACAACTAGGCACAACTTTTCAATCAAAGTACACTTTTCGCTTTCTTTATTTTCATCGCCATTTGGTATTGAAAAATACGACACAACTTTTCAATCGGAGTAGACTTTTCTCTTTCTTTGTTTTCATCATCATTTGCTACAAAAAAAACCACTAAAAATGCTTTTAGTAGCCAAAATATAAAGCAATACATGCTCACTTGGAGTAAGTGGAATCATAATAGGAGGATTAATAAGATAATCCTTGATTTCATGAACATATTTTTGACATTGCTCATTCCATTCAAATTTCATGTACTTTCTAAGAAATCTAGTAGAAGGTTGTGTTTTAACATCTTGAACTTTACCTTGAAAACCTCTTAGTTTGAAGGTTTTTTAGAGACATTTCTGTGATAGCTTTCACTTTCTTAAAATCTAAGAAACATAATAGTTTTCCAAAAGTAGCACCAAAAACACATTTCTTAGGATTCAAATGCATTTTGTAGAGTTTTAACCTTTTAAAAATGTTATCAAGTCTTGCAAATGCCTTTTTCTTTGACTTAGCTAAGATGTCATCAATACAATCCTCAAGGATGTCATGCATGTAACCACAAAATGCATGTGGTGTGGCCTTGAGATAAGTAACATCCAGATTCTTTAGTACAAAAGGCATAGCAAAATAATTAAATGTATCCAAAGGGGTAGCAAAAGTAGGCTTATGTTCATCTCTTGGGGTATTCTTGATTTGATTATAACTAGAGAAACCATGCATAAAAAACATTTCATGTCTAGCAGTAAAATAAGGTATCATATCAACATTAGGAAAAAATAAATATTATTTATTAATTTTAGGAAAAATAATACACATTCTAATGCCCCCATTTGCTTTTTCAATATTTACAAAATTTTAAGTCCATGTGGAGTAATTAATTGGTCCGATAAACCATGTAACAAATTGTTTTTAAGTTTATTCATGAATTAAAAAAGCAACATTTGGATGCATTATTCTAATGCTTTGTTTCTCATGTTTGGAATCAAGATGAACAACAAGATTATGTATAACACCACTAGTAGATAAACTTGGCATGTTTCTATAAGACCATCTATAAATATCTTCCTATTCAATATGTAAATCAATATACATTTGTTGTTTATTAAGAGCTAAAAGAAGTGTCATATTTTAATATCTTGGGATTTTTAGGAGTATTAATATTGACATTGATTGTATCTTCATGAATCAAAGTATATCTATCGTCAATATAAGATAAGGTAGGAAAAACATTAAAACCATCAGGTTGTATATCATACTTACTGTTAGAAGTGTTTAGATAAAACAAGAATTACAAGGATTATAGATTTATGATAAGTTATGACTGGTTGAAATTAAATTAATGTTGTAGAATTTAAATATGTAGAAGAAAAATCAACATAACAAAATACCCATTTACTTTGAAAAACCTTTGAAAGGTAAAAACCCACAAAGAAATGCATTGTCCTCTATCAATAGATAACTTGAGGACACTTTACAGAACCCAAGTATAAAGACCGTCTTAGTTCTTCTTACAAATTGTCAGACCTTTAAATATATCAACCACATATAACAACAATGATACAACAATGTAATTCACCTACATTGTGATGCCCCATAACGAGATCCCACAAATATATAGGTTTGGTTGAATAGTTGCACCTTTTCATTCATAACCACATAAGGTAGTTATTGGTAACAACTAAAATACCTTAAGGTGGTGTTATTTTAATATAAAGCCAAAGCTTTATAATATGTCGTCTTTTATTAATATTAAGGTGATACAATAAGTGACCCATAAATATTAGTTGCTCCAACACTCCTCCTTAATGTTTAGTGGGAGTACATGCCATCGTCGCTTTTTTATTAGAGAAGAAAGCATAAACACACCTTCTCATTGAAGGATTTTACGCTTATCACCTTTCTATAAAATGAATTATATTCTTCAAATCAAAAGATGATTTAAGGTTAACATGTTGAAGGAATCAAAAAAATAATATTCCCAAGTTCTTCAGAACAAGTGCATACACAAAGTAATATATGAGTTTCTGGAGTCTTTTATAATGATAGGAATCTCCATAACACAACACTTCTTTGGGATTTCTTACACACTCACATATGGTGATGTTTACATTGCATCACAGAGGGTGAGTTTTTGACATTTTTAGAAGTATAGAGAAGAAATATACAATAGGCCGTTAGGAGGTTGTCATGTACACTCCCCTTCGATGGTAGCTTAGAAAGGCCCAACTTTGTTCTAAATTTATAAAACTTCACAACACATGGATTTTGTGAAGATATATGCAATTTGATCTTCAGTAGGACATAATTCTATATCATTATCACAATTACATACTTTTTATTGAATGAAATGCATATAAATATCAATATGCTTGTTATTTGATGTTGAATTGGATTGTTTGAAACAACTATGCAAGTTGGTTTCCATTAAAAAGTGAAGTGCTTCCTTTGACATCCTTGTGGAATTATTCCAACAATCTTTTCAGCCACATGGTTGCTTTCATACCAATTTTTTACTCAACGTATATAGATGTAATAATCATTGTTAGTTGTTTTTTATTGCTCTAAGTGATAATGCCTATTTCAAAGTTGAAAATATATCCATATGTTGTTATATGTATGGTCAGAATCACAATAATCATATAACTTAGCATCATTAGTACACGGATAATATAATTGATAATTGATTGTACCTTTAATGTATTCTAATATTCTTTTAGCCATATTACAATGATTTTGATATGAATCCTGCATAAGGTAAAAAACAACATCTACTGCATATGAAATATTGGGCATAGTAGTTAGATAAATTAAACTTCTAGTAAGTTGCCTATACAAGGTATGATTTTCTTTGTTACATTTAGGTTTTGTAATGCCCATGATTTTTGCGACCAAAAACAAGCCATTCAAAGGGCAGTAAAAATTGGAACAATTTTTTGCAAAGTACATTCGATAAGAAAACACGTGACCCAACCATTGTTATGCCAACTTGATACTTTAATCAAAGTTGACCATGGACAAACCAATTACAGCTTGTGCCAACTAAGGTTACATACTATCGATTAACCAAGTACTATAGGCACAAAATCCTAAAATGCTAGAATTGTACACTTATTCCCGCAACTAAGGTTCCCAAGAATGACTCATTTTCAATATTCCAACTAAGTCCCACAATGTATGAATATGGTAGTTGAAGCATTCATTTTGCAAGAAAAAATTCTTGAATTTTAAATGCGCCTTTCCCACCAAGGCCAACAAAATAGGGGAGGGTATAATTTTATTGTTATTCCGAGAAGTAAATTTTAATCGCCGGTGTAGCTAGATTGCCGACGATCAAATGGTGCAACTCGAGGTCTCTATTCAAATCTCCATAATTTATTATTGTTTGAAGTGTACACCAAGCTTGTTGTATAATAACACGTAAACAAAAGATCTCCCAGAAAGATATTTCAATAATCTCTATCAAGTGGTTATCCTAATATAAGGGAATGTAATATGTTCCCCTACAAATTTAGTCAGTGTATCATGGTAATTTAGTTTTGAGTTTTAAGTAAAGGGTTAACGAAATCATGTCTGAGTTAACAAATTACTAAGGAGAGATTTGTACTCTAATTGACCCTTTAAAAGCTTAAGGTAAAGTCTCCACATGCAAACAATAATAATAAAAAACCAATATTAATTAATAGAGGCGGTTGCTGAGGAAAGAGAGCTATGCCCTAACATGATAGTGAGTACGGGCCAAGTCGGCCCAGCGCCCAACGCCTCCCACTATATATATATACTTACTTGGTTACCAAAATCTCTTTGCATAAAAAAATCCCGAGTTTGATGTATTCTAAAAAAGAGCAAGTATAACAAAATTATATGTTCAGACCTATGCTTTGTATAACTATAAATGTTTATATTTATACTTATATGTCTTATAAGTATAAAATACAAGTCAACAAAAAGACTTAAGTCTATATAAATAATGTTGTAAAAGTTAACTCTTTATCCGTTGGATTAATATATATAAGGGATTTATATCTACAAGTGAAAATGGACTACTGAATTCTAAATTTAAGATAAGGAGTAGTATGTTCTTTTCCAAGAAGTAACCAAATGGGATGTGGAATAAAACCATTTAGACCAAATACATATTAGTTTGAAAGACATGAGATAATGAAAGGAGTTCCACAAATTTAGTATAGACGTATCCAGATTATTATGCCCAAAATGGCACCTTATGTTACCATTTTATTAGCAAACCAAAATTCTACCAAGTGCTATCATGAGCTTAAGGCTCAATTAAAACAATTTTTTTTTTATTAAAAAAAATAATCCTTTTTATTAAAAACAAAATCAATCCTTTGTTTCCTTAATAAGCATTAAAGAATAAAGGGCTTTAGAAGTGCAATACAAAATCAACTTTCTTACTTCAAATGTAATATTTACACATAGTTGCAAGTGATTTCCAAACAACAATGAGACCAATCAACCACATATTTTTTACATGTAAAATATGCAAATTGTTCTTATCTTAAAAATGGATCTACAAATGAAGAAAAAACAATATTTCCACTCCAATACAACACAATTCTACATTCCTTTCTTTCCAAATAGCGAAATTGAAATAGGGATAACAATGGAATTTCTCCACTAAATTCACTCTACTTCTTTATAACATTGAATTGACAAGAAATAGTATGAGATCCTTTTTACAATTGTTCACAACTTATTACTTTCAAAGCAATCTTGGTACAAGAATAGAAAAGAGACTTTTAGTCTAATACAAGCACTTTAAATCCTACCACTTACAAGAAACCAATCATAAAATCCAAGTGCTAAAAACCTCCCTGAACGAGCATAACATGCCAAAATTTTGTTTAAGAACAAAATTGATTTCTTCACAAGAAAAGAGCTCCAACTCCATTAGCAACACTTCAAGAACATGCTACATCAACAAGAAGAAGCCTCCAAATACAAGAGAAAACAACTTAGTTGTCCACCCAACGAAATGACATCATTACATGTCATCTCCAAAAGTGGAGGGCATTCTAGCCTCCCTGCAAGCCCATGGGATAGAGTAGCTTGCTTGCCTCCAAGTTGCACAATAATGGGAAAACCAAGAGGTTGAAAACACACACACACACACACACACACACACACACAACTTCCATTAACCACAAACCAAAAGAAAACAAACATAAAGAAGGAAACTACATGTTTCCTCAAAATGAAGAAGAAGGGGAAAGAGGCCCAATGAAAAACATTTTTTAATCCAACTAGAATAATAACACTCCTCAAGTAATCACCATGCCTCCGCTTCACTTATCACCCCTTCATCCCAAACTCCAAGCCTCCTTCATGTCAAGGATTTTTCAAAACATGGAATGGTTTCCTTGACAAGGAAGGAAGATGAAATTTAAACCATATGAATACTCATCATTCCTCACCAAACCATATGAGGGGAGGAAAGAATTATAAATACCATCAAGACTTGCATATCAAAGCCATGTGGGTGTGAGAGGGGATTTCCTCCCTCTTCCCCTACATTCCAAAATTCCATCTCCATGTGACATGGATGGAGAAAATAAAATAAGGACACGATTTTTTTTACAAATAACACCCAACATAACATGAAAGATTTAAAATACCAACAAACAGAGCCATTTCTTAATGAGAATCTACCGTAGAAGAAAAGTAAGAGGTATGATGGCCTACCTCCAAAACCAAGCAAGCCAAGATCTAAAAAAAAAGTCAAGCTCTCCAAGCTCTTAGCTCCTCCCAAGGTCTCCTCAAACTCCCAATGTGCAAAATGAGACCCCAAAAGCCCCTACCCCCCTTCAAATTGGAGGTATAGTGAAGGAGAGTCAAAATAAATTCCTTGCCAATGAGAGGGTGACATGTGTCACCCATCTCATTCTACCCAATAAGACTCCCACAAGTCCCTATCAAACAAAATATAAAATCCATAATGGAGGAAAATCCCCCAAATGTCCAAATTAAAATCAATTTGAATTTCCTCTACTTCCAAGGTGGCTCAAAAAATAAACACATTAATAATGATGTGGATGGGAGGGGCTCAAATGGGAGGGAAAATCCCAACTGGATCCTCTGATAAAGGTTCCCTCTACCCATAGGTAGAGCCCAAGGGGTCCATTTTAGCGTAAATGAGACCCCCAACACAAACAACAACTACTTACAACTTACTAATTTTAACCCAACTTAGGGTTTGGGAAAAGTGGCACACATGAAGAGGTGGTGGGGCTCACTATAAATCGTGTTTAAGTGGTCCCACACCTCCTAAGAACAAGGTTAATGATACTAAAATCAACTACTTACATATGAAGGAACCATTAGGTACACTAAAACAACTCTAGAACAAGGTTTAAGATAAATTAATACAAACATGGGTCGAGAAGGAACCACTAAGGGTGTCACATAAATAAGGATAGTGATTTATCCAAAACACAAGGACAAATGCCAAATTAACAAGTAAAGGTGAGGTTTTGGCCTAGATGACCACTTGTGTAAACATGGAGGTGAAAATTTTGAGCCCCACTTTCTCCTGTGTGAACCTATATTTCTTACACACTCAATTCACACGTCATCATACCCGCTCAATACAATAAACCAAGTAAAATAATACCACATACATTAATAATTTTATTACTTATGAACTAACAATCCAAATTATGAAAGCAACCAGTATCCGAATGAGATAACTATCCAAAATGTCATATATATCCATTGTAGATCAAAATATAGAATTTCATCTAAGTTATTCCATGATAACATCCGAAGCACTATCATTACAACTAGTAAATTACAATATGCAACATAATTGACATACACCCATCCCGTATCAAGTAAGATCTATATGAATCACATCCTATTGATATCCATAACAATACAAGTGCAAGAAAGCTAGTAATATATATCGTAACACTGTATTGGCACTGCGTGCTTCAAACACCCCCTGTGTCACAAAATTCATTTATGACAAAACCGTATAATATCCTAATAGTACTATATCAATTTCACTAATGCAATCAATAATATTAGTCAGCAATAAAATAAGGCAAGAAATTGGGTGGGCACTATATCCTCCTCCTCTAAAAATAGACTTCCTCTTGGAAGTCACTTAGAATGGGTAATACTAATGAAATCTCAAAGGTATCACATCGTATAATGAAGTTTTTAGTCTCAACAAACATGTCCCACCCAACTCTAATTTGGTTCAACATTGAGTGTATCTCAAATAGGAGGATATTACTTAAGAGAAAATTGTAGCTTCTTGTTGCACCCTGTTGCATTGGTGGTTGTTATCATTGATGTCAAAGGAATTGATGACAAAGGGATAGTTCAAGAGCAGGCATATTAGATGGTTCTCAGAGGTTCAATATGATTTCATGGGATTTCAAGAAGACAAGGACTTGAAGGATGATTGGTAGTGCCCTTTCAGGTTGGTTTCAGATGCCTAATGAGGGTGTGACAGGATGGTACAAGTCATAGAAAGCATGATAGAAGCTTTAAGAGAGTGTCTATGACATGTGTGAGCCAAAGATATGCTCAGTTCAACCGCATGAGTCAGATTTCTATATTGACACAGAAGTTGGTCTTGAGAACTGATAATGTTCTTATGTACAAACGAGATGGGATGGAAAATTTCATAGTTATTCTTGTCAAAAAAATCATGGCAGATGATGGAGGAAGGTGTCCTTGAGCTTCATGCAAAATTTTAGGTCCTCAGGAGGTCAATTGAGCAAGTTGTGTAAGTTTTTGCAAAATTGGTATGTTTAAAAAGCTCATATTGAGCTGCCTGGCTTCTTAGCAGTCATGCAAAAATATAGTGTCTCCTTTAGGTAAATCATAGAAGTAATTTTTGAAGAGGATTCCAAGCATGAACATAGTGTACAAAAGTTTCAAGTCATTTGGGACTTTTCATTGAAAAGATATGAGCATTTTTATGGAGCAATTTTTCTCTCTCCTGGACTGTGGTTTGAATTTGTTAGGTTTGTGGAGCCTGTTTTCATGTGTGAAAGTGTTTTGAAGACTGTACACTAAGAGTACTGTACACTTTTCATGTATCCTCGCCGGGGTGCGGGGCCGGGCCGGGCCCCAATTTTTTTTTTTAGGCATAATTTTTTTTTGGCCTCGAAAAATACACCCGACATATCGGGAAACGTGCTCTTCTCATATGGGCGAGTTTTTTTGACCCAGAGGTTTATGGGACGGGTTTTTTCCCATGGTTTTGATACCCATGGTTTTGTAAAAATTGCTTAAGCAGTTGTCTATTTATATGGTCTTATGCATATGATAGATGTACAAGTAAATGTATTGCATGTGTTTTGAATTCGAGTGTGAATTCTATAGAGTTTGTTGTGCATAGCTCCAAACAGATCTGGGTATTGTATTGAGAGAGTGGAGGCTTGTAATAAAATCTGAGCAAGTGATTCTTGGTGGACGTAGCCCAAATTGGTGTGAACCACGTTAAATCTTGTCTCTCTGTGTTGTGTTATTTATTCTGCACTTTTATTTGAGATCTGTAATATTTTTTGCATATTAGTTTCTACTGTTGCGATTCTGTAAGGGATTATTCCGCATATTTTATCTCTTATTTCCTAACAAAATTAATAAGAGAAAGAATATGAAATTGATCTCAAAATATTGTTTGATAACTTCTAGAGTGCTTAACAGTGCATTCATGATGTTTTCTAAACTCAGAAGGTTTTTGAAGGTCGAATCTCCTTGAAGTTGCATATAGTAGTTTGAGTCCTTGATCCCGTCTAGATGACGCTCTCAGTCTAAACCTACACAAGAACCAAAAATTAGTGAAATTGTTACAATAAGGGATCTAAATATATCTAAAAATATTTGTTCTAGGTGTTTGATTAGTCAAGATGTTGGTTTGGTATATAAATAAAGGTGTGAAGTCATGATATCTATATGGTCTTAGAGAGTGAAGTTAACAAAAATCCTATCATTCTCCTTCATGAAGTCACAGTCGTAAGGTATCCTTTTCAATTGCTTGCTTATGAGAATTTTTGAATTCATATGCAGATATTAGAGTAACTCTATACATTTCCTTGGTGAAATGTTTGAGCAAAATGATGAGGTAGTTGGTTCTTTTACCAACTATCATGGTTATTGAAGGTAAGATTCTTTCTCAAGCATATCAAAGCTATAAAATTGGTTATTTCAATTTTTTTTAGATAGTCTCAAGTGATATATAAACTAGCATGAAGGGTGACATCATGATTCTAAAATACCCCAATAGGTGAGAAGTCAATACAAGCTATCTATACAAATGAAGAGCACTGTATTTTAGCAGGTCTGTCGACAAATTCTCTATCTTGCTAGGAGAAAATGGAGTTAGCTCAAGCATGTTTTCTAGCTTGAAAAGGTGGAGGGAAATTCAATGAAGATCCAAAAGAAATAATTTTCATTTTTGATCTATTATCAAAGGAAATATCAATTTTCTTCATCTATCGGGTCAATCACTGCCTAACCAACTCTGTATTAGGATTTTTTTGATATTTTTTTGCTCGGTTCTCAAATATTAACCAACAGAAAATCATGAAATTTTTACCAGATCTCTGTAACATCATTTACAATTTTTTGCAAAAGAAATGGAGTATTGAACGAGAACTTCATTGCAGAAATTCGAACAACTTGTGCTCAGTCTATTAAAAGAACTCCTCTTCGAATTTTAGTGAGTTTTTTGAAGCAATCAATGAAGAATTCATGAAGGGAAGACATTGAGAAGGGTATGTGAATGTTGGAAATTATCTCCCAATCTTGAATGAGCTCGAAAAAACATTGTGGTTAAATTGTATGAGTGCTCAAAAGACCATGACGATCAATTTAACTAATAAAATCAGTTTTTCTCTTGATTCTTAAACCTTGATCAATTCAAAACCAGATCTCTTGTTTGCTTGGAGGTGTCAAGGGAGTTTCAATGCTTTGAATATACTTAAGTGAGTTTGAAAAAGGTCCATTTCAATCTTGATAATCCTCTAAGGTTACAAACAGTCTCTTGAAGTATCAAAAACATATAATATGGAAAGACACATGTTGTCTTGTCTCACAAAGTCAAGTTTTTTTAATTTTCATATGGAATTTGGAAGATCTCTAAACAAATATAATTGCATGAAATTTCTTCAAAGTTCAACTTGGAATATAGAAAGACAATTTTTGTCTTGTTCAAATAAAGCAACAGGCTCCTTGATCTTACAAAAATAATGAAGGGTGTTTTTTTGAGTTTCACATGTTGAAACAATGAACAAATTATATGAAGAGGTCGAGTGAGAAAAAAGAAGTGAAAAGTTTGAATAAAAAGTGAGTGGGCATTTTTGAACAACAATATGTTGATTATTCCTTGATGAGAAGTATGTCAATAATACAAGGTTGTGAAGTGTGCTTTAAGTAAGAAACAAACATTACTGAAACGAGGTGGGTGTGTAAAAAAGCTCTGAAATATTGAGAACGAGTAACATAGATATAAAGAAGACAATTGTATGTATAAATTGAAGAAGATTTGTGAATGACAGTTGAAGAGTTATTAAAAAATGAAGACCAATATTTTTGCAAAATGTTGAATTGATCAGGAGATGAAGCTCAAGTAAAGATGATAATGAAATCTTGACATAGACACAAGAAAGGCTACATAATGATGAGATATGTGAGTGAGGTTGAAGATACATTGATCAAATCAGGAAGAAATCCAAAGAAATGACAAACATATATAGACTAATATTTTCAATGAAAACAAAGAAAAATGCTTGAGTATCTAAAGATTAAGATTAAGGGTTAAGAGATGATCAAAGTGAAATATATGAAAGGATGCAATGGCCTGATAAAATTAAAAGAAATGTTGATAAATTGGTAGGTGAAGATGATGTTGATAAAAAAATGATATATAGGTGAAGAAGATGAGCTTAATTGTAGGCAGTTTCCTTTGATGACTAATCAATTTTATGAACAAACTATTTGGAGAGACAAGTGAGTGTGATATCTTGGGAGATGTCTTATTAGTGTGATGTAATTGAGGCTTCAATAAAAAAAAGTGATGTGATGAAAAAAATAAAAATGTATAAATGAAGTAGATGGGAAAAAGTGACAGAACATGTTTGATAACTAAATTGAAGGGATACAATGTAAATGAATCAAAAAATAATTACTGAATAGGAAGGATTGTTAGCACATATTGAAGCCCAAGAGAGTGAAGAATATCCAGATTAAGCATATAACAAAGTTAGATCCTTTTAGATGCATAAAAAATATTGAAATTAGTATGGGGAGTTTCTCTAATCATCAAGAAATCATTTGTCTAAGAATGTAATTGCATTTGTAGCTTGGTAGAGTCTTATAAATGTTGGTTGAAAGTAAAGAAGTATATGACAATAATAACTGGTGTTTCGAGTGATAGAATTGAATTCATTAGCATACTCATTTAACAAATGGATGCTTTGATTTTGTGAAATAAACTTTGTATGATAGAGCTTGAATACATATTAGGAGATAAGCAGAAAAAAGAGAACAAAATATTTTTTGGAAAATCTAGTGTCACTATCAATTGTTTAAGACAACAATTTTGTGTGACAAATTTATTGTTGAACAACTCTAAGTTGCAACTTAGCTGTTGGGGAGTTTAAGCTTCCTTGTGAATTGAAGATCACTACAGATTAGTAGAAGATGATTGAATTATAGGGGGTTTGAAGCCTCCAGACTAAGTGGTAGCTTGGTCAAATTGTGGACTAGAAGCTCCAGGTTGAGTTGAAGCTCAACCTTGAAACTAATGTAGCCGAAGAAGGCAAAATTGGCCCTAAACATAGTTCATAGTTTCAGTGGGTTTTCTTCCCATTTTGGGTTTCCCATATTAAACCTTGTGTCATTGTGTACTCTCTTGAAAATTGATTGTGTGTGTGTGTGTTTATGGGTTTATCATATCAAATTTAAGAAGGAAAATTTGTGAAGACACTGATTCACCCCCTCCTCTCAGTGTCCTAGTTTCCAACACTTCCAAAAAGATTCATTAGCATCATCGTCTAACTTCTCTACAAGGTTCCACATAAGTGGATGTACAACATAAGGCCCAAATTTAAAGGAAACTATTGATGGGTGGGCCAAGGGGAAACATAATTGTTGTCTTAAAAAGGTTATCAAGTTATGCACACATGATGTACACAAAACCACCCAAGAACATTGTGAAAACCATATGAGAAGAGAACTATTTTCAGAAATTTTATGAGAGGATTCATTCCCTAGCTCACACTTAACTTTAAAAGGTGGACAAACTGTTCACAAGACACTCCAATTTATCCTAGTATTTTCACTATTATTTTAGGGGTCAACGATGAAGGCTCACATAACGTTAAGCATAAAAATATGATGACTTGATTTGGAAATTATTTTTTACGTTCACCACCCAAAGAAAGTACCAATAATATTAAGTATGTGTCGACAAAAAAAACCGTTAAAGTTAGGATTAGTTTTCTATGTTTTGACTTGGGTTCCTTAACTTGAATCCTTTGCTCAAATATTACAATTTATACCCAAAAATTTGATTTAGAAAAGCAATCAAGATACATAAATTCACCATTAATTATAAGTTTATCAAAGTTCCTAGCATGGCAATTCAAATTCCACACTATGCCATCCCAACAATTCCACTATCACTTATTGTAACAACAAACAACTAGGTTTTGAACTCAACAAAGGCATACAAAAGTTTACTAAGATTACAAGATTTACCATTTTAGCCAAGTGAGATCATGAAAGAGATAGGCAAAAAAAAGTATTCAAAAAGGGGGTATCAAAACTTATCAAGTTCCTAGGTAGCTCACCAAATTATTTCTTAGACAAGCTTGAAATTTATCCTTTATCACCTTCCCCAAGAGGTCAAGAGGGAAAAAAAGAAAACATTTTCTCTAGGTGGAAAGTAGATTCCAAAGTCTTCTCAATATCCTTAACATATGTTATTTTAACTCATCAATTACCTAAGTCACCAATGACCCATTAATGTACCAGTCTAGACATTGCACAGGAAGTGAGAGTTGTGAGTAGGTTTATGGCCACTCTAGGAAAAGAGAATTGGAAATCAGTCCAATGGATACTTAGATATTTGAGAGGGAAATCTAACATGCAGTTATGCTATGGAGGTTCATATATTTATTTATGTGGCTATGTTGATTCAGATATGGATGGAGATATGGATGGTAGAAGGAACACTACTAGATATATTTTCACAGTAGGTGGGAAGATAATTAGCTAGATATCGAGATTGCAAAAGGTTGTGGCTTTGTCTACTACATAGGAAGAATATGTTGCAACTACAGAGGCTAGAAAAGAGATGATATGGATGAGCAGGTTCATGAAAGAGTTGGGAAAGGAGCTAGATGATTGTAAATTATTTAGCGACATTCAGAGTGCAATTCATTTGGCAAAGAACTCAACGTTTTATTCTAGAATGAAACACATTTAGTTGAGGTATCACTTCATACGACAGGTATTGGAGGATGGGAAGATGGAACTGGAGAAGATTCATACGAATGAAAACCCTGCGGATATGCTAACGAAGCCATTGGAAAATGAGAAGTTGGAGCTACACTCCACTTATATTGTTCTCCCAAGTTTGAGACTTGAAGATGAAGAAACAAAGCTAAGGAAAATGATCCAAGAATGATGCTGTACAAGTATAGTGCAGTAATTCATCTCCAAGTGGGAGATTGTTGAGATGTGGACCTCAATTACTTCAATTTAACATGCTATATTAAACTTGCTGGAAAACAAAGAAAACTATCATTGGTGTTATGAAGGGACCAACATCGGTCAAACAAATAGGAACCAACATCGGTTAGGGCTAACTGATGTCAGTTATCTGTATATGGGTGTTTTATTTAACTCACGAAAATTAGATCTAAATTTAGTATTAAAGAAGATCTATTGATTGTAATTGCATGAATAAGTGCCCTAAGTTTTTATAAGGTATTTATAAGCTGGGAAGCTAGGGTTAGAAGTAAGTGTTGATGATTATTGTGAAAATAATTGTGAGAGAGAGAATTCTTGGAGAAGGAGAAGCTTGAGAGAAAGAAAGTACTGTACATCGTGAGAGGTGTGGAAGATTGTAAATATTCATTGTATATATTCTAAAAGCTTTGGATAATAGATTAGCTTGTTTCTTGGTGGATATAGCCCACATTGGATGAACCTCGTTAAATACGGTGTTGATTTATATCTCTTGTTTTGTATATTTCTTTTGGTAAAATATTTGCTTTTATTACATGTATACTTAGATATGATATATTATCTATACAACCTTGTGCTAACCCCAACAAATGGTATTAATTTTTTTTTTGAGGGTTTAATATGTTGACATATTTACTCATAGAGGGTTTTCTGATTGAGTGGGAGCTACAACAATGGCAAAAGAAAAAAAATACAAGGTAGAGAAGTTTGGCAGCCAAAATTATCAATTATGGAAGATGCATATTGAGTATTATCTATATCAAAGAAATTTTTACTTACTACTGGATGAAAAGTCTAGACCTATGAAGATGACTGATAAAAAATGGAAGATTCTTGATATAAAGGATTTAGAATCTATAAGATTGAGGCTGACAGCATCTGTGGCTTCCAATATCATAGAAGCAACATCTACGGTAGAGTTAATGAAATATCTTGCTAAATTATAGAAAAAACTAGTACTTCAAATAAAATTTATTTGATGAAGAAACTATTTAGTTCTAAGATGCATGAAGGTGGATCTACATCTAGTCATTTGAATGATTTCTGATCTATTGTAAATCAGTGAAAATTGATTGATATTCCATTTGATGATGAAGTGAAAGCACTCTTATTCTTATTTTCTTTTCCTGATAGTTGGGATAAATTAGTAATGGTTGTTAGTAATAAAATATATGTTAATAATATTTTGAAGTTTAATGATGTGGTTAGTATGATCTTGAATGAAGAAATTCACAGGAAAAGTATAGATGAATCATCATATGGGAATGCTTTGAATGTAGAAAGCAGAGATATGCAGAAGGAGAGATCTAAGAGTAAGAATAATGAGAAATCAAAGTCAAGGAATGCAAGATCTAAATCCAAAGGTAAGAGAATTACCTGTTGGAATTGTGGAAAGAAAGGACATGCAAAGAAATATTGTTGGTTAAAGGATAAAGAGAACCAACACCCAGAAAAAGGTAAAGAGGAAAATATTGCAGCAGAGGTAATGTAAGATGCTCTTATTATTTATTTTGATAATAGAATAAAATCATGGGTTTTAGAATCAGGAGCTTCTTTCCATGTAACCCATAATAAGGGTTATTTCAGAAATTACATCCAGGGTAATTTTGGGCATGTTTATTTGGGTATTTTGAACCTTGAAATATTAATGCTAAAAGGGGAAGTTCATCTAAAATTTCAGAATGGAAATACATGGGCATTGAAAGATGTGAAGCATGTGCCAAGCCTTAAGAGGAATCTTATTTCTGTAGGGAAACTAGGTGAAGCAGGTTGCATGGTCACTTTCACAATAGACTCTTGGAAAGTCACCAAGGGTGCTTTTGTTGTGCTAAGAGGCAAGAATGTAGGAACATTATATTTATCTACTTATGTTACTGATTCCTTTTCTGTGTTATCTACTTCAAATTTAAATGTATGTATGTGACATAATCGGTTGGGCAATATGAGTCAAAAAGGAATGTAAATCTTAAAGGCTAAGGGTATCTTGATTTCTATGAGCATTGTGTCTTTGGAAAATAAAAGAGAGTGAAAATTTTTAAATTTGGGGAAACTAAGTAGTAGAAATTGGAGCTTGTACACTCAGATTTGTGGGGACCAGCCTAGGTAGCTTCTCATGGAGGATCCAAGTATTATGTTATTTTTATTGATGATGCTACAAGAAAGGTATGGGTTTATTGTATTAAACATAAATATGATGTTTTTGAGACTTTTAATAGATGGAAATCCCTTATTGAGAATGAATCAAATTCAAATTTAAAGTGCCTTAGATCTGACAATGGTGGTGAATATTGTAGCAGGGGATTTCAATGATTATTGTTCAGTGAATGGAATACGTAGAGAAAAGATGGTTCTAAGAACACCACAAGAGAATGGTGTTGTAAAAATAATGAATAAGACAATCATGGAATGTGTTATAAGTATGAGGATACATGCTGAATTTCCCTTGAAGTTTTGAGCAGAAGCAGTTGATATATCTGTTTATTTTGATTAACCGTATGCCTTCAAGTTCACTAGATGGAGGAATACTAGAGGAAGCTTGGACCGGAAAAGAGGGAGATCTTTATTTTCTTAAAGTTTTTGGTTCAGAAGATTTTGTACATATTGATAAGGAAAATAGGAAAAATTTGGATGCAAAATCCAAGAGATGCACTTTCATTGGTTATGGATCTGGTGATTTCAGATTTCATTTTTGGGATTTAGAGAATTCTAAAATTATTAGGAGTCATGATATTGAATGGAATGAAAAGTGAATGTACAAGGATAAAATTTTGGTACCCAAGGACGAACCAATTGAGAAGTTTGTGAATGAAAATGAACTCTCATATTTAAAACTCATACCTACAAGATTACACAGTAACTGGTGTCGGTTGACCCTTGACTGAAATCGGTCAACTAAACCGGTATTGATTACAGGGGATGCAAACCGATATCAGTTAGAAAAACCAACTTCAGCTACAGGTGACCGATTTCGGTCACTGTTAGAATTGGAAAAAAATGTCCAGGAGGTCTAGAATGAGCCTTCGGTACCTCAAACTCCTGTGAGAAGGTCACAAAAGGTAAGTAAACCTCTAGAAATATTTACACCTTCTCTATGTTATTTATTACTTACTGATACTGGTAAACCCAAAATTTTTGAAGAAGTAATGTAGGATGAGATCCACGTTTTAGTGGGAGCATGACATGGATGAGGAGATGGAATCCTTAGAACAAAACTAGACTTGAGATTTGGTTAAGTTACCTGCAGGTACGAGAACATTGCAGAACAAACGGGTTTACAAGATCAAGGTAGAAGAGAGTGGATAAAAAAGGTATAATGCAAGACTTTTAGTAAAGGGATTTTCATAGAAATAAGGTATTGAATTTGGTGAAATATTTTTTCCTATTGTAAAGATGACTTATATTCGTATTGTATTGAGTATAGTTATAGTAGATGATTTGCATTTAAATCAATTAGATGTGAAGATGACTTTCCTTCATGGTGATTTGGATGAAGAGATTTATATGCAACATCTTCTTGGGTATGAAGTAAAGGGTAAGGATAAATTAGTGTGTAGGTTGAAAAAGAGCATATATGTGCTCAAACAAGCTCTAAGGTAATGATACATGAGGTTTGATAGTTTCATGCATGAGCATGAATACTTAAGATGTGAATCATATCATTGTGTTTATTTCAAGAATATTGAAAATGAGAGATATATTAGTTTGTTACTGTATGTGGATGGTATGCTTATTGCAGGATACAATATGCAGGACATTGATGAGCTTAAGGGAAAGTTAGCTCACACATTTTCTATGAAGGATTTAGGAGCTGCAAAAATAATCCTTGGCATGCAAATACACAGAGGCATGATGAACAAGAAATTATATTTGTCTTAGGAGGATTATAGATACAAGGTGTTAGAAATGTTTGAAATGCAGAATTCAAACCCTGTAAGTACAACTATGGCTGGAAACTTCAAATTGAGAAAATATCAGTGTCCTTTATTACATGAGGAAGTCAAATACATGACACAAGTACCATAGGATTCAACAATTGGGAGTCTCATGTATGCAATGGTTTGTACCAGACCAAAACATTGTATAGGAAGTGGGAGTTGTGAGTAGGTTTATGGCCAATCCAGGTAAAGAGAATTGGAAAGCAGTCCAATGGATACTATGATATTTAAGAGGGACATCTAGCATGCAGTTATGCTATGGAGGTTTAGATATTTATTTATGTGGCTATGCTAATTTAGATATGACTGGAGATATGAATGGTAGAAGGAACACTACTGGATATATTTTCACGGTAGGGTGGGATGACAGTTAGCTAGATATTAAGATTGCATAAAGTTGTTGCTTTTTCTACTACATATGGTAGAGTATGTTGTAACTACAGAGGCTAGCAAATAGATGATATGGATGAGTAGGTTCATGGAAGAGTTAGGAAATGAGCAAGATGATTGTAAATTATTTAGTGACATTCACAGTGCAATTCATTTGGTAAAGAACTAAATATTTTATTTTATAATGAAACACATTCAGTTGAGGTATCACTTCATACGACAGGTATTGGAGGATGGAAAGCTGGAACTGGAGAAGATTCATACGAATTGAAAACCCTGCGGATATGCTAACAAAGCCATTGGCAAAGGAGAAGTTGGAGCTACACTCCACTTTTGTTGGTCTCCAAGTTTGAGACTTGAAGAGAAAGAAAGAAAGCTAAGGAAAGGATCCAAGAATGATGCTGTATAGGTATATTGCAGTAATTTATCTCCAAGTGGGAAATTGTTGAGATGTGGAGCTCAATCTACTTCAATTCAGCATGCCATATTAAAATTGCTGGAAAACAGAGTAACCGTCATCGGTTATGAAGGGGACCGACATTGGTCAGGAAAGTAGGAACCGACATCGGTCAGGGCTAACCGGCGTCGGTGACATGTGTGTGAGTGTTTTATTTAACTCATAAGAATTAGATCTAAATTTAGTATTAAAGCAAATCTATTGATTATAATTGCATGGATAAGTTCCCTAAGTTTGTATAAGGTATTTATAAGCTGAGAAGCTAGGGTTAGGAAGTAAGTATTGATGATTATTGTGAAAATAATTGTGAGAGAAAGAATTCTTGGAGAAGAAGGATACGCTTGAGAGAAAGAAAGTACTGTACATCATGAGAGGTGTGGAAAATTGTAAATCTTCATTGTATATCTTCTGAAAGTTTTGGATAATAGATTGGCTTATTTCTTGGTGGATGTAGCCCACACAGGGTGAACCATGTTAACTATGGTGCTGATTTATATCTCTTGTTTTGTATATTTCTTTGGGTAGAATATCTACTTTTATTGCATGTATTCTTAGATCTAATATATTCATCTGTACAACCTTGTGCTAACCCCAACATGCAAATGAAAAAAAAACATCTAACCAATTATTTGATATATAGAGAGTCCAATGGGACATCAAAAAACTTAAAAATAGAAAGTAGGTCTCAAACTGGAAGCACCTATATGGAATTAATTATTAAGATTTTGCTATTGCACTTCAGAAATTCTTGGCAAAGTGGGCTAGGAAATGGGTTTGGAAAAAAAAGGTTCACAACTTAAAATCTCATTATATAAAATCTCATCTACTCTCCTATATATAGAGAATTCAATGCAGTTGACATAATACATTTCAAATGACAAGGATTCAAATCGTGACATCCTTTTCGGGGCTGATTATCATGATTGGGCTAGTTTGTTTTTGTTGTAGAACGACTAGAGGACTCGAAAACATGCTAAAAAAAACTAGCTTCCAAAAATAGTTTTCTCAAAACCAAGGGTTGAAAGTGATTGACATGGTGAAATACTAGAGGGTTGAAGTGGTAGATTTCAATTTCTCACCATAGATCCCTAAACTACGGGTCCAAAAGAAAATGAATTTCTAAGTTTTTAGTGGCTCTCCCATACATCAAAATGACTAGTTGGGCTTAGAACATTCCAAACTAAACGATCAAAAGATCCTATAAAGTTGGTTCAAAATATATTGTGACATCCCATGTCAACAGAGAACACGATCAACTTAAAAAACTTCCGCTACAAGAGTCTGGGAGCCACTTTGTAAATTGGTTTTGAATGAATTTTCCTAACTTTTACAAGGGGTTTTAAAATAGAAAATTTAAACAAAACTTTCATTCCAATCACTACCGGTGGTTCCATTTCTCATTTTCTCTCATCTAAGATGGTATTCGATCACAAATCACATCCAATGAGTAGGAACAACACTCCAAAGTTGTAGTTCCTACTCACTTTGTAATTCCTAATATCAGACTCATTACACATGGGTACACATCATATGAGTAATACCATACCCAACATCCTGAGAGAGTTTTATGATTTTAGACATAAAGGAAGACTACCAAAATATAATTTTTGGACTTAAAGCAAAAGTGTTGTTTACTACTTTTATTAGATAATATTCTTATAATTTATTATAGAGTAGAGTGTAATGATAAAAAATTCACGTGAGAGATAAAGAGACGAAATTATTGGAATATAAATGTGAGAATTTGTCTTAACAAGGGACTATGATCAAATTTGACATTGCAAAATGGTTTGCTACCATTTTTGTGTGTCTACATTTCCCCCTTTAAGTGTGTAATTGAAAATTGCATGCTTAAAGGAAAACTGTACCTAAGTGCATACACACACACTTTATCTTTTCTCAATAGTTGTTCTATGATGTGTTGGTGTTGGAACACTCCATGATGGAACCTACAACACAATATGTAGTCAATGTGTATGATAAAAAATAAACTTTAAATCAAAATATAAATAATGCACGTGACTTTAAAAAGTTTGCATAAAAGTAAGTGAATAGAAGTAAAACATAGAAGGAATACACTTGTTTGTTTCACAGAGGAAGAAGCTCCCATTTATGTCATGCCTTTGAAACTTGAATTTTCTAAAGATGTGTTGGAGGATTGGAGGTGTCCATTCATAAATGTTGTGCCATAAGAGATAATAGAATGTTGGGTAAATCCCAACACTAGAGATAGTGAGGAAAGGAGCCGTGTTTCCCCCCTTTTATAGATTTGTAGAGAGGAAGGTTTTAAAATATGAATAAATCACGTGCTTTGATGCATTCCTTATTTGCAAATATAATGAGAGAAGAGGAAATAAAAATCTATGAAGAAATTAGTTTCTTTAATGCTTTTCACTAAACCCATAGACCACATTGCTGCAGATGGGTCTAGGTCCAATTTTGTTCCAACTTGATTAAAATTAAACCTTGGAAGGTATGTACATTACCATGCTCCCATAAGGTGTAATTTAATTGGAATTAATCATTTAGATTGTAAAAAATCATAGGCGATAATGGATCCTATGCCCCAAACCCTGTTCCCACATTTGAACCCGAATAATTTAGTTAATCAAGATTGAATTACTCATGCCCCCTATATCTTGCTTTGTATTGTGTCATATGTATGTGAAATTATATGTAAATCCTATAAATAGGTCGTAGGATTTGAATAAAAATAAGAATAGAAAGAATTCCCCCCTAGTTGGGAACATCCATCATGGTCAAGACCGTACCACGGTCTTAACTATATTGTACAGTTATGACCTGGTTTAAATTATGCCACATTTCAGTTTCTGTTACCTTTTATGAGGATCTAAACCCTGTAAAAATATGTTCATGTATTTTGTAATATATTTTTAGATGTAGAAATATCTCAATGAATGCCCCATATTTTGAGGAACAAATGAAAAAACATTTGAGTGTGCGGCTTAAAATAATAGATGTGTACCCATGTGTAATGAGTCTGATAATATTAGTAGTATCACATAGAAGGCTAGAATGGTGGCCATCGTTGATAAATTTTACTTGGCAAATGGGTTGCACATGGTATAAACCATGACCTAGAGACAATGAAACATAAAAAACACAAAATTTAATAATACATGTGTAAAACAATAGAAACAACAAAGATCAATAAAATCGTAAAAGCAACATAGTAAGCATAAAATATGTCATAAGAAATATTATTGTGATGGATAGATTATAAAGTAAGTGTTTCACAAGATATAATAGTACAACAATAGTAGAAAAACATTTTCAACAACAAACATGTCAGAACCCATAGTAAATACAATAGTGTAAGCACCAAAGTGTAGATCAAGTGTTTTATAAGATGGAATAACACAATAGTAGAAATAACATTGTATAGCCAGTTAGTAAATAATGTATAGAAACATAATCCAGTTAGGCATGGAAGCCACAAAAAAGGACACCCATGGTGTTAAAAGATAATCAGAATAGAAGGCACAATGTTTCAAAGTTAGAGAAACAAGTGAATACATGCACGATAGGCATACATACATAAACATGGGACACCCCACGACGTCATAAGACAAGAAATTCCCTTATGCCGTATAAATAAAATAATTTTAAAATTTTAATTAGATAAGACAATTGAATGAATCCATGAAGTAATAAATTGAGGAATTCCCACATTAACAAGTAGTGAAAACAAATGAAGCAAGTATAGATAGTAAAAAAATAGGTAGAAAGAAAATTTAGCATTGCACAAGATACATGAGTTAGTCTTGTTATCTCAAATGATAACAATAAACACCATGCATAAAATCAAGATTGATGAGGAAAAATGTAAAGTAATATATGATGAAACAAAAAAACTTGTATGGTGTTGTGGGATGGCCCTAGAAGAATAATGGAAAGAACCAAGCTAACTCCTATCATCGTGTATCACACTGTGTGTGTCATACATTAAGCTCAAGATACCTCATGAACACTTGTGTGTAAATATTAACATGGTATGTGATGCAGGAGCATTTCATGGAGTTCATTAAAATTTCATTGTCTCTAAAATGTGGTCAAGTAAGTGGGTAGAGTCATGTGTGTAAGAGAGTTAAGAGTAAAGAGTTTGAAAATTCAAAATGAGGGTCTTTCCCTCCAAAATGTAGTTCACATTGTAAAAAGAATATCTAAGAGTGATGAAGAGTTTGTGAAGTGTTGTAAAAGTCTAGTTAAGTAGTAGGGTTTGTAGTTAGTCACATGTGAGTGGATAAAAGCGATAAGTGTGTGTGTGTGGTGTGTGTGTGGGTCATGACATTTAGGGAAGTTGAAAAGTCACTAAGTTGATAATTTTGAGTCATCATGTGTTAGGTAAGGACTGCAAAAAAATGAGTTATACTTAGTGGGAGTTACATGCATGTGAGTAGATTCAAATAAGGAGATGGTAGAAGTAAGTTGGAAACATTATTCCTCATATAGAGGAGGAAGGGAACCATGAAAGGAATATATACCCCTAGTTTTTTTGTGTGTATTTTTTTGGGTCATGATAGTGTAGAATGCATTTTTATTCTATGGTGAGGTTTATCTTGTATGAGAGAGGTATTTTCAGAGTGTGATTGATGGTTTCTCTTCACAATCAAGAAGTATTCAATGGTGCAACCAACAATAAGCTCTTGCATGTGTTGGTTTCGATTGATTTGTGATTGTGTGCTATATGAGTTTTGTGATTGGTAATCTCCCTCGGTGATGCTTAATGAACCTTTGAATAATTGCTAATGAAGTGCATGCTTTTCTCTTGGTTGTTATAAGACACTAATGCTCTATTTGTTTGGATATGTGATTGATTCCTTGAATGACATGATGAAGAGTATAGCTATGACCATGTGCACATAGGGGAGCAATTGAATTTTTTTTAGTGGATTCTTACCTTTTAATAGTATTGAAGTCATCTCGAAAGGTTTCAGTGGTTAGTGCTAGAGTACTCTATTGTAGTTTAGTATGAAGTAACAAATGACTGTGTGAGGCATGTGTGACTATGATAAAATCCATAGGAAGGAATTTTTCCAAGCTTCATGTTTGATTAATTTAAGGGAGGAGGAGGAGTAGCACGTTTATAGTGAGATCATAAATAAAGTGGAATTAATCTCTTTTTTGCAAAAACGAATGTGTTGGTTGCTTCTAACCCTCTCCTACAGGTTGTATAGCAAGATGTGAAGGAAATGACAATATTTCAAGGGCTCAAGTGCTCTCATCCCTACTGGTAAGATATTAAAAAAGACCATGTATAGACACACCTTAGAGTGAAATCTAGGACCTTGAAACAAAATTTTGAGAGAGTTATTGTTGGATTGGCCTCCTCGCGCTTGACACTGATATAGTTAGGGTTTGACAAAGAAGTGCATGTTAAAAATTCCTAGACATGAAATTAAGACCCAATATTTGATAGAAATGATAAGGATACAATCCTTGAACACATTCAAAAACAAATTTTTGATTCCATTGGTGGGTTTGATAGATAAGCTTGACAGTAGCAAGGGGGTTTTTGTAACACAGTTAGAAGGGCTAGTTTGAAAGATTGAGTTTTTAAAGGAAGTATGTGAAATAATTGGAATTGGGTAGTGATAATTAAGGGGAAGGCCAAATGCAATAATGGGTGTCCATAAACCCATATATATATAGGCCTTGAAACTTCCTAAAAAGGAATTTGTTCATGAAAATTGGTGAAGACCGACCTAGTGAGGGTTTGAGAACAAAATGCAAAAAAGGAGCTATAAGGAGTTATGCAGAGAGTTAAAACCTCAAGGTTTTACAATAATGTCAGTGGTATTGAAATACAAAGTCTATTGGAGATGATATTTCATTGAGGGTAGCGATAGAACTAGATAGCCTAGGTAGGAGCAAGAAATGTGTTCTTGAGAACAACTAGAGGGTAGTCTAAGAAAAGAGTGGGTAAGGATAAAGTGTGCACTAATTTTGATTTTGTGATGAATCTAACTCCATTTGAAGTGTCTATAGAGGAAAAAATGAATAAATGACCTTGGGGAAGGTGTAGAGGGAAGAAAATTCTAAAGTATGCCTAACGATTGAAAGAGCTAGGTGTTGACTAGTTGCAAGAAAAAGGAAGAGTAAGTAGGGAAGTTATTTTGTGGTTTCGTTTTGGGGTCATTCTAACTAAGATTGAGTTGTGAAACATGGGAGATGGCTCAAGAAGATGAGAAGAGGATAATGACCTAAGTTACATTCTTGAGTAACTGGGTTAAGAAACAAGAATTTGAGCATTAAAAGTGGCTAGGTAAGTGTTCAGAGAACTCTAATGTATAGTGACAAGTTTGATGATTGAATTATCAAAAAATGAATGTGATGATCATGGTAGATAGATTTTTCCAATGAAAAAGTCATTCTAGGAGCTTATTGGACAATGCTAGAAATATTTTTAGCCTTTGTGGGATGGTTTTTTTGATCCTCTTAGTAGAGCTTGGAGTCAAATTTTGTTTTGCAATCTCTTAAGAGTAAGTTATCGATATTTATTTTATTTTGCTCTGCATCAGTATGTATCGAACCACCATGTGAATACATGTAAATAAATAACATGTATAAAAAAAATCTAGCCAAGTAAACCATAAATAGGTCTTGATTTTGTGTTTTTGCACATATTTACGTGTTTTGTATTATGTGCTTATTTGAATGTTTTTGATGTATGTTTTTGTAACTAACTATACACAAGAAAGGGGGATATTATAAGAGCCATCCAAAAAAAGGTGCTCATGAAGATGCATGTTTCACTTAATAGGCGGAGGGAGTGTAGGCCGCACAAGTGATAGAAGTGACAAAGGATGCTCATGTATAACCAATGCATGAGCCGTAACATGTGCTCTAGAAGAGCTAGAGAGATGAATTAATTGGATTCCAAATGTGATCATTTGTCTTAGCAAGGGATCATGATTAAACTTGAAATATCACAAGGGAAAGCTACCAAATTTTAGTGTCTATAAGATCCTAAGTATAAACAATAAAAATAATACAGTGAACCTAAATTTCAGTTATTAAGGGTATTTTAACCAAATATAAATGAAAGGGGAAATACTAGAGCATAATTAAAGGAATGATTGACATACAATTCCATTAGGATGAATGAACTGAATACTCATAAGTTAGAAAAAATATCAAAATAGGATCCTCAACATGCCCTATAATTTTGACCACCTTAAATATTGTATGGGTCATGTTCATAGGAGAGGGCCAGGTTTGTGGCCAATTTTTTTTGAGGTGGATGAATCTGTCCCATGATAAATATTCAAGCTCTAAAATATGTGCAAGTGTTTATCTATTTAAGATCTTATGGAATATGGATATGAATTTTTATAATGTGATGTGACACTCCAAAATTGGCTTATCCTTAGATCCAACACTATAATCACTTAAAAAATAGAAAGATAAGTCATAGACTAATCCCCAATCCACCTCTCATGCCACTCTACATGAAATTTATACAATATATATTATAACAGTAATAGCCTATGCATTTTCTCCTAAATTGAGTGTAGTGTTTTTTCTTCATTTGTGATCCTACATGCTCTATCTCTGTAAGTATGTACAATCAAAATGAAACTAAGATGATCCTTAGCTTGTCACAAGATACTTAGCAACCTTTTAGACTTGGGATAACTTTAAATTATAATACACCTAATAGAATTCTCTTAGAATATTTAACATGTATATAGCCTTTTTATTAGTGATTTCCAAGGTGGGCCTTATGTGTACTTGATGTAGTGTGACTAAATAACATTTAAGGGTATTATTTATATCTAAGACACTTAAATGACTTTCAAAAACATGTGAACCTAAAATTCACACTTTTGTCAAACCTATGAAGGTTCCCGATTTGAAAAAAAATCATTGCAAAGGAGGAGGATAAGTTCAACATGGGTGATATAGGTTCATGGAAGAACCTAAATGGTAAGTCAAAAATCAAGAAAAAATGAAATGTAGGGGTGTCTACAGAGGTGTAATAGGAGTTATAAGTGAATTGGAAGTCATCATGAGTGTGTAAAACTATAATACATAGGTAAAAAAGTGGAAGTATAGGTAGCGAAGAGGGAAAAATGTGTGCAAAATAATAAAATGTCCTACTACTACTCCTAACGTCCTAAACAATACCAAAACTAGTGTTGCAAAGCTCCGTGTACTAAAATTAGGTTATTATAGAATTCTTCCTCTATAATTTAGATTAATAAATAGTATATTAAAGTGATAAATGTAAAAATAAGTGTACTATTACTTAACCTTGAGTTTGTGCAGATAGAGTTGTTGTTGATGTAGTGTTTTGTTGTCCCATGACCCATGTGGTTATATGTAACTATGTGGAAATTAAATTAGATCAATGTATCAATAATGATAAATAAAATTAAAATTTTAATTTTTATAAATTTGAAATATTTAAAGTCGAAATAAATAAAGGAATGAATATGTTTTATTGTATTGAATTATGTTGTCACTATTGAAACTTTTTGGAGAGTATCATGGGGTTTGCATGCCTCAAATGTAACTGTTGAAGTCATGTATATTCCTTTATCAAGTGTAGGTAAGGTGATAATAAATTCTGATAAACCACCTAGGTTCCCCTGTCAAATGGAGATATGGAAATAGAAAAACTAATGAAGCCATAAAAGAAAATTTCATGTGTGTCAATAGACCCAACTATAATGGATATATGATCAAAATATGACACAAATTGAAAGGAACTTAATAATGTAACATCCTATTCTTTGTTGAATAATTACACAAATTCATTCTTAGTATGAAACTACAAAATTCACTTCTTAGCTAGGGAGGTGAAAATTTATAATAAAAATATGAAAAATCTTGAAACTAATACAATATTGAAAAATGTACAACAATTAACACACCATGAGTAAAAAATGGGTACTCTATTGCACACTAGAAACAAAAACTGTACGTGTATGATGTCCCACATATCAAAAATATGATAAATTGATTTTGAAAATGTGAATACAATGTCCTAATGAACCAATTTTTTTTATAAAACAATCCTCAAAATGTGAATATACTTCCAAAAAATTGAACAATGTCTCAAATACTTATTTATCTCATGTTCCTTTTGTGTTTTGTGTAACAAAAAACTATATATTGTCCCTAAAAATTAAATGTGATCTCTATGAAATTATGCAAATTCAGTTGATGGAATTCATCTAATTTTGCACTATAAATATTCTTCAACTCCCACTCATGAATCCAAGTATTTTCTTCTTAATGCAAACCTTCCCACTGTACCAAATATCTATTGTAGCTCTCATATCTATTAGTGACTGTCTTTTGGTCCAAGACACACATTACCCTTTCCTTTTTCTTCTTTGAAATTTGGTCCCAAGCTTCTGTTTAGTAATTCAATTTTCCCATCAATATGGGGGTGATATGCACTACTGAACTATAACTATGTCCCTAGTTTCCTCCATAGAGTCTTCCAAAAGTAACTCAAAAACTGTGTCATGATCTGAAGTGATCATTCTTGGAACTCCATGCAATCTAACCACTTCTGAAAAAACAAATATGTAACTCTGGAAGCATCATTAGTTGGTTTACAAGAAATGAAATCTACCATATTAGAGAATATATCAACAAAAAAAAAAAGATAGAATCATTCCCTTTTTGTGTGTTAGGAAGTCCTAACACGAAATCCATACTCAAATCAACCCATGGCCCTATAGGGATAAGTAATGACATATATAACCTAGTATTTTGTGCATGGCCCTTAGCCATTTGGCACACTGTACATCTTGCTACAATCCTACTTATGTCCCTCTTTACCTTTGGTCAATAATACTTTCCTACAACAAGAGAATTTTTTTTACTTATACCAAAATGTCCAGCTAACCAATTCTCTTATAATATTTTCTCTCATTGAACCAACAAGGATGGGCAATTGTTTCCCCCTGAAAAAATAACCATCATGCATCAAATAATCAAAAGAACCACCACCTACTATATCATACTTAAATTGTCTCACAACATCACCAAAATATGGATCCCCTTCATACAATTCCTTAACTGCCTCAAACGTTACTACTTCATTTTCCATTGTTGTCAAAAGTGCTACACTCCGACTCAAGGCATCAACAACTTGATTCTTCTTACCCGACTTATGCTTTATGACAAAAGTATATTCTTGCAAAAAATGAAACCCATTTTGCATGCCTACTATTTAGTTTCTTTTGTGTGTTTACATACCTCAAGGATTCATGGTCAGTGAAGAGTATAATTTCCTTTGCTACCAAGTAATGTCTCTAGTGCCTTAATGCATGAATAATAACATAAAATTCCACATAAGTATAATATTTCCTCCTGACTTCATTTAGCTTTTCACTGAAGAATGCTACAAGGCATCCTTCTTGAATCTGTACAACTCCAATCCCGACATATGAGGCATCACAGTTAACCTCGAAGACCTTGCTAAAATATGGCAATACCAAAATAGGTGCTTTTGACACTTTCTTCTTCAACAATTCAAAATTATCTGTTGCTGCCTTGGTCCATACATACTCCCTCCCTTTTTTACACTCTGTTATGGGTGTAAAAATGTTGCTGAAATTCCTGATGAAATTTCTATAAAAAGTTACCAATCCATGAAAACTACGAACCTCTGTCACATTCCTTGGAATAGGCCATTCGTAAATTTCCTTTAATTTTTCCTCATCCATCCTCACTCCATCCTCTGATATGAAAAACCCCCAAAAAACAAGACTTTTCTAAAGAAATCTACACTTCTTTAAGTTTTCATATAGACTCTCTTTACGTAACAAGTCTAACACCAATTTCATATGTAACAAGTGTTCTTCCACTGTCTTACTAAATATCAAAATATCATCAAAATACACAACACCAAACTTACCATTGTATTCTCAGAGTACTCTATTCATCAACCTCATGAATGTTCTGGGTGCACTAGATAACCCAAATGGCATCACCATCCACTCGTACAACCCTTATTTTGTTTTGAAAGCCATTTTCCATTCATCCCCTTCATGGATTCAAATCTGGTAGTACCCACTCCGTAGGTCAATCTTGCTAAAATATCGGGCTTCCGCTAGCACATCCATCATATCATCCAATCTTGGAATTGGGAACCAATACTTAATTGTGATCTTATTTATGGCCATACTATCTACACAAATTCTCCAGTCTCTATATTTTTTGGGAGTCGATAGCGTCGGGGTTGCATATAGATTCATGCTTTCTCTCACTAACCCTTTTTGTATTAGATTTGTCACTTGTCTGTTCAACTCTTCACTTTGTGTCAGAATCATTTGATAGGCTGCCTAGTTTAGAAGGGCCGATCATGGGATCAAATCAATATGGTGTTGAATATCTCACTTCAGAGGTAACCCATATAACAGCTCATCTGGTATGAGATCTTTGTATTATTTTAGTACTTTTTCCGTAACAATAGGTATATTAAATTCCTCTATTTACACCTTATTTGACATCAATGCATAACACCAGCCAACTTCTTCCATTTCTGTAGCCAATAATCCCTCACTCTTCTCTTCTTCCTTCAAGGGTAACAAGACCACCTTTACACCATCCTTCCAAAAGGTATATGTATTTTTTCCTCCATCATGTGTAACCTTTCTATTGTATTACCAAGGTCTCCCCAATAATATATGCCATGCATCCATTGAGATAACATCACATCACACCTCATCCTTGTAGGTATTCCCAATCAAAAAATTTATAAGGCATATTTTATCTATGGTTACCTCATTCCCTTTCATGAACCATGATATATGATAGGGATATGGGTGCTTCTCACATTTCAGATTGAGTTTTTAAATTATCACATTTGAAACCATATTTTCACAACTACCACCATCAATAATAATTTTACATACCTTTCCTCCAAAGGTGCATCTTGTTTGAAATATATTTGTTTGCAGCCACAAATCAACACCAACAACATCCTTTTATTTCTCCTTCCTTGGGAAAACCATCGTCCTCCTTATCATGAGGGTTTCACCCAAGTCTGCAGTAACCTCCATTTCTTATTCCTCTTTAGCTTCAACCAGATTTACTCATGGTTGTTCTCATTGCCATCTATCTTGTGTAGGATAGTACAGACACTCAAAGGTTATGTGACCCTCTTCACCACATCTGTAACATGTATATTGCCTTTGGAGGCTATTCCAGCCACGTCCTCCATTATAACCTCTTCCCATCTAAAACCCCCTACCTCTTTGGTAGTTACCATGGCTTTGACTAGAATCTTCATGCACTTCTGCATTAGAGGATTCACCTTTTATAGATTCAAATCTACCCCTGCATCTCATTGGAGATGATAATGACCCTCTTTTCACACCTCTTCTAAAACTATTCCTCTTGTTCTTTTCTTCTACCTTTAATGCGAGTTGATAAGCATCATCCAGGCTATGAATCCGGAGCATACTTAGCTGATCTTGTATGGTGTAACTCAACCCATTTATATACCATGTAGCCATCTGTTCTTCAGACCCTCCATGTTCCACCCTGATTGAAAACTTGTAAAATTCATTGGTATACTCCTCAATGCTGAGATCCTTTTGTCTTAGGTTTTGGAACCTTTGAAAGAGTTTCTGAGCATAATCTAAAGGAACAAACTTTTCTTTTAGCTTCTTTACCATTTTATTCCAGTTTTGGATCTTTCCTTTTCCATTGCTTTGTCTTTCATTTTGTAGGTGATCCCACCATATCAATGCATGTCCGACCAAATCATTGCATGCAAACTTAACCTTCTTCTCCTTTGAAAGGGTTTTCCACTAAAATAATTTTTCCATGCGATTCAACAAGTCAATCAACTCCTTTGGTTGTAACCCTCCACCATAATCAGGAACACTAATCTTGATGCCGTCATTCTTTCCCTCTAAAGCTTGGATCGATCTCTCCTTAAATGGTCTCTTATTCAAAGTTTCTTCATCTCTCTCATTTTATTCTTCATCTCCTCCATCCATTAATGGAGGTACTTCTTTAGTATCACTATCTGGGTCTGCATCCCCATTTGCATGTCTCCTTCTAAGGCAGGTAACTTCTCATGTGAGTTCAACAACTTGTCTTTGTAGCTCTTACATATGCCTTTTCATCTGGGCATATCCTCCACTCCCGTGTATAGCCATGATTATATAAAATAGATGAAAAAAGTACATAGAAAAATGTAATATGTTACCTTAACTATTTCTGCAAGATCAAAATCTGGCTCTGATACCAATTGATGTGAATCCAACTGCAAGAAGTTGAAATACCTCCAAAACACACATAAACAACTTTGAAAATAAAAACCAAGAGTTTAAAAATAGCTTTCTTCTCATTCTAGAATCCACACTAATCTTTTACATCATTACAATCATCCTTTTATTTCACATCTACTCTAAAAACCCTAAAATGCCAAAAATTACCTACTATCAAAACAACTCGGATGGGCCCCAAAATTTGCGTGCCAAATATGAATTCATAAATTAAGGCTCACACAAAATTGTGACTTATTCTAACAAGCACAACAAAAGTTATTAAAGTTTTAAGACCTAGTCAAAAGCGAAAAAAATGTTCAGAGCCAATTTTAGGCCACTAGATGTAGGAATCTGGGCCCGAAAATGTGCCAAAATGGCCACAACCTAACAATTAATGTTGGTTATAGCATATTACTAACATATATCTACCACCCCCTAAAATTTCAAGACGATCCAATGGTCATATCAAGAGTTATGGTCTTCGCAAGTTATGCTCCCACATCAAATTAACCAGCTAAATTCCCCATTTTTAGGTGATTGATGTGTATGCATATCACTCATCTCAAAAGAAAGAGTTAAACTTACGATGTGTAAATCGTATACACATCATGGTCTAATATGACCATATAAAAAATGTATACAAACATGGGAGGATATGAAAATATAGAAAAGATTCCATCATGGGAGAAAATTATATAACATGTAATCTAAGGAATGGGCATAAAATGACTATTCGTAGCATGTTAAACATCATCATGAAAATTCAACTAGAGATACAAAATTGTGACAAGAGAGATATAACAATGAAGCACATAGTCCAATAGAGGAATTGGTATGTATCATGGGAAAAAGAACAATAATATTACAATAAATAATAATATGCATGACATGATTCATGACACCAAGCATATGATATCACATACTATATTCAAGTATAAGCATGTACCAACATGGTATGTAACATAGTGAAAACATGTAACAAACACCATGATCCTACCTAGACTTTGATGGTCACCCTATCTATCACAAGGAAAACTCACCCTATCTTTGATCTATATTTCAACTTAATTTTTGAGTATTAATATAGATTGTAAACACTTATAATTTATCGTGTATTTTTGTAAGAAATTTAAAATGATAAATTTTATCTTTTAAAATAAGTAAAAGTATAGTAAAACATCTAAATGAAAAAAAAAAATCATACAACACTTTTTTATTAATTTTTTATTCATCATACACATTTAAAATATAAAACATATAAATTTATATATTTAAAACTTTACATCGATTAGAAGAATACAAATAAGACACATCTCTAATAAATATAAAATTAATGCATGAAAGTAGGATGACATCAAAATAAAAATTCTAATAATTTTCAGTTCTAAAATGGTAACAAAAAATTATACAAAATTTAGATGTACCTCATGTACAAAATGATATTGCAACAATAATAAAGTGCAAGTAATCATATTCATTTTTATTTAAAAACCAACTCTAAGTTTTATTTCTATCACCATTCTTCCCTTACTACTTTTCCAAACACCAATAGTTAGAAATAGAAATTACCAGAAAGAGTAAGGTCTAAGGACATAAAACATAAAAGATAATGAAAATTAAATAATAAAATAATTATAATTTAAAAATAAACAATATAATAATAATAAATTTTATGGAATTCCCTTAAAAGATACATCAAGATCCTTCAGGAAATGATTTGGTAAACAAGATCACTAGGAGAACACCTTTCCACACAGTGTACATAAGTATCCCATGAGAAAAGATCAAGTTTTATGAAACCGGAGTTGAAGTCCAAAGTGTGGAGGAAGAGGACTACACAAAATATATACATAATATTCATAAGGATATACAAAATAAATTGGAGAAAGTCAACAATGAATGAAATGAGAAGAGAGTATACATAGATATTCTAAATATCATTGCAAAAATGAAGATACATGATATGATTTTAAAGCTTCCATAGAATCAAAGATTCTAAAATTTACACTTTTAGTGTTTGCATAACAAGTTAGTAACTTTATGGCTTAAAAGACAATTTTAAAAAAATATTTTACTTTCACTTCCAAAAATAATAATAAAACACATACTAAAATATTATATTTAAAGATAAAACATAAGGTACTAGGTTTATTTCTTGAACAAAAATCATTTTAAAAATATTCTATATTATAATTTAGAAAAGAATAAAAATCATTTTAACACATAATATTATAGTAGCTTAAATATCATAATATTTGATTATAAAAAATGATCTATTAATAATATAATATATCAAATTTATAGTTTGAATAAAAATTTAACTAGTCAAGATCTATGTTTTGTTTTTTTAAAAATTACAACTTATGACTTAAATATGTAAAAATGGTCCACATATTGTCAAATTCCAATACTGATAATGATAATAAGTAAACCATCACATAATGACTGACAAGAGGAACTTCTTATAAGACTACACATATTATGATGTAAAAGAGAAATTAATAAAAATAACTAAGTAACAAGCAATATATACACACAAGAAAGCAATGTAACAATCATGCATAATAAAGTGCAATATCCATGTAAGTAAGAACTTAAGAGAGATAAACACGAGAAATACATAAATGAGCATGTTAGTGGTTCAATGTGATCAATAGATTAATAAAGAGATACAAAACTTGTGATACACATGTAAGATGCACCCCATATAGCCATACCCCCAATTTGAAAGGGATTCTTGTGGGTTCATGAAAATGAAGCCACGAAAAAATATGCAAATATATGATCATATGTAACTTTTATATCTTGTGTCTATACTCAAGAATACAATGAAAAACTTGTGCATGAAAAATGTATATGTAAACCACTAGTAGCATGAGATGAAAAAATTGTATTTAACTATGCACCTATAAAACAAATAATGAACATGTCATGGTTTTGTACTTTCCATTATTTTAGTTGAAGAAAAGAGTTAATAAAGAAAAGTGGCCAAGAGGAAAAATAATAATAAAGAGGATTTCAAATGATTTATAGCTTCCCTCAGAAATCATTGTGCAACAAAATAAAAATCTCATAATATGTGTATGTGGTGCCATCAATGAGTAGTTTTTTATTTTCCAATATTTTAGCTGAAGAAAATATTTAATCAAGAAAAATGGCTAAGAGGAAATATAATAATAAACAGGGTTTTAAACAATTTAAACCTTAACTAAGAAATTAGTGTGCACCAAAATAAAAAATATCATAATATGTATATTTGGTGCCATCATTGAGTAGTTGATATATATGTATATAATGGTATAAACAATTAAGAGGGAAATGAATAGTGGAGAAAATAAATAAATAAATATAAATCAAGGAGATATAATAATGATAAGTGAGAAAGTATCAATGCATGGAAAAAATAGAAGGGTATGGGAGAAAAAATCAACTTAACTGAGGGTGTTAATAAAAAATAAGTAAAAAAGAAACTATATATAATGAATTATGTAGTAAATCTAATATAATAGAAGGATACGAATTTTAACCTATAATCCCATCAATACAGTCATGCGATGCTCTTGGATTAATCAATGTAAACCTCACATTGTGGATGAGAGTGAGTAGTTGTGCCAATGTCATAAACATAAAAGTATCATGAACCTTATGATATCCTAAATCATTCACACTAGAAATATGGATGTGGTAGTCTTACGAACCTTGTGTACTATGAACCATGGTATTTTTTGTATGATTGGAGATCACTTAGGTTATTTTAATTGAATTATCACAAAAGGTTATTTTTATAAAAATAACTCAGGGATTTTATAAATAGGTGATTGAGGTTATAAACTCGTGGATGCCAATTAACATCACTTCGTTAGTTATAATCCTATTTAATCAATAAATCCTATTATTGGTTAAATCCCCCTCTCAAAACCTTCAAATTCTATTATTTTCCCTCCAAATGGCTTTTATAAGATTAATTTAGCCTATTAATTAATCTATTTGATTAATTAAATAATCCCCAACTCCCATGAGTTGCAAATATTTAATTAATCTCATCGAATCATACTTATCCATTTTCTAATTATACTTTACTTTATCCCACATTCACTAGGTTGCAAGCTTCTCCAAAAATGGAAAACTATATAAAGGACCTAGTACACCGTGTTTCAACTTACACCATGTCCTTGTAAGAAATTACACTTGAGAAGAGCATTTTCATGTTATTAGAAAGATTTTTCAATCCCCCTTTCTACTTGGAAAAGTGTAGTATGAGAAGAAATAAAATGGCAATCAAGCCATATTGGTGAGATCTCTTCCTCTTCCTTGGAAAAATCCTTTGATTGTGCATAGTTGTGTTTGGCTCATAAAGGAAGTATCTACAATATAAAGCCCATCTAAAAAATCAAAGGAGAAATTTTCATTTCAATGTTGATTTATGTTTTTATGCATATTAATTTAGCTTTTCCTTTCATGGCTTTATCTTGATGTATTAGTTTGATTAACTAGGATATGAATCTACTTAGTGTTAGGTTCTTTCAATTAGCTTAGTCTTAATTTAAACATGCATATGTATGGAATGCCTGGTGGGACACCCCTTTGTCTCATTCAAATTATTTATGTTTTCTTATTTTAAACTTCATTTTCATGCATGCACTTTAATATTTTGAAATTATTTGGTTTTTGAGCATGTTTAATGATGTTTGATAGTGTTGAGTGTTCTTTATGGATAGTTAGGAGGTAAAATGCTGTCATATTTGAGTCTTTATGAGAAAAATATGAGCTTTATGTTGTTTTGGGATCAATTTTTATATTTTAATGTGTAGACACAAGTTCCTTTCACTAGCGTTCATCTTTGCACACTACCATATCATTATCAACACTACCGTATCATTATCTTGCACTAGCATTCATATATACATGTCTACATTTATCTACATGCGTCTATTTTCATTACACGCATCGATGTTACACTAAAATCTTCTTGTATGATCTTGTGTTATATTCCTTCTGCTAGCATTTCTATTTTTTCCCTATGTAGTGTGCATTGTTGTTCATCTGTGCGCGTTTGCATATCACTACTTATGTCTTCCTTGCATTGCACGTGCTTGTGTTACACTAGAATTTTTCTTGTAAACATATGCGTATCATTCTATGCACTATCATTCACCTGTATGTACCTACATTAATTTACGCACATATGTATTTTTCCCTAGAATTTCAGATATCTGCACCCACATATTATTCCTTGTGCTAGTGTTTTTGTGTATGCACTAGCGTTCTGTGTGGAATTTCTTTTAATTTTTCTCAAAATTTCCAAAATTTTCAAAGATAATGTTTAAATTCCTACAGTTTTATACGTTTTTTCTGATTCTTATATGTAGGTTTTCTCTAAATTAATTCTAACATTTTGAGTATTTTTGGAAATCTCCTTTTTGCTATATTTCATTGAAACCACGTATCCTATTCTCTTGCGCTTTTGAGCGATCTTGAGAATAAAAAATGAAAATGATTTTGGATGATTTTCTAACGTTTCGATTGTCATTTGAAAATGTTGCTAATGTTTGATATTTTTGTTTAGTTTCATTGAACACCACGTATGCTCTTCTGTTGCGCTTTTGAGCGACCTTGAGAAACATAAATGGTTGAGATCCTTGATATTTTTCTAACATTGTGATCATATGGAAAACTACTAATCATTTAAGTGTAGGAACATTTATGCTCGTCAAAGATCAAAATCAAAACAAATTACTAATGTCTTGTGTGTAGGTTGTCTTGGTCAAAGAAAGGTGTTTAAGACAATAAAATTTTAAAAGAAGATAAAAATGAACAAATCGCACTGTATTTACATGTTTGGATAGGGGTTAAAACCCATTCTCTTTAAAATATGGGAAGTGCTTTGGATTAATCCATAAAATTCATTGTGAGGAGTACTACAAGAACCCCAAAGTAGTCAGCACATTGAGGGAACTAGCTGACGAAACAGGAAGTGCCATAAATACTCACTTGACTAGTAAAATCTGTGAGGAATATCAAATGCTGTCTGTATGAGGCATCTTTCATTAATTTGATTTTGGGGTAATGGTCCTTGTTTATAATTCATTCTAAATATAACACACCTCTCTTAGAAAAATATTGGTGATTTTTGAGAAAAAAATCCCTAGGAAGCTATTTGGCATTGGGGCCAATTTTTCCATATCCCTTATCATTGGTATTAAACATTTACTACACAAAATGTTGTCTTAGTTTCAACTTTTTTTTAAAACAAGACGAAACTCTGTCTAAGTTATGCCACGTATTTTTATCACAAAATGTACCCCCCTTTCACAAAATTTTGGCTTCCCATTATCAAAAAACACTATCTGAAGTGTTTCCAAATTATACCAACCATTGATTTGAGTGTTGAAAGTGCATTGTTACGCTGCCCTCATTGTATCAATCCTTTTGATACTTACATCTTTTTTTCTTAAACTTGATTTAAGTGTTGAAATTGCGTTGTTACGCTGCTCACATTGTATCGACCATTTTTTATACTTAAGCCTTGTTTTTCTTAAACTTGATTTAAGTGTTGAAATTTACATTGTTACGTTTCTCAAATCATATCAACCCTTTTTTGATACTTAAATCTTGTTTTCTAAAACTAAATTTAAGTGCTGAAATTGTGTTATTGTGCTAATAATTTTTTTTGAGACATTCACACCTAGGAAAATATTCCTTCACATCTGTTGCTCTGCCAAAATTTCATCAACTATTTTGACATTCACACTTGTAACTTGTTTTACAAACCTTGCTTGATTTTCAAAATTACATCATTATGTTGTTTTTTTTCCTCAGATTCCCTTCGAAAAATCACGCGAGCATCCCAATATTTGTAAAATGTCTAGTTGGTTGTTGTTATGCTGCTAGAATTGACATGAATCTTCCTTCAACATGAAGGACTTCAATCAAACAATCTAGGTATAATAATTCACATCAAATGATGCCAATCATAATTTTATATCAGGTGGTTCCTCACGCTATTGACAATAGGGAACTGTACACACCCAAAATTGCATGTGATACATTGTCAGAAAACGGTTATAAAAGTCCCCAATGATTATTTAGTTCCTTTCAAGAAGGTGTTCAAGCTCTAATTTCCATTCACAGTGTATATGTGTTTCCTAGACATCTTTACTTAGCCTTCCCGTGCTTTCTTCCAGCTTCTCACTCTTTTTACGCATATTTTGGCCTTCAGTGCCAGAACTTCTGCTCTACCTGGGTGGTGGTTATGAAATTTCCACCCAAAACAGGGTGATGGTCTTGCCCATTTTTTCTAGATTCTTCATGCATGTTTTAAACATGCGACGGTTCACTTAACTTCACTTTTTGAATGCATCCGTGAATCGAATTGTCTAAAATTATCTTTGATTGCTTGGTTCTCCTTCCTCCTATTTTTAAATAGATTTAATGGATTGGAACTACTCCTCCTTGCCTTGTGCATGAAGGCACCTCCCATCCTCCATTCTTATTTATTCCATTCTTGTATTCAAACAAGAGGCTTGAGAATTTTGTGTATCTTGCATTGTATTGCTTCTACAATCTTACTAGGAATTGCATAGCCAAGATCTGATCTCTTGTCCTATCTCTCTTATGCTTGCATTGCATCCAGACTGCCATCAAGCTGCAATTGCTCAAGTTCCATCCTCCTACTATTGTTCTTGCATTCTGTTGTCATGAAAATGTGCAACAGGGAAATTGACAATTTCTGAGCATGACAACTATACCCAGATGTCAAAATTTTCATGTTTTATCATTCCTAGGAACCCCAAGCCAAATTCTGTTAGTATAATTACCCTGTATTTGATCTCAAATTGGTCCCTAGGTGATTTAGGAAATTCTATTCATTCCCCCTAGGTGATTTTAGGGAAGATGTTATCTTCTAGCAGTATTGGGAAGGGCTATCGCTGGCCTTCCTAGGACTGGATTCAACCCCCTGGAGCGGAACATAAGGGAAAAATTAAACATGGACACAAATTGAATACATTAGAACATCATGGTGATTATTTTGGAAGGCTTTGGGAAGTTTTGAAATACTTGGAGCAGTTTGAGAGAAAAACAAGGTTCTCAAGCCTAGGCGGTACATAGGCCTAAAACAACTGTTGGGATTCAAAAGAAGATTCTGGGAGCTACGAATGGAGTTGGAAGTAAAAAAAAACATCTTCAGAAAGAGGATTCCAATACCTACATGATGGTGAAATAATATTTTTCACAACACCTTGGTGCATATGATTGGAAGGCAGTTTTTCTAAGGCACAAGTGGAGTCCCAGATAAAGAATCTGATTTTTCAGGGATCATATGGTCAAATTAAGACATGAGACCCACATAATTGGATTAAAAATTCCATTTCCAATTGGGATAATATAAAATCTCACCAATAAATTCCACCGGGAGCTCAAGTTATCTTCATTCCAAGTTACCCTCTCAAAGGTAGTTCAAGACTTAGTCATTCTTTTGAGAGGACACGTGTCAGCACTAGGAGCCTGGTGGGATTTCATGCCCCTAACGTCCCTGAGGTCAGGTACATCAGACCTTATAAAATTCACCCAGCCCTCATGTGACCTCTGGGACCCTCATATGACCTCCAGACTTGACAGTTCAGCCCCTCAGGTGCTTATTTGGAGCATGCATTCCCTGCCATCGGATCAGGCACCATGTGTCAGCTCCAGGACCACTGTGGAATTTGATGTCCCTTATGCACCTGAGGTGGGGGACATAAGACCTTGAAAAATGTTCCCATCCCCTATGGGGAGTCTCTTGGAGACCCATGTGACCGCAGTTTAGTCCCCAGGTGCATTTTTGAAGCATCCATTCCCTGCCGTTGGATCGGGCGCCACGTGTCACCTCAGGACCACTGTGAAAACTGATGTCCTTTATGCACCTAAGGTGAGGGACATAAGACATGGAAAAATGTGCCAAGCCCATATGAGGAGTCATTTGGACACCCACGTGACCGATTTTTAGCCCCCAGGTACATTTTTCAAGCAAATCCCCTACCGTCGGATCGAGGACACATGGCATCACCTTGACCACCATGGAAATTGATGTCCCTCACATCCCTGAGGTTAGGGAAATCAAGGACATAAAAGTGTGCCCAATACCATCCATGTGCATGTTTTGAAAGTTTAAATCTAGCACTTAGCCATTTTCTTCCTCTCATTTCTCCTTCAGAAACTCCTCACCTTGCCATGGCTCCGTGCGTGATTGTCCAGACACCCGGTCCACCATTGTTTCTCTGAATCAGCTCCGCCATGTCCACATAAACTCTTCAAACCATGAATGCACAACAATAGTCAGGCCTCATATAAAAATGGAGTGAAATGATGAAGAACGAAGAGAAAAATGGAGATTTTTTTGCTAGATAACCATGAAGTCACCCGATTGAAAAATCCTCATATCTTGCAAGATACAAGTCAGATCAAGATGCCGTATTTTGCAAAATTCCTCATTTTTCAAGGTGATAAAGATCCAACAAAAAATAGGTCAAATGGTTTCTAGAATCATTTTCTCCAACAAAACCCTCACTTTATGCACCGACTCACATTCGTCAAATTTCCCATCATTCCGGCAATGGAAACGAGCTAAAAACTTGCACATGAGTTCCAAATGAAAAACCTATTGCAATAGAGTTGTTTTCATTGCAAACAGAGACAAAAACCAGACCTACAAATTTCGAGCTTCATTAATGGCCACCATGACAGCTTTGCACCCGAAGCCACTACCAGGTCAAAATTTCAAAATTTATTTCCAAGCATTCTATTGGGCAAAACTATGTGAAATTCAGAGGGGGTGATTGTAACGAAAATAAGAGTACAAAAAAGTATGTTCCATCGCAAATCGAGCATTGGAAACACACTTTCTAAAAATAGTAAGTTTTCCTATACATGCTTGATATTTTTGGCAAGTCTTCATCAAAAGTGGCTATGGAAAGAGTAGTGTGCACTAAAGATCTCAAAAAGGCTAGAATGATTATCTGGAGCATAAAATAGTGGAAATGACTATTTACTAAAAATAGCAAGTCACACTCAAAGGGTAGTTTTGGTACAATTGGACATTTAGAACTTCATTACATTTGGAGCTTTCCATCAACGAGGATCAACAGAATTCATCGGGAGACATGTCCTCTTCTTCTTCTCTCTCTCTTTCTCTCTCCTCTTCCCCCCCAACTTTCTCTCACTTTCAAATTTTCTAATTCTTCATTGGGGTTTGCACTTTTTGATATACCTTTAAGTCACTTAAAAGTGACTTTAGAAACATAATGTAAATTAAGTCACCTTGTTATTATAAAAGGGACTTAAATATTTAAAGTGGACTATGAACAGTCTTAAGTCATATTAAGGTATTCGAAAGGTCATGAGGAAGATGAAGAGTCATATTCTATTCTATAAATTGTAAAGCCATTCCCATTTCAAATGGTTGGTAATTGATCTTGTAGACTCAAGAGTGCATTGTACCTAGAGAAAGCAAAGGAGGTAGCCATTTTTCTTCTACTCTCTTCCCCTCTCAAATTTCTTCCATTCCCACATTATGTACAACTTTGATTTGAGCAATCAATACAAGAAGAAGGAGTTTCTAGCTTTCTTTGACTAAGGGGTTTCTTGATACTTGGTGACCGGTGAATTTTATTTGGTCTTGTTGTTATTCGCAGAGTTGTTTCTTCTGATAAATGCATGTGTTGAAGTTTCTAACTAGTGTGTGTGTGTGCAGGAATATGATTTTCTACCTGCAACATTAGTTCTCCTACCTCTTTTATCACTCCCCTTTCCCGCTCTATAGACAAAGACTTCCTTAGTAAGAGATTGCTAGCTTTACCGCAGGGTCAGTGGAGTGCCCCTATTGGATCACCGGTCGAAAGAACACCATAGAAATCCACACTTTCTTGCGCATGCACATACAAAAACTACACCGGTTAAGTAGAGGGACTTAGATTCCCAGAGCATTGGAAAGAAATCCACAAGTTTTTCCACCTGAAAAAATTTTCTTGCCAAGACATTCTCAATCTCTTGGACTCACATGAACACTCAGAGAAAGAAAGGAACATACTGAGGGGACAAATACAGACACAACTAGATTTTCCAAAGCTCTTGCTTGTCCAAGTTGGAATTGTGTTTTTGTTTTCCTTGTGTTTTGAATTGTCAATTTCATATCAAATAGATTAGAAAATCATTCATAACAAATAGAGTAGAGAATCATTCATTTCAAATAGAGTAGAGAATCATTCATTTCAGTAAGTTTTCTTTTCAACATTACTAGGGAAGTTGTGAGGAACCATAGCCCCTTTTAGGGTCATGATTTGCTCTTCACCTTATGAGGTAGTTTTTGGAGGATTTTTATCAGATTAGGTTGTTTGATTTAGATTAGGTTCATACATTTACACAAGTGGCCAACTACATCTGGTTGAATACTTTTCTTTAGTTTGTTTATTAGATTAGAACACATTGCTTAAAGATTAGAAAGGAACAAAAATATTTCCTTTGATAGATTAGCTTGCTTTTATTGCTTTGATCCAAAATATTGTGAAAACCTCAAAAACATAGATTAGATATCTTTTGGTAATTAGTTTTCTTATTAAAATTCATTTTATTTCATTTTGTATGACCATTAACGGTCCACAATAGGAAAAGACATACAATTGTGATCCATTGGTCCCATAACCCAACGGGACATAATTGATAACTGACATTGATACCAACTTATGTTTAATAGTCTTATGCACACCTACAACTTTTACTGAGAAGATAGAACAAATCAATACACTAAACATAGCTGCTAATCAAGCTTACGATTATTGGACTGCCCCTGGCAACATGGTTTGATTATGCATATGACCATCCAAGGGACACAACCCCTACGAGTATTTGGTTGCGATCCTCAGGTACCACAACCCAACATGCCTTCCAGTCAGTTAGAAATTGACACTAGTTTGCATACATTAGTATTCAGATCTTCACCACTTCCTCCAGATATTATTGCACAACTTTCCTTACTAAACATAGTAGCCAATCAGGCTAAGAATTTTTGGACCAGATCAGAAAATTGCCCGTAAATACCTGTGGCTTCATCGTGCCTCTCATTCTTACTTCCATGATCTTGTTTGGAAATTTATACGAGGCACCTGTAGGTCACTTTCCACATGTTTAACAACCAACAAACATTCTTGATAGAGATTGACATTGATTGGAGTCTAGAAGCAGCTATTATCTCAGACCAAATGATCATACCACTTCAAGTAAGGAGAGCATTCTTTTCTTCAAACTCGCAGATCCTAACCTTGCATGTTTAATATATAATATTTACCAATTATCTTGATCCCCATCATCACACTCACATTCATAATCATTCTACACTGGCTGTCGTGGCATGACCTTGGGAGGTCGGGTGCGAAGAAGGTCACGTGTTGATTTTCTGTTGTACATGAACCCATACTATTTTCCAATTCCCCACCTTCATCTCCTAATATTTTCTATTCTTTTGATTCTCCTTATATTCCTGTGCATCATCCAATGGAATTTCTTCTATGGAATACTCAGTCACCTCACCAACGTCTTCCTCCTTTAAATATATGTGTTGGTACAAATTCCTCTAATTATTCATCCAATTTAACTCCTGATTCATGGTCCTCTCTTTTTCCACATGACCCATTTAATTAGTCACCTAAATGACATCTTCCTCCTTTGAAGATCCACATGACTCAAAATTCCTCTAATCATTTATCCAATTCGACCCCTGTGTTACAATCCACTATCTTTCCACAAGACCCCCTTTTTCTATATGCACTATGCAGTATTTTAGGAAACCCAACACCAACCTATCCCAAAATATCATCTAATTCAACTCTTGAGACACCCAAATATGAATCTACTTTGTCTCTTGAGTCATATTCTTTAATCAATCTAAATCCAATCTCTCTTCAGCCCTCGGGTCATTTTAGCCATGCCTTACGCTATCATCTCTAATCTTCTAAAGACCAATGTTTGCATCCACGTCAACTAATTCACAAGAAATGATGTTCTAATATATATTTTCGAAGCAATATTAAGTTCATTTATGGGAATAATAAGGTCAAAACCTCCCAATACCATCATCTCCATCATCAAACATCTTCTAAATCTTCAACACTTTTTGAAAACTCTCCCATCAAATCAACCTTCTATCATTAATAAACAAAAACCCATACCGATCGATTTCTTTCACAATGAAGAAGCAATTGGAGAATTCATGGGGTTTCATGACGACATTTCTCTATAGGATCACATGAATAGATTCAAAATTGAACTTGATGTGTGCACATAATTTGAAGAAGAGGTAAAGTCCCGTGGTCAGAAAAAAGAGGAAAAGCTTAAGATAATCAAACTTGATCCTCCTAAGAAAACAAAGGTAATTCCCTTCTCTCATTCCCCATTACATAGTGAAATGAATAGGTCTGGAATTGATCCCTGGACTATCTTCTCATCACCCAATCATTCCTTACATATTACACCTCCTCAATCACAATATCTCCTTGGGTCACATCCTAGTAGCCCGTCATCTTCTACTATTGGGCCACCTCCTGGTAGCCCATTATTTTCTATCTGTGGGTCAACTCTTGGTATCCCATTATCTTCTATCCTTGGGCCACCTCCTAGCATCATGTTATCTTCTATTTGTGGGCCACCTACGAGTATACCATTATCTCCTATTTATGGGACACCTCTGAGCATCCCATCCTCTTTTATCCTTGGGCCACCTCATAATAGCCCATTATTTTCTATTTATGGACCACCTACGAGTAACTAGGAATCATATCCTATTTATGGGACACCTTTGGGTATCCCATCCTATTCTATTTATGGGACACCTCCTGGTAGACCATCCACTTCTATTTATGGGACACCTTTGGGTAGCCCATCCTCTTCTATCTATGTGACACCTTTGAGTAACCCATCATCATCTATTCTTGGGCCACCTCCAGTTATCCTGTTATCTTCCATTCTCGGGCCGCATCCTATCATGTTAGCATAAATTATTGGGCCACCTATTATCCCATTTCATTTAATCGTTTTACTATATCCCATTCATCCATCACATTATCCTTTTATTAAAAACATAGGAAAGGCCACCATCATCTCTACCATTCCTATCATAAATCCTAACCATACACTTTCTTCTCCCATTTTTCAGGACCAAAAAAATAAATCATTAACTTGTATGAAATAAAAAATTATTCATCAATCTACGATCAAAAATCCAAAGAGCTTTAAAGTTCACAATAAATCGAATAACCACAAATCCAAAAATCAAACACGATTAAAAAATTCACACCAATGCAACTGCTAAGTGTGGCATACAGTGAAAAAATATATGGATAGGGAACTCAAGCTCCCACATATAAAACCCCTATTTTAAGATAAGTGATAGTCACTTATCGAGTATGATCTTACCAAAATCATCGAGATTGGAGATAATATCACTCTTGATAAGAAAAATATCCTAGTCTCCCTCATCAAATAAATCAAAAACATCATTGTTGAATCCTATCACGCAAAGTGACATTTTTGTCCCTAGATTCCCAATCATTCATATTATTTTTCTTCTCCCTTCATGGTTTTCCCTTCATAAAACCATGAAAAATCTTTTAAAAAAAATAAAAAAATGAGAAAACATTAAAACATTACAAAAAAATCAAAGGTGCAAATATCAAACATTACAATCAGGTATTACATACACATGGATGTTCTTTCCTTCCTTTCTTAATATTCCTCTGAAATTCTCTCACCATGTTCATCCCTTCGATGATATTTTAGTTAGTCTATTCATGCTCATTGTCTGACATATATCTCTATTATATCTGTTTGACCTTGGTATTTCAATTAAAGAACTACTGGCCTCTTAGAGATCATCTCACTATCACACATTTAATAAAATTGTTGTGAAGACCTTTGGGCGTCTATTTTGACACTAGCCAATTTCGTCATCATAATCACTTCAACATCTTTCCATCAAGCCATCGGTGGTTCTTGACCCCTTATCAAAAAAATCAAGAGACCTGAAATACTTTTCAAAAAGAAAAAAATTAAAAATCAAAATAAAAGAGAAAATCAATATATAACTCTCTCTTGGGGTATTTACAGTACCTATATCAGGGCTATTGATGCATGATTGATAGTGGAGCATTGCTGTAACTAGAATAAAATAAATCTCCGTTGGGGATATGGACTCTTGGCTGACATAGAAACAATGTATGGCTCTCCTTTCACCCTCCATTCACCAATTAAATTCCCAAATAAATCACTCCTACACATTGGCTAGTTTGTCCTCACTTGCTTCCTATCAAATCTTCACTTCAAGAGGTAATTAATTTACACATGCACACACTAGATCTCGATGAGAACATGACTAGTATGTTACAAGGTGTTGTTTGGAACTTGTTCAAAATTTTTCTTTAGCCTATGTATTTTCTCACGATTTGTGCCTTTGGCTCATCACCTTATCATCACCAAAATTCTAGTTATATTTTCCATAACCATTCATAGCATCCACACTGTTCTTATTATTCATTCAAAAAAACCCTGTGTATTAGATTGCCTTTTTACCATGTTTGAGGGAAAATTTGTCCCCGTTTTAATAAATAATCTTATCCTTCTTTCTATCATGTGTCTCTTGACCAAATTGCATTGGGGGCATGCTCGCTCCTTCCTAGTACTTCATTGGTTTGAGTTCATCATCATGTTGAACCTATCTGTCTTGGTCTTGATCTGAAAAATTATATTCTTGTATATTTGCATAATTTCCCCTTGTATATTCTCACCTATCATTGGGGGCATCTTTACATCTTCGTTTTACTGTACATAGATTTGGAATACATTTAAAAAACCATAAAAATTCACAAAATCCTATAAAATCATATAAAATCCAAAAACATTGGTAAAACCTCCAAAATCCAAAAACATTGGTAAAACATAAGAAGTCCAAAACATTGGTAAAACATCAAAAATCCTAAACATTCACAAAACAAAAAATCCTAAAAATTCAAAAAATATACTACAAAACATCCTACTTTAGTGCTTACTAGTTCTTGTGCACGACATGCAGATCATATTGTGATCTTCCTTCTTCAACAAAGCTAGTTTACTTGATGTGTCTGCCTTTCTGACATGTATCATTGGTAAGGGTATTTTCATAGTGCACATTTATTTTCATGGTACATATATGTCCTCCATCTATTCCATTGTATGTATCTTTTCTTGGGGCATAATTTTAATCCTTATGGTATAACTCAAACATTTAGGATTTGAAGCTAGATAACACAAACATTGGTACAACTTTTATGAACATTGTTGGTTTGTGTTTTTTTGTTCGCATTCCTGCTTGTTTAATTTCTTGTACTACATTTATTTATGTATATTTCTTTGATTCAATCCTTTAGTAATGAAAAAAATCAACATTATGGCTCTTCATGCCATTTTACCCTTTAGTTGCATGCTTATCTAAAATAAAAGGTATTTTTGAGCTAAGATGGTACATATGCTATGTCAGGATCTTCCCATATGTCATCTATCTTATCTTCCATTATAAATAACTTTCTACCTATCATTTTCTAATTCTTCTAACTATTCCTCTGAGATAGTTATCACACCGACTTGTTTCTTCCCTTCCCCCTCCACTGTTTCTTCCACTTGAGGCACGAGCTCTAACTCATTTTTTTTATTCAAACAATGGCCAACCAAGCCAAGTTTGAATCCCTTCCCACACTATGATTTTTCCTTCCACATGATTTGTTAAGAAAATCATATCTTGATGTCATGATTGAATTTTCTTCTAGCATGATCGTTCTTATTTTCTTTTCAAGTGTCAATAGACATATTCTATCACCCCATTGAAACTCAAGGAGGTATCATCCATCATACTAATATTTTTTCTAATCCTTCAAATTGTCTAAAATTGTCTACTATCTTTGAAGTGGCATCACTTGCGCTACACCACATCAAAGAGGGGAAAATGTAGACACCTAAATCTAACTACATAGTTTTAATGCTAAAATTTCATTAGTTATCCTCTTTCTCATATTTTTTGTTACAATTAGTGGTTTCCCACTAATTATCTAGCATTCTCCTTCATCTCGGTTAATTAACAACACTTCGTTAATTAATTAGCTTCATACCACATCCTAGATGCCAATTAACATCATTTCATTAGTTATAATCCTCTTTTAATTAATTAATTAAGCCTTTCAATCTCCTATTTAATCAATAAAACCTTATTATTGGTTAAATAACCCTCTCAAACCCTTCAAATTATACTATTTTCCCGCCAAATGGATTTTATAAGCTTAATTTGGCCTATTAATTAATCCTAGTTGATTGATTAAATCTTCCCTAACTCCCATAAAATGTTAATATTTAATTAATCTTTGTTAATCATACTTATCCCTTTTCTATTTCTACTTTACCTTTATCCCACATTCAGTAGGTTGCAAGCTTCTCCCAAAATGGAAAGCTATATAAAGAATGTAGTACACCATGTTTCGACTTATACCATGTCCTAATAAGACATTACACTTGAGAAGAACATTTTCATGTTATTGGAAAGCTTGTTCAATCCCCCTTTCTACTTGGAAAAGAGTAGTAAGATAAGAACTAAAATGGCAATCAGGCCATATTGGTGAGATCTCTTCCTCTTCCTTGAAAAAATCCTTTGATCGTGCATAATTGCGTTTGACTCATAAAAGAAGTATCTACAATCTAAATCCCATCCAAACAATCAAAGGAGAGCTTTGTATTTTAATGTTGATTCGTGTTTTTATACATATTAGTTTAGCTTTTCCTTTCATGGCTTTATGTTGATGTATTAATTTGATTAACTAGGCTATGAATCTACTCGGTGTTAGGTTCTTTTAATTAGCTTAGTCTTAATTTAAACATGCATACACTTCAAGTTGCGCATTCCTCTAGTCCAATCCTTGGACTTGTCACACTTATCTCCATTCTCTCTCAATGGCCTTCAATTGTGACATCAGGTCACCTTACACATGTGCATGGTATCCCATTGAGCATTTATTCCACTTGTCCATTGGCCAAGACATCCTTCTCCAGGTGCCTCTTTTCTCTTAGTTAGAAAACTATTTTCTCTTGTTTCCACTGTTTCATCTTGGGGCTCTGTGTAATATTCTTTGTGCTCATGGTATTTAGAAACCATATTATTCTCTCTGAAAACTTCCCTCCTTGGAGCAATACTCTTGCACACTACCACTTTATCCTAGGATACTTCCCCATGTAATTCATCTTGTGCATCCTATGGCAGTAATCCTGTACTTTCCTCTTCTCCACTTTTGTGGTATGTTTACGAAATAATTATTCATACAGATACACATGCCTTTTCTTCTCTTTGACACTCATCTGGTGCTCTCTTTACACAATCTACCATTTGCTCCTGAATCCTTGCCAAGTATTTTATCTCCTTCTATCTACCTCATGCCACAAGACCTCATCTCCTTCAGTGGTATTTTTTAGCGTCTTCTAGTATGGTCTTGACACTCTTTAGCTCCTTCATTACCTTCTCTAAATTCTTCATGAGTGATGCATCTGAATAGTTCCCTTTTCTTTGCAACATATTTCCCTCTCATGTAAGATCATTAAATCCTTTGGTTTCTACACTCTAGGATATTTTCTTCCCTTCCCTACCCATCTTTCTTCACGATGGAGAACACAAATGTTTTTTAACTACCTCACGTTCAGTGGTCTGTTAGCTATTCCTCTCTCTCACTTTCCCACAGGAAAGAACCAACTTTGATACCACTTGACGAAACAAAAACCCTCTACTGGGTACTCCTTGAGGTTGTTTCCCAAAGTCATACAACGGAATGAAAAAAACTATTTATGTTTTATTTATATTTATTTGAATCAAATTTACGACATTTACATGTGAAACTACTCTCAAATGGAGCTTAAAGTCATTACATGGAGATTTTCAAGCTTCTATGTATTTCATAAAACCTAACCTAAGACTGGACTATGTGTTTACAAGAACATTCAACAATCGTAGTTCCCAATAACATTTTATAGTTTCTAGCCACCTCAAAATGGTGAACTCATCCTACTTTTATAGCTACATGCCCTATTGTTTTCTCGCTTCTCTCTCCTCATTTGAATTTTCCTTTAGGTAGGCTATCTAATTATAGAAACTTCCAAATTCTACCGCTCAAATTTAAATTTGAACTGATTTCATTGAATGTTATATCCTACCGCATATTTACTTGTGCCACATCAATTTTATCATTTGTTTTCCTGATCGTCCATCCTTGTCACCATTCCTATTATACAACTTATGACACCTTTTTTCATTTCTTCCAAATTCCATCTTGTTGCACACTTCATTTCTCTCACTCCTTTCCATTCCATTCTTCTATGCACATTTTTTTTGCTTTGGGTCCTTCTCCAAATATCCATTCACCCTCCAGTCTTTAAGGCTGAGTAAAAAATCTATCACTATATCAAAATCCTACACGCATCTCCACAACTACATTACTTTGTTGACCTTTCACAACTTCTCCATGTGCATTCCTTTTTAAAACTTATGTGTGTGCCTTCTCTATTTCACTCTTCTTATGTGACTTCCAATTATTCTGTGTGCCACACTTTCCTATTCACTCCTATGCCCAAATTCTTGCGCACACTCAAAATTAGCCAAAATTGTACAAGACCGCACTAGACCTTGGATGCTCCTACATCAAAATTAGGAGGAAAGTGTGTGTGACATGCCATGTGAATTGAATTATTTTTCTTAGTTTCTTGTGCATTATTATTTGGAAAAGTATATGTAAAAATTTTCATGCATTGATTAGGTTGTGATATGGGTTAATTCATGGGTGTGTTATTACAATATATTTGAATAGAGTTGTTATTAATAAGATCCCAAATATTATGTCTCAAGATGAAACATCTATTATTAAAATGTCTTGAGCATCTATGAAAAACACAATATGAATTTACATAAAATGTATTCATTTTTTTTTTATGTAGATGCATTAATATCTATAGGTGGAGTTACAGAAATCAAGTTACATTCAAGAAATTGTTGAAGCATATTATGAGGGGGTTAAGAGAAACATGTACATTTTTTATGTTGAGAATGAAAAACTAAAAGCTTATTATGTGGTTGTGGTATTGTGCTGATTGATAATTTAACCTCATTCTCAATTTGAAAAGCTGTATCATTAGCTTTATCCTTTAAGGGTGTTTAATTTTGAAATTTGACATTGATGGATGTGGGAGTATTATTCTTATGCATGTTATCAATAAATAAATTTGTATCATAGTACTTAACCATATCATAAATTTCATAAATATATTGATAAGCTGAAAAAATCACTTTCTATTGAATTAGTTACAGAAATATTTGAATAAAAAAATATTTTTAGTCACCATGTTCAATGTGATGTGAAATTCGGGAAAACATAGAATTGAATTAGAATATATAATCACCTATAGGATCACTAGGTACTTGTATTAGTTCTACAACTTAAGTAAAATATACCTTTTCGATTATGTTGATTATAAAATGAGTTAAGAAACTCTTCGCTAAAAGATTGAAAACATTTACATAACCCATTGGTAGATTTGAAACGAGTATAAAACATAGTCCTTGTGGATTTTTGGTGTTGGTGAAACATACTATATAAAACTAATTATTAAATAAACATAGTTAGTTAGCTTCAATAGATATATATTTTTATCTAGGTAAATAAATAAATTTAAACATCTAATCAATTTTATCTATTAGTGTTCCACATTTAGTGGATGTGCCACCTTTAGTGTAGACAACAATAAAAGGGGAGATAACTCTTATAGCTATATATACTCACATTTATGTACATTGTAACATGAATTTTGTAAACCCATTTGAAGGAAATACACATTTTTTTTATCCTAGCATATAGCCTTTTTTACTTAGTGTGAGGCTTAACTATGGAAATTATAATCTAATGGGTCCCACCCATTCTTTGATGGCATTGGAGCTGTAGCCATTATTTTACCCTCAATACTTCTTTCTAACCCCAAGCGTGCCAGCCTATCACCCCGAATATGTTGGGCACTCACTCAAGGTATGCGTGGGCACCGAGCCCCCTCCTTTATGTGAGCTTTGCAAGAGAGTTCCACCATTAACGGAGGAATATTTGCAGAAACAAGAGTACATGCATCTACTCAAAAAGGTAGAAGATATAACTAACAAATCCACACATTAATGCATCACAAAAGCTAAATAAACATTGTATGAAGCAAAATAAACCAGAACTAAGTCATGACAAGCCAAATAACATGAGGGTTTACACCAATAAACAAGATGTATAAAATAGATCCTTGTATATTGATTTAAAAAGAGTCTCTGGTAGCCATACTACATTCAAGAGGGTCATCTCAGACCATATACATTAAATGAAAAAGATCCAACCCCTGTAAAATAATCTTATTAGAGATCCTAACTACGCTTTCCCCATTATAACCCTTATTACAGACCCCGAGTACCCATAGATATGCTTACTGATATCCCTTACAACCCTCTAGCACCAAGAACTCTAAGCCCTAACATCATGAGCTCTAAACCCTTAGAATTTCCCAACATTTCTGTAACACCTCGTTACCCTCCTTCTCTCAGCACTCCCGTACCTTCTAGCGACCTTGCACTACCTTCTCCCTTCTCTAATTTCTCTCCCTTTTTCTCTCTTCTCCAATTTCTCTCCCTTTTTCTCTCTTGTTCCTGTCCCAAGTACTTCTTTAAATAAGATCAACGTCCACCGCCATGACTTCTCTCCTGGGAAGATCACGTGCCAAATTTCAATGTGGTCCTCCATTGGCGAATGCTTATCCTCCTTGCAAAACCTTCCACTAATTGTAATGATGCCTCTGGGAATATTCCCTACGTGGAATATCCTTTTCTTGGCCTTCAAGGTTCTAGGTTGGCGCCTTATCCACTTATGACGCCTAGTCGGGTCCTCATGTTTTTCCTCAAGTGACTCCATGATGCCAAATATGACTAAGTCCTTTAAACCCTTGTTCTTCCTTTCACACACACCCTGATTTCACTTAAATCCTTCTTAAGCCATTTTTCCTACGTGATTTTCCCTGAGCGCCCTTCTATTTACTGATCCTGTGCACGCACGCCTCTTGGTACTTAGCCAATATTTAGGGTCCAACAAAAGCCTTGGATTTCTTAGTCTGAGTTGTGGATTTATTATTTTTAATCAAATCAAAATTCTCACATTGTTTCCTAATCCCCTATAACAATTTTTGAGCTAACCCAAATAGTGGGTTTTCAAAAGAACCCTATATGTTTTTTTATTTATGCCAAAAATGTCATTTTAGGGATTTTTATCACATTTTTTCATTTTACAAAAAATCATTTTTGGGTTCCAACCTCTATTTTTATTGAAAATTTCTCAAAAAATATGAATTTTAAAAATCATTATTTTTTTGGATCTTCTAGTGAATTTTTATCAAATTTTGAAGTTTTAGATCTAGAGGAAAAGCGAGGAGTAGTAGAGAAACATAAAAAGTTTTGATTTTTTAAAAAAATATTGATTTTAAAAAAATTAATTGATAAAGGCATGTAATAACACATTCCTCTTTTTGATATATTTCCAAAAATTATTGGTATTCCCACATCTAAGTATTGAGGCACCATGTCATGATTTTAAAGGTCATAGGAAATTTCAAGGGTTGGGTTTGCTAAGGGGAAAGGCCTCATCACTATTCTAGTAGAGTGCCACTAAAATATCCCACCACTACCAATGTGAAAAGTACCATCATGAATATATGTCATCTTAATGCCATTAATGAATTATTTGGCCCTTAGTTTTCCACGTAACTCTTGATCAAAATGTACTCTCCTCATATGTATTTCAAACAATCTTATGTGGTGTAGTGGCTTAAGCGTTCTTGATAAGGAATTTGATCCCAAATGTCTTAAGGTAAAAACCACCCAAATATTTTACCCTTTAATTTTTTCTAAAACTACAATATTAACTAGAACATCTTTACCATTACTATTTGAGAGGCTTGTGTGACCCTTTTGTGAGTGAGGTTTTGTAAAATTCTTCCCTCTTAAAAGGTTAATCGTTTGATTCCTCCTACCTGTTTTTTATTAAAATGTCAAATATAAGATGCAAGATCACATTTTACCATTAGACAAAGATATTTACACCTCACCGAACAAAACTTTTTTTCCCAATAAGTTTTAGGAGCTCGTAACTTTTGTTCCCTAAGGGGCTATATGGGTAATTTCTTTGACACTCTTTTTTTTCTAGGTAATTACATTATTACAATTAGATTCTCACTAATAAAAATCTGTTTTTTTTTTTAGAAAATGTTAATTTCTCCTCTTTGATATCATAGTTCTTGTTTTTTTAAAACTTCAAATGACTATGACTTTTGATCCATTCATTGGATCGAGGTGCCATTTTTTTAATTTGTCAAATTTTTAGGTGATATATGATGTTGTCACATAAAATTAACATTATTCTATCACATAATAATTTTTACATTTTAAAATCAAAATTACACTATAAAAACACTTGTATCACACTATTTATAAGGTGTTGTCCGATTTCTTCTAGGGGTTTCTTTTTTAGTGTAAGAAATAATATGGGGGGGGGGGGGGGGGGAGGGTTCAGAGAATATTTTAGTTTTCTATTTATTATGTTGTCCTTTTTTGTTGTAGGGCTTCTCCTTTCCTTGTAATTGTTAAAAAAATCTTACACAATGACTAATTTTAAAGTAATTTTTATCTCCTAACTCCACATAGCTATTACACATTAAAAAAAAAATGATTGTTGCAATCTAATAGTTTATAATATATATTAAGAGATACACATACAAAATTTTAGAAGGAATGAGAGAAATTTGTGTGTGAGAACAAACAAGATGAATACATAGGGTTAATTTGTATGCATATTTATGATAGTTTTTAGTTTCATGAATTGTAACACTCCAAAAGTAATATGGGATTTTTTTTTTGAAAAAATCAATGAATTAATAGATGTACTATTGGAGGAAAATTTTTCCTCTCTTTGACCTATTGAATTTCCTTCTATTGAATACTTTCTTTCTAATTTTAAGTGCACTCTTTCACATTATTTATATTATGGTATGTCTAGTAAGGATGAAAAGTGTGTTTTTCTCATTTTGTGTAAGGGAACATACCAAGTATTTCTCTCTACCTTTTATTCCACCACGGATGCCTTAGGTAAAACCTTTCATATGCCTTATTTCAATACCTTTTGTGAACATTCAAATTGATGTCATTCCTAGTTCACATGAACTTGTGGTTAATACACCTAAGAGAAAAGGTAATCCAAAGAAGAATTCAAAACCCAATGAAAAGAAAAAATCCACGCAAAATTCTTCTAAGTCCACTTATATATCCACAAAGTCTACTTCTTTAAAGTCTAAAGAGTCATCTTACAAGAGAAAAAAGAATACTTTTAAAAAGTGTACAAATTTTTGGCACAATAAGTCATTTAAGGTTTTTTTTTAACAATAGGATGAGAGAATTGGAGGGAGTATTGTAGTCACAAAATATTGCACATTAGGCATTATTTAGCCCGGTTTTCATACTACTATTTGGAGGGGTTTTAAGTGAATAAAGTAATAATTAATCCCACCTTTTTGGCCACCTTATTTTACTTTTATTTCATCATTCCCACACATTTCCATATACATGCCAAGTTTGTTTCGGTAATTTCCACCAATTTAGCCTAAATTGAGGTGCCTCGAGGCGCCGTGGTCCTTTTTAAACTTTCCCTCCACTTTTTGGTCTCATTTTGACCGTTTTTCATATTTATCTTTTTCCTAGTCGGCCATGTCAAAATTAATTACAAAATTAAAGCAAGAGAACCCTATAAATATAAATTTATGAAGCCATAATGAGGGTCCTAAGGTCATCTACTACTATCACTCCATATAGAGTTGCATCTATTACATCACTTGCATCCACATAATGACATGCATCAAGGCTAGGAGATCTGCATCACCACACAAAACATAGGGGGAGGGATTCTATTCTATTCCATGCACACATGCTATTACATTTTTACATTTAGCTATTAGCTCGCTATCTACATTGCGTCGGTACCATATTACACACAATCATTAGAACTACATTTGGGTCCAAAATGTAGTGTAGTGCTTAGAGTAGTAAGCACATTGTTGTGGCAGCTAAGGTCATTCTGACGCATTAATTTTGCATCTTTATTTTTAGGGTTTTGATACTTCTTCCTCTTTTGTAAGTTATTAATTCATCCTTCCTTCTTCTACACACTTGGTGCATTACATGGAATATGATGTGACATAAGGCAAGGGTTTTAGATTAACTTGTGACCCAATAAAAATTAGATTTTGAGTAGTTACAAGAACTAGGGTTCCTATTTGTGTATACTAGGGTGCCTCGGGGTGCTGCAGTCCCTTCATGGGTGCTCTAGTATGCTCAAATCACCTATATTTGACATTTGTGGGAATTCTGAGTGATCGTTACTACTCCCAAATTTTCCTGTAGGAGTCGAGACAACTTGCGACAGTCTTCGGCAATCAATTAATTCATTTCTTTTTACATCTTTGCATACTTAGGGTTTTATTTTATTAGATTTAATTTTTTGGCTTCTTTATACTACTTTAGCATAATAATTTAGAGCATTTTAGTCCTCTTATATTAGATTAACTATTATTAGACTTCCCCATAGTTTAGTTTAATTTTAGTAACTAATTATGGTGAACTTGATGTTACACGCTTCTAGATTCCCTTTTCTTATTTACCTAGGGTTTCTTTTCCCCTTCAAATTTATGCCTGTTACCTGTTGCGGTCATTTCAAGTCTCTTTAGTATTGTGAACTCCCTCCAGTTTCCCAGTGTACTTCTAGGTTAATGGCTGAGATCACCACCTATATGGGTGAAAACCCTATAGATAATTCCAACCATGTTCCTCTTCATGACATCGAATCCTTTGATAGTAAAAAATCCTATGATGAAGACACTAACGTTGACCAAGAAAAACATAATATTATTATTAATTTTCCTCAAGATTTGTGAGAAAACCCTTCTCATCTTCCACATGTCTTACACGCCTTAATTTCCACCCAGCATACTCATGATGCTTCCACTTCTATAGTGGTCTCTTCATCTCCCATGATTTCCACCCCACCAGTTTATGTTTCCACTCCTATTCTTACAACTACCACCCCCATAGCTCACCATGGTACTCCTCATATGGAGCTCGGCTCCTCCTCCAACATTCCCGATCTATCATCTTTATATCATAATATACAAAACCAAATTCTCCAACTCTAGTTTGCTACTTCTCAAGGATCACCGTCCCTAGATTCTACCTCATTATTGCATACTCCCTTTGCAGTATCTATTTACACATACACATTTCCACCCAACTTTATATCTCTCAAATTGTCCATCTTTAAAGGCCAAGGTGACCCACAAGAGCATCTTCATGATTTTCATGTAGCATGTCTCGATTATGCGAATGATCATATCATTCTTGCTAAGATTTTTCCTCGTAGTTTACAATACTATGCAATGCACTGGTTCTATGACCTACTCGTCCATTTGGTAGTATTTTTCACACATCCGACCGATGCATTCCTTACACATTTTTCCATCAACATTAGTTCTAATATTTCTTACGCCTAATTGGCATAGCTTAAACAAGGACCCAATCAACACTTATCTGATTATGTCATACACTATAAGCACAATTTCACCAAAATGACTAATGTTCTTATGGATTATGAACTTTAAGATGTCTTCATTCATAGTCTACTACCCCCACTACAAGAGAGTGTTATCTTTAAGGAATCTCCCTTATTCGACAAACTCTACCGCACTCTCAAGCTTCGTGAAACTAAACTCCTATCCATAGTAAAACTTAAATATCAGGAACAAACTTCATCTTATACACGTACCTCAAGTAAACTGCCAACTAAACCATTTACACCTAAACCCATGGAAACATAATATGTTGTTAACGTTGTCTCTACTTCTAAATAACTTTGACCTCAACTGTACCATCATCCCCTCGCTAAGCTTAGTACACCTCCTAGTGTTTTTTTGCCACAAATTTTTGATAGTAACCTTATTAACTTTCCATCCCCTCTCCAACTTGATCCATCTCGACCTAAAGGACAAAATTACGACGATATTTTTTACTATGATTACCACCAATGTGTGGGACATTCTACCAATAGGTGTTTTTGATTACAAAATCTCATTCAAGGTGTACTTGATAATGGTCAAATTTAAGTTTCGGAATCTATAACATCCACATCTACTAATGACAACCATAAAATGCAGATTTTTAAGATCCCCTTACCTAAACATGATATAAAACCGACCGACTCCGCTGTTAAGTATGCTACACCTTCTTAACTAGGAGTTCTCAATTTATTAATTTATCATACATATGCTTAACCTCCAATCATTTCTTTCTCCAATGCCAACTATCATGCTACTTTTACATCTAATCATTTGCACATCAATGCATATATTGGCACCACCCCCATAAAAAATACTAAGGTTGATCCATCATGGCCAATTAGTGCATGCTCTATGTCTCTCCTTAGGGTCATTGGTTATCCTTTGTCACAAATTGAGTATCTCTTCCACAAACCCTTTGGTGTTATTAAGTTGCATATCATTGTCGGTCATCTTACTATGCTTATCCCTCTCCTTGTCGGAAACACAGTCGAGGGATGTGAATTAATGCTAGGCCTCAATTGGATTCGTCATTCCCAATCCATCATATCTATGAATCATTTATGACTTAAGTTTATCCACAAGGTGCAACTTATTTCTATTGATGGTGTCCCTCCATCTCCTCCATTGTCGTTTTCTTCCTCTACTAGTGTTCATGTGTCATCTACTTCTTCTCACACATCTCATTCATTCTACACTATTTAAAGGACAGTATACCCCTAGTTCTCCTACATACATCTCGCTTACACGAAATCATCATTCCACTAGTCTTATACATCAGCATTGCCCTATTCCTAGGAAAGTCACTACATCTCGTCGTCGATCGCTGCATTTTATTTATTCAACATAGTTTCTCATCATCACATAGATCTCCATCCCCGAAACATTTTACACATTGTCCTTCAACACATATTCATCCATCACATTCACATAGGCTTCACTCACCTGAACAACGTTCATCCCTCATACCACCATTATTAGATAATGGTCATACACTTCCATAAGAATCAGGTGGAGGAAAATCATCCTTCACTATTATTGGTTAGTTTATCTCTACACACTTGAGGGTAATAAAAATTCATACCCTTCCCCCTAGATCATTGATAATTTATTCATTTATCATCTTCATACTGTTCCTTATACCCTTTACAGCTGTCATTACCCGATGATGCACTCTTTTTCTTCGGTTCACACTTGATTGCTGAGGGATTAACATTACACTGAACCACACACACTCCACTATAGGCATTAAACATTACATTTCATTACACATACTAGAGTGTCATACACCATACATCCTATATCATTTTTCCATCTATATATGACACATCTTTACTAGTTTTTCAAGATTGTTATCATCCTTGAATTTAGGATCATACACTATTCCTCTTACATATGACATACATATATACATGACATTCATCCTACATACTACGCTAGGTTCCGTTATCTATCAGTCTAGCTTTACATTTCATCTATACATCTTTACATTACCAATTTACATTCACCATTACATCATACGTAGTGCATTTATGCACACTACACTAGTCTAGCTTTATATTGGGTCCTCACATCCTATATTAGTAGCCTATCTACACCTATTACATTGCAATTTATACATTTCACACATGTTACACATATTCCATCTTATCAAAAAAACCATGCATTTACAACACCTTCACTACTATATGGTTATTTCATCACTATATACGCTACATTGTTTCCTACGTGCTGCATTAACCATCCTATGACGCACTTTAGTTCCTCGGCCCATACTCGAATGCCGAGGGTTTACCATTCAAATGGAACTTACATTCACCATGTGATAATCTATCATACAACATTCCTATTTTAGTGACATACACTTTAGGCTAAATCGTCACCAACATTTTTCCATCTAGTAGTGGTATATGTTTTATGCTAAATCACCACCTCCTATTATATCATCCCTAGTGATATACACCTTAGGTTAAATCACCACATATTATCATGGAATATTATAGTGATATATGCTTAGGCTAAATCATGACTCATCCATTCATCAAAGTTGTGATATATGCTTCGGCTATAGGGTTCACACACATCCTTTATCTATGTTGCATTTCATCACCAATACTTACGCACTCATCAAAACGTGCTAGGAAAACAACAAACACTACTCGACCATTTCCTGATGACGCACTATCGTTTATGGTTCATTCTTGACTACTAAGGGGGAAAACAAAATGAATCTTGCTACATACACTTCCATCCACTCGAGGGGAACATTTCTTCTATCATTCCATCTTGCATTCCATTCCATCCATCCACAACACACTAAATTTTCTTGGCGCATTTATTCTTGCTTGCTAGTGTTTTGCATGATCACTTTACTACACATTTTATATTGATTTATTATATGTCATTATCTATCTCATCCCCATATGCGCGTTCATGATTTTGTTTCAGTGTGATCACAGATACAAGACTCCTACATGTGGCATGGATGCTTGCCTTCCACCCTTACTGATACTGGTCATTGGGAGAATCCACATTCGTATCGTCCAAGTGTTATTGTTTCATTTTGTACTTAAAATATTTCATTACTTACTTATTCATGCTTTGACATATTGGCTATTTCTCTAACACGCTAACATGTGTTCTATGTGCAACACTTGTTTTGCAAGATTACATGTTTCCATGAATTCTTATTTTTTTTACTTGTACTTATCTTCCTTTATTTTCTATCTGTTTGTGGGCTCTCTCCCTTTACGTTGTGTGCACACTTGCTTGTTGTTTTTGGCCATGATGGCCTTACATGTCTTACGACATCGTGAGTGATGTCCCATGTTTGTAACCCGCTTTGTGCGGTCTCCTTGTTTTCTTATGTGTTTTACTACATTATCTTCATAGCTTACATATGTCTTCTACATGCATGCATTTTTTTTCTTTACACTTGTCTTTTGACTAGCCTTCTTGTTTGCATGTGCCTTGGTTTCTACCAAGCACTTTACAAGGTACACAATTTAGAGTGTGGTTATTCCTATTTTGAGGCTGCATTCTCCTATCAGTGACATCACATGCACCCCCAAAGAGGGGGGCATCACTTGGGGGTTAACATACTAACACAGCACAGTTACACCGGTTCAATAGAGTGCACTTTCCACCCTTGGAATTATGGGTTTACATACAACGAGTGAGTTCAGACCAGTCTACGAACTTGATACACAACATGGATTTTATAGGAAATGGCGTCCTTAGCATTTCTGGGAAGCAGTTACAGGCTTGGGGATTACACTGGGTGTTCCTCTCTACACTACTTCGACTAGTTGGCGTCAGATCATCCAAAAAACTAGGAAAGTACAGAGATCTCTTGACACATATTTTAGTAGAAGCGGTTAAAGGTTGGAGGGCACTGAGCATTTCATCCCTATAATTCTTCAGCTAGGGTGGTGGGAGATACAAGATATCCTTCTACACCATTTCTCTCGACATGGATCAGGTGCACATGTTCCATTTACACTTTTCCTTTTATGTACTTTACATTTGTGTATTTTACACGTTGTCATACACATAGTGTTTTTACATATACACATATTTGACTACTCGATCATTTTCTCCTTGCAGGTCTAGTTGTATGAGAAACAAACAGTCAAATTGGGGGTACCGACAAAAAAAAAACCACATAAACAACAACATTCTACTACAATAACATGCTTTTACTAACCACATGTAGGTACACTACACACAACAACAACTACACACCCGTTCTACCCTAAGTTCACTCTCATCATTTTTTATGCACATTTTTCGATATTTAAAATTCCACGTTCCTCCACCTTTTTGTTTTTTTCATTCCACACTTGAGTATAGTCCATCGACACGTCTCTACTACACTCTACATGGATATCAGGTAGACACTTCTATCTACTTTATGTTACTAAGCATTCTGTTCACCAACATAAAGTGGGGGAAAATGTAGTTACAAAATCCTTCACATTAGGCATTATTTACCCTGGTTTTCATACTACTATTTGGATGGGTTTTAAGTGAATAAAGTACTAATTAATCCCACCTTTTTGGCCACATTTGTTTACTTTTATTTCATCATTCCCAGACATTTCCATATACATGCCCAGTCTGTTTAAGTACTTTCCACCATTTTATCCTAAATTGGGGCACTCCGGTTCTTTTTATACTTTCCCTCCACTTTTTGGGCTCATTCTGACTATTTTTAATATTTATCTTTTTCCTAGTCAGCCATGTTGGGATTAATTATGAAATTAAAGCAAGAGAACCCTATAAATATAAAGTTATGAAGCCATGATGAGGGGTCCTAGGGTCATCTACTACTATCGCTCCACCTATAGTTGCATCCATTACATAAATTGCATCCACATGTTTCCATGCATCAAGGCTAGGAGATCTACATCAACACACATAGTATAGGGGTAGGGATTATATTCTATTTCATGCACACATGCTATTACATTTTTGCATTTAGCTACTAGCTCGTAATCTACATTGTATCATTGGCACAAGAGCACCTAGGGAACCATATTGCACACACTCATCAAAACTACATTTGGGTCTGAAATGTAGTTCAACACTTAGAGTAATAAGTCCATTGTTATAGCAGCTGAGGTCAGTCTGACCCATTCATTTTGCATCTTTATTTTTAGGGTTTTGATACTTCTACATATTTTGTAGGTTATTACTTCATACTTCATTCTTTTGCACACTCAGCACAATCCAGTGAATATGATGTGACATAAGGAAAGGGTTTTAGATTAACTTGTGACCCAATAAAAATTATATTTTGAGCAGTTACAAGAACTAGGGCACCTATTTGTGTATACCAAGGTGCCTTAGGGTTCCCCAGTCCCTTCCTGGGTGCTCCAGTATGCTCAAATCACCCAGATACAAAATTTTTGGGGCTTCTGAGTGATTGTTACTACTCCCATATTTTTCGTATCAAACCTGCAACAACCTATGATAGTATTCGACAATCAACTAAGTCATTTCCTTTTACATCTTTGCATACTTAGGGTTTTACTTTATTAGATTTAATTATTTGGCTTATTTATACTACTTTAGCATAATAATTTACAATGTTTTAGTCCTCCTATATTATATTAACTATTGTTAGACTTCCCCAAATTTTAGTTTCAATTTTAGTTAATCAAGTATTAATAAAAACAACATTATTACTACTTCTTCTTCTAAGGACATATGGAAAGAAACTTTATTCTCATACATTGGTTGCATCTACATATCGTTAGATTTTATATTTAGGTTCTTCTAATCACATGAAATACACATTCACATGAATATATCACTTCACATACTCATAATACTTTTATTCAATATAAGGGGTTTATTCTCAAATTTTCCTTTGCTTTCTAGAAATAGATATCTATCTTAAGATTTAGGTGTCTTTGGAGAATGGGGTAGAGGGTTGATTTTTTAGCTTTCCTTTTTGGAAAAAGAGCAATTATTAGTGAATTTGGGATAATGGAGATGTAGGATCATGCTTAGCTAATTAGGATTAAGATTAGTTAAATGGAATTAATATTCTATGGGAATTAGCTGGGGGAGAAAGGGGGATTAATTAATCAGTTGTAGATTAATTAATATGCCTATATTATCTTGTAGAAGCTATTTGGTAGTAAATTTAGAGTAAATTGATGATATTTAGAGATGATTTGAAGAGGGATTTAATTAATTAAGAGTCATTAGTTAATAGATGAAGTGAAAATATAATTAATTAATAATGGTTTATTAATTAAAAAGAGAAAATGGTTTTAATTAGTGAAATGAAATTAATTAGTATCTAGAAAAGGTAAATTAATTAATTGATTGTGGATGGTTAATTAATAAATGAATATGGGTCTTAATCTTATATGTGTAATTTAGGTATAATTTAGCATGAAAATTTTTAGGTGTCTATAATCACCCTACTCGTTTTCACTTCATCAAGTTCTATCCAACATTACCACATCCAACTTCCTCAATCTAGGTAAATACAAAAGAATACATATCTAAGTCACATATATGGTTTATGATCATACCCTCCTCTTTGTCTCTTTTGAATTCATCTCACGATACTTTTTGTATCCTACACAATGTGGTTTATTCTATTCTACTCTCAGGTCTAGCCATAATTGTGTCTGATCTGTAATTTTACTATATTTACTACCCTTAAATGCATCATTTCTATTCCCTATTTTTTTTCATTCTATTTGCAATTCAACCTATCTTTGATCTAGCCACCACTATGACTCTGTTATGATTTTTTTCAAAAATTCTCATCTCTTTTTTCCCTCAAAATTCCTCAGTCTACCATTTCAAACAATTTGTGTCCAATATAATTCATCCTCCCTAATCATTACTCCTGCCACCTTTAGCAAAGCTAAACCCAAACCTAATCAACACTATGAATTCTTCCAACATTTTAAATTTTTTATCAAGCTCACTATCCTATAAATTCTAAAGTGTGTATTATGTACCAAAATATTCCAAACCTAGTCATTATTATGACTATTGTATGATTGTATGTGACCTTTACCCGATAATGTACCTTATGTAGACACTAATTTTTGGTAATTTATCCTTTTGACATTATTAGTTGTGACTGTGCTCCTTGGCTAATATAAATATTGACATCTTTATTGTCCCTCTCCCAATTTTTTATTCTCACACACTGATGTGTCATCACACTCTAAATATAAATGCATAAAATTAATACTTAAAATCTACTTATCATGATACAAATTTCATATTGCACTGATTCTCATCCTATACAAAACTATACAATAGGGTTGGGATGTATTCTCTGGTCCTCGATGACCTATATGGTCTTAGAATGGCACATCCTCCAAATTTTCTTTCAATTCTATTATATTTTTTTGGGTATTTTTATCCTCTCGGGTAGTCTTTCAACATTCTTAGATTCATCCTAGTACATATCTTGACTATGTGTGGAAATTTATGCAAAGGGATTGGGATTATTAAGAGGAACCCATCTCTTTTACTTTCTCTGATTTATGCCCTCAAGATACTATTCATAATATGCTCTCTCTATATGTACAAGCCAATATACAAAATACCCTAGTTAAGTGCATCCTTGTTGATAATGGACGAGGCCTTAATATTTGTAATATTTATTTTCTACATTGTTTGGGTATCCATGCTAAATATTTATCCCTTTTGACCATAAGCATTTGTGGTTTTGATAATACACCATTCAAACCATTAGGAAATGTTATGTTTCCTATCACCATTGGTTCTTGTACCCTTCCTACATCTTGTCACATTATGTCGAATGACATTAGTTACAATCTACTCCTAGGGTTTCCTTGGTTATATGCTATACATGTTGTCTTGTACCCTTCATGTTTGTCTTAAATATTCTTGTCAAGGGACTATGTATGTCATCAAATATGATTCAAAACATTTTAAATAATAACAACTTATTTGTTCCTTGCATACAACCTCATGCTCTTATTTATCAGGCTTATGAAATGGGTTATTACTACAACACAAATTTAATGGATAAGGGATTGATATTCATGGAAAATGCATTCATGACCCCATTAAAATTCAATCACAACATACTAAATAAGTCATTGGATATACCTTATGATAAAATCCATATGAATACAACCTTATAATCAGTAAGGAAATACCTAATCAATGATAGCACATCACCTCATGTTCCATCCTTAGATGAATTTACTGAGGAATCCCTTCTGGAATACCTAGGGGCATATGTGGATCTCCCTTCCTTCTTTCACAAGAATATGTTTGCTCACATTATACATGCCCGTGTGTACTTTGGGGATGGATTTTTCTCTTATATTCCACCTAATTCCCCAATACTATCCCTACTCATCCATATATTGAGTGTTTCTACACATTACTCAATGAAGAACTATTTATTTTAATGTTGGCACTTGTGCAGATCATCGGATGGTGATCCTTGATATTTCCCTTGATGATACTAAGAGGGTTATTATACAATAAGTGTTGTAGGAATTTCATGATATTTACACCTTGAATTAAGTGACATGCCTAGAATTGAAACTTTTATTTCTATGCATAACATTGTGTTACATGAAAATGCAAAACTGATGCTGAAAAAATATTCAAGATGCATCCATGTGTCACTTTAATGTTTAATAAGGAAATTCATAAGATATTAGATGCATGGTTCATTTGTGTTTTGGATTACCCACAAGGGGTGTGTAATATCATCCCTGTTTTTACGCCTGATGGTGAAATCCATTGTTATATTGACTTTCAAGATTTAAATAAAGCTTGTCCTAAGGATAATATTCCTCTTCCCCACATTGTTATGATTTTTGATTCCATGGACGGTTATGACATGTTGTTATTCATGGATGGGTTTTTTAGGATATAATAAAATCAAAATAAATCATGTTGATCAATAAAAAAATTCACTAATCCATGGGGTACCTTTTGTTACATGAGCATGCCCTTTAGATTGAGAAATATTGGCACTAGCTATCAACATGTTATGAAACATATCTTTCATGAATATATATAAAAGATCATTAAATACTATGTTGATGATTTACTTTGCAAATATACCCATCATCAAAATCATTCCCATGATCTCTAACTCATATTTGAATGATTACAATAATATATGTATGATTAAACCTTAAAAAGTGTCTTTGCTGTTACTTCTCATAAGTTAATTGGATATATAATTTCACATCATGGTATTGAGGTCAAACCCAAAAAGATCAAGGATATTATTGATATGACTCCATCACATAATTTAAAGTAATTACAATCCCTTCAATGTAAATTTCAATCTATTCATCACTTTATGGCCCAGTTGGATGATAAAATCTATCCCTTCACATGAGTATTAAAAAAAGACACTACCATTTAATGGGATGTGACTTGTTAATAGGAAGTCAATCATATTAAGAAATAATTTCTCAACCCCCCATCCTTGTGCAACCTATACTTAATATGATGCTACTCCTATATAAATCTACTACAGATCATGCAATCAGAGCGTTGTTAGCAACAATATGATGATAATGATTGAGAATACACTTTCTATTATAGTAGTCATAGTTTAATAACTTATGAGTATAACTATAGTCTCATCAAAAATCTCAACTTATCCTCAGTCTATTTTTGTGGATAAGTCATGACACTATATGTTGAATACGTAAATACATGTTATCATCAAGGTAAATCCATTATGGTACTTATTATCTCTAATAAATATTTCCAGCCATGTTGTGTGTTGGGTAATGTTAGTAACAAAGTTTAACCTTATGTTTGTTTCATAAAAATCCAAAGGAAAATTAATTGTTGATTAGCGTGCAGAAGCCCCACTTTTTGACACGTCCCCCATGGCTTCTCTTAGTACTAATGACTATGCCTTAGAACCTTAAGTAGGATTATCTCTTGTGAATCCTTTAAATAATTATTTAATTAATGAGCTTGGATATCTTGTTTATTTTAACCACTATGTTGCTGATGATAACTCTAATGGTAGAAATTATGATTTTAAAGGTTGAGATAATGACTATGAAAAAAATTCTTCTCTCACACAAGTGAATGTTTGTACTCGTGCAATAAAATATTTAGATTATATTCATGATGAGAGTGTATCTAGTTTAGTTGATGATGATGTTCCTTCAATCTACACTTGAATTGATGTTGTCTCTTACTCTTCAAATAGTGACATAGATTTAAATAGTGGTGAATTCAAAAGTGATGAAATTATTTTTTGATACCTCTCTACTACTTACACATATTGCATATGACTCTAATTTTGTCTCTACTCTTCCTCTTGAATACACTAATCATGACATAAATGATAATTATTTTATCCCTGATTCTACTCATTTCTCTCCTCTTGTCCATGAATGCAAAAAAATTGATTCTATTATTATTTATTATTTACCACTTGTAATTGATAGTGTAAATAATAATAACACCATTTATATTCTTCCTAGAAAATAGTGTAGATCCATTGGCTGAAAATAATTATGTTATTTCTTTATAACCAAAATGTGAGACCAACACTATATAACCTAATGTTATATCCAATATGACTTCACATGACACATATTATCATATTTTTTAAAGAGAAATAATGTTCCCATGGCTACTATTAATGGTAAATTTCAACCCTTGAATGAGCACTTATATAATTATGTTATGCCTCCTCAAGAGGTCATTTATCTTGTGCATGCAATAGGTGATTTACAACATAAATTACATACCTTAACATTAGAGAGTAAATCATACTATACTAACATTGATTCTAATAATATTTATAGAAATACAATTTGGTAAATATTATTTCAACCTTCTTTTCCTAGGATTTTTTATAATCCCTCATATCAAGTATTTGATGACATTTTGGATCCTTACCTTCATCTTAAGCATTGTCAAACACTCATGGCTTTAAATCACAATGATAGGTTACATTGAAAATATTTTCCTAAGATCCTTATAGGTGATGCAATGTCTTGGTTTACCCATATTCCTAGTGGCTATTTAAGTACCTTACTCAAAATTGAAGAATATTTTCTTTCCCAATTTAGTCATCACAGAGACCCTAAGGTTACATACGAGTGGTTACCTTCCTTTCATCAAGGAGAGACTGAGACCGTATCTAATTATATCTTGCAAGTTAAAGTAAACATGTACACATTATTAGATCATCCTATCAATTTTTAAATCAAATAGATGTTTTTTTTTGTCTCATACTTCCTCTAAACCAAAAATTAATTTACACTACATGAGCTTCATTCACATAGCCTTTTCTCTATGTTATATAATTAGAATGATACCTCACCCTCTCTCATTAATCCACACATTCACATAAGTACATTTCAGTTGCTTTTACCATACCCAATTATGATGTGCAATTAGTTCCATCACATAATTAAGGTAAAGTTAAGGTACTATATCATGTGAACACTTTTTTTCAACCTAAACCTAGATATACTATACTATATCCTCCTAGTGACAACAAAAAACCATTGCGGTTTGAAAAATATATCAATTAGACACATGATATTCTACTCACTTTAATAAATAAGAGGATAATTATATTGCCTTCTAATGATCAACAACCTTCTCTTAGGATTGCATGTGAAAAATGTTACCTTTTTTGTAACTTACATCGTATCAATGGAAACAACAATAATGCTGGCTATGCATTAGATAATAAGCTTAAGCTACTCGAAGAAAAAACATAATCAATTTTGAGACAAATAAATCAGATAGATATTATTCTCCCCCTCTGTAGCATCCCCCATGTAGTAAGCACGAATGTCCATACTTGTTCCTCCATTGATGGGTCAGCTCCACAATGAATCTACAAACAAGATCCCTCAAGATGGATTTATTGCTACACATCAAGCTCCAAAAGCTACCTAAAAATGGATTTCCAATGACCATAGGTTGATAGCACAAGTTTCAAATGTTAATCATATACCCTATTTAGAACCATTCACAACACATCCTATATAACTAACTGATTCTTTCCACATAATTCACCCTAGTGAATTTTCATAATCTTGAGTGAATAGTCATTTTTTGTTCACTTAGTCTCTTTTTTACACTATGATGTCTTCTCAAATGCCTGAGAGCATATATGGATATCCCTTGTTTCTTTTCTAAGAAATTTTTTCCTTTCACTATACATGCCCCACATACTTTGGTAAGGGTGATACTTCCAATTGGTTGCTAAAACTTCTCATGATATCCTTGATCATCACATGCTACATGACATCAATCTAATCACAATTACTATACAAAATGAATCAAACTCAACATAAATAAAATTCAATATCTTAATACACTTACTCTAATACCAATCCTATTTTCAAAGTTTTTTCTCATACAATTTCCAATGGATCTATCCCTCTTCAGATTTCTATCATGTTGTGATTCCTTTATAGTTTCTACATATACTATGAAATATTTGAGGCATGCATCTCCTTCTCTATTTGGGGTTTGTATTTTCCCCTGATTAGACTCTTCTTGGGTAGCCATTGTGATAACCCTCTCTCTATACATAGTTAATTTAAAAAAATACAAACAAAATCACACATTTAAAAAATACAAAACTAGGACCTATACAAATAACTTGAGTTGTCAGCACTTTACATTAGATATGTTGTTTGTCACTATGGTGTGGTAGATAACATATATTTTCTATATGCTCCTTACACACATGTATTCATGAGGTATATTGAGTTTGATGTATGACACACATATCATTACACTCTTATAAGAGATACCTTAGTTCCTTACAATAGTCTCTTGGGGGCATCCCTCCACACTATACACGTACTATTGTTTCATTATAGTTCCTTTATACTTTATCATTACGATTGATTACATATATTGTGTACATGCTATCTTTTGAGATAATACCACTAACACATGTCTTATGTAATGATGATATATCTTTTTTTTATGTGCTTCTTTACTACTTATTATGATGTTTTTATTACTATTTTCTATACATGTTTGCTACTTGTTGTATGCTTCATTGCATGTGGCTTGAGTGCCTTATTTATCTTGTGACACATGAATTTTTTACGTTAATTTCTTATCTCGTATGTTTCCTAAGTGCCTTGATTGTCTTGTGACCTTGTGAGTGTCCCATGTTTGCAGCTTTGTGCCTTTATGTGACTCTTCTCTTCATCCTATTGCTTCTATTTTATCAATTGAATAATGTTATATCTCTCTGATTACTCTATTACACATGTGTTGCTTCTATAATTGTGTATTTTTCTATTGTTGCTTGTATCTCTACATGTTAGGGTGTCCATCGTGCACAACCCCCTTTTACAGGTATAGGTTCTCAAAGGTAGCCACCACTTTATGATTAAACATTATCCCAAATATTATCTAACATGCAATATATGGGTATACACCTTTTAAAAAAATCTAAATTCTCAAATGATTTATCACACATGCCTTAAAAGAGGGTGATTTCATCAAGATATATTCTACACCTATAACACTATTTATGGGTTTAGGAATACATTTTTGTAGGGAAAAAGTCCTCTTAAACATCCCCATATACCAAAATTCGTCAAAAGTTTTATAAGTTCAAAACTATACAGAACGGGAAAGACCGTATGGACGTTCCTAACCCTACCATATGTTTCTACCATGGGGGCAGTTATACTAGATCTTTCTACAATTTCATATTTCCACTATAGATACAAGTTTTTGGCATAATATCATCTTCATTTGACACAATTTAGAACATTTTACAAGGGGCATGAACATTTTGTTCCTTCTCCAAATATAGTTCTTAGTGTTGGTTACAAATATAGGATTTTTTGGGCATGCATCTCCTTCTCCATCATCATCTTGTTGTATTATACACTCCTAATAAACTGTGTGATACATAAAGAGAACATGGGGGAAACCATTCTCTTTTATAATTTGTGTCTATATATAAAAATTGTTCCTAGATCCATCTATAATGGTGTGGTCCTCAGGTTTATGGAAAGTATAGAAACATCTAAGTCCATCATAAGTAGTCTTTCCTATCCTCTTTCAAAGGGGAAGATAACAAGGTTACTAAAAAAATTGATACATGATACTCTTCCTTCACAAGGTGCTTTATTACCCCTCTCTTCTCCTTTTTGTAATTTTATTTGATGTTGGGTTGCATACACCTAATACTCTAGTTTCTCCTTCAGAACAATTGGGGAAAGATCACCTTAACCCTTCAGAAAGTTTATAAAATACAAACCCAATCTCCAAGTGCAAGAATATAATGAAATATCCTCTCCTTGCAAAGAAAATAGGTGTATTCCTTCCAAGTTTTATACTTTTTTATTTCACTTTGTGTAAGTTTAAATTATACATTTACATTTGATTTAAAGTTCAATTTCTACTATGGAAATTGAATACACTCTATGTTAGAGGTTTCACCATGGAGCATGCCAACACCAATAGATCTAGAAAAAAAATCTAAGCAAAAAAATGTTTCTACATACTCAGGTATCAGTATTTGTTAAGCGTGTAATTATCATTTTATGCTTACAAGAGGTAAATGTAGACTCTAAAATTTGGCAATTTATCCTCTCAAAATTATTAGTTGTGATTATTTTCGTTTTCTAAGACAAATATCCATATCCCATCCCTACTCACTACATCTTATTGTTTCTCTCACAACTTTCTTATTCCTACACACTAACATCACATTTTGAATATAAATGCATAAAATAAATACTTAACCTCTTCTTATCATGGTAAATTTTTTATATTTTACTAATTTTCATATTTTCCAAAAATGTACAGTAGGGTCGAGATATAATATCCGGTCCTAACTGACTTGTATAATCTTGGACCAATACATCCTATAATTTTGATTTCTATTATATTGTCTTTGTTGTTTCTTTTTTATCCTCTTGTGTTGACCTTGTCATAATGATTTACCTTCGGAACCATATATAAGAAAGTTTACATCACTTCATTTATGAAACTAGAAATCATTTGGAACTCTCATTGTAAAAACTAATACAAAAGGCACCCAAGGCTCCCTAAATCTTCCCAAAGGTCATGAACATCCACTAGGGTAGTCACTACTATAGTTATGAAGCACTCAACCAGGTGAAGAAGTATAGATTCCATAATTTCCAAGCACCCAAAGATCACAATTCAATGTCCAAGTAAGAGCAAAATCATCTCAAGAACAATCAATGTGGTTCAAGTTATCAACTAGTTACATTTATATAGATATTACATGATATGTGGATAACTATGTGTAGTTTGAGGCCTCTTTGGAGTAGTGTCGATGTAGGTGGTACACAGATTGTAATTAAATACAAACATTAACCTTAATGGAATTTCTCCCACCTATGGTTTGGATCTGAGTTTATTTCAGCTAATTTGAGATGGTTTCGAGATAGTGTGACACTTAGGGTTTGATAGCTACACACATTTCAAGATAAAAAAGGGCATACAAAGTTACAAATTCCACTCTAAGTAGGTCCAAGACCATACATTAGGTCTAAAATAGTATAGGTGGTCCTAGAAAGTTTATACAACTCCCTACTAGGTCAGTTTATAGTGGCAGTCTCAAGAATGAAGCATTTCAATAGTCATTACTCCTAGTTTGTCTAATATGTGCATCTAGATATCTCATGTATCACTTTGCATAGCTAATTGAATTTCTCCTCATGTGTAAATGAACTTGTCGTATATTGTTATCACTTATTGCAATTATTGATGTGTTATTATGATATAACATGATTAATGTTGGAAATAATTAATCATAATAACCCCTGTAACAAACTTTATGTTCCTTTGTTATTTTTTGTGCATTACCATAACATATATAAAAGTTAAAAAGGGTGTAAACACTTTTATTCCTCATTTTCCATAGTTTTCTATGTAATATGTATTTTATCCAAATCTATTCCAAAACCAATCACTACTGCGACTATTCTGTGATTTTTCTACATCATTTCTAGTTTCTATTATCAGAATCATCATCTTATCAATTATACAATATGTTTTCAATATAGTTTATCCTTGACATAGTCACTAATTTTACTATTCTATGATTTTTTTTACAACATCACAAGCTTCTATGTATCCTATTTATTATGCACATATTTTGTCCCAAGCCTAGTCCTTCTTGTGTTAGTTCTATCATTTTTATACATCATCACAAACTTATTTTATCTTTAAATACAATTTATTCTATCTATTCTACACATCTTGTATCCATAACCCAATCAATCCTACCATCGTTTTTTAATTTTTTGGTAGCATTATTTATACTTGTAGTCCCCTAGTTCATCATTCTTCTATTTTTCACTTTACACAACCTTAATTCAATAAAATATTGCAGACCCACTCGCTACTATGACTATCCTATTTTTTCCCATGATAGTCCTAGTAAATGCCACCCTCATATCTACCATATTGTCTATAAATAATACAATTGGTCCACTCCATTTAGGGTCAATCACTAGTGTTTATTGAGTGCACTTTTTTTCTTAACTATAAATTATAGTCTCATGGTTACTACTCGATCACAATCTTATAGCTCACCATATCCCCCTCACACCATGGATCAGTATTCACACTCCCATGAGGAAATTTTTAATCAAATAATTATTGTTGGAGAAACCAATATTTTCATTTCCAATGTTGAAAACCATCCATCCCATATTCCACCTCCCCACAAAGAGGAAATATACATTTTGAAAATGCCACCCTTCAATCCTTAATTTGAAGATACACTGGAACATAACCAAAAGGATATTGCTAAGTATATAAAGTGACATTACTATAAATTGGCCACTTGAAACCTACAAATAGACTCCACAAAAAACAATCCCTTCACATTTGCTACTGATTTCTAATTACATCTACACTTTTTATTGGCCCTTTACCTTCTACCATTGTCTACACCCACACAAATTGATTAATAGAGACTAAAATAGCCCTTGCACTTCATTTAAATATAACAATGTCACCTCTCACACACCACACATGTGGATTATTCCAAACATAATATAAATCCATAGTCATTATAATTTTATCATTTTTTTCTCCTACTCTCTTATATTTATATCCACATACCACTAAATCATTCCAATTTTTTTTTCACCCACCAACTTCACTCTCATATTTTCCATCACATAGGTAATGTTAACCAATACGTTTTTGATCAGATCTATAACCTTGAGTTGTAAAAATTAGAAAATGGAAAACCTTAAGCTATTGTACAATCATATTTGCAATGAATCTATTAATCCATTTATTCCCATAAAAATATCTTCCCCACTTTGACATGCCAAAATTTAATATATTTTCAATCAAGGAGGACCCCCAAAATCACCTATATGTGTTCAAGTATGTATGATACTAGATCGGTCATGATGAAACACTTATGTTGTGAACCTTCCCTCTATCACTAAGATTTCAAGTATTCAATTGGTACACTAGTTTACAAAAATATAACATCTTTTCATTTGAGAAACTAGATGATTTATTTATTTATCACTTTTCGGTTAACATTTCCAAAAGAACCACATTTTTTTATTTTAATAACTAAAGACAATTTTATGATGAACCCATTACTTACTACATATGATGTAGGAGATTATTTGTCCATGAAATTATATTTCCCCATTCCTCATTTGGAATTGACGTAGCTATTTTATAAAGTATATTCCAAAAATATTTCCCATACTTTATAAACTATTATTTTAAGGAAGCTATACTAATGACGAAAGGTATTTAGGACATTCACGTTTGTAGTAGTGAAGTAAAATTTCTTTAAAAAATTTATTTCTCCAAGTTTCCAAAAAAGACTCCCGAAGTTAATCAAGTGGTTCTTCAATCCTCCAAAAATCAAAATACCTCATCAAATAACTCCAAAAATTCATTTGCAACTCCTATTAACCCAAAATTATGAGTGTGGACACAAATATTTTTACATGATCCTTTTCAAACACATTATAAATACACCCCCTAACTGATCATATCCCTAACATACTTAAAAAATTATTGGACACTCAATTAATCACACTTCCATCAATTTGACTTGAGGATCTAAGTACACCAAAACCATTATGGTGATAATAATCCATTAATAAATGCACTTACCAATAGATAATAGGAAATTCAATAGAAAAATGTTGTCAATTATAGACTGCGATACAAGATCGCATTGACAAAGGTTTCATTCAAGTTTACAACATAATCGCACTGCAAAACCGAGACCTATACGTATTCAAGAATCCACTCCCATCATATTATAACATGTCCTAATAAATTAAGTAAGGTGTGATACATCATCCTCTTCACACCCACATTTCATTGGCATTGTAGCATGAAATCAAAATTTCAACCCTCAATCAAAACCAAAATCAGATCCCACACCTATGCCTATCTCATCCTTTATCACAATTCCATATCCATATCCCATCATAAATCTTAAGGACAATCTCGTTAACTAACTCAAAGTGACCCCACAAATATTTCAATATATTATCTCATAGTACAACCATCTAATCATCAAAAATCCCTTACCGATGTTTTGAAATCCATACAATTATCCACTTAACATCCTTATAACTTTTTTGATTTTGTAGGAAAGATTTGTACTTTGATGCAGGAGCATATTATATATATTAACTTTTTTCTTGAGTAATCTTGTTAGGGTGTGTTAAGAGGTTTAGGAAGTGTTTTAGTCTGTTTGGACCCATGAATTTATAATAAGATCTCATATGGACTTTTTCCTCCAAATGGCTCATTTGAATATCTGATTTGTCTTTATGTTGTGTTAGTGAGTCAATAGGTATAATTTTTATTATAGGAGGAGTAAATGATGAATTATAGTCATAAAGTGTGTTTGAACCCAATTCATAACTTAACTAGGCCTTATACCTCACTAGGTTAGACTAAGCATGGTTAGATTAGTTCGTTTCTCAACCTAACTACCTACTCTTCTCATAAAAGACAAATGTATTCAAATGAAAAAAGGGGATGAGAGATTGTTGAAGTTGGAGGAGGAAGTAGAGAGGGAGAATAATTATGTAATTGAGCCATATGGCTCTTGAATATCTACAAATTTCTTGATTATATATAATAAAAGCTTCATTTTTGTATAAAATTGTGTTTGAATGCATATTTGAGTACTTGTGTGTGTGGATCACTCACTTGTTTGTGAATATTTGAATTATTTATGATGTATAGGGTTTTTGAAAGGTTGTATACAAGTATAAAATGAAGGTACATCCATTATGATGGCTTGGATCGAAGCAAGAGGAAGAGATGTTGAAGAAAGGGCAGTCATAAAAAAGTGTATGTCTTTAAAACCCTTAAAATAGTGATTCAGTACAATCATTATAATTTTTTATTTCCACATTTAAATGATCTGAAATTTGGAGAGAAGAAGGATGAGGACCTTGTGTAAATGATTTTTTAACCATTTCCCTTTATTTTATGTTTATACGAAGTTGTGATAAAAAATTAGACCAAACCCTATTATGAGAAAACAAAATTAGGATCATACATGGTAAAATGAGTATAACTAATGTGTTTTAAGGAGATATGTTCTGAAATTTTAAAGGTAGATGTTGTCGTATAAATGTGTAACAAGGAAATTTACAATTTCCAAGCATGACAACTATACCCTTGTGTTATTTTTTTCAAGTCTTACCATTCCAAGGCACCCTAGGTCTACCCAGTTAGTCCAAGTGACCTCACAATTAATGTTATATCACCCCCCTAGGAAATTTATGAAATTCCATTCATTCCCCTAGGTTATTTTAGGAGCTCATTAAAAGTTATAAGCTTCAAACAGTCGTGTGAAGGGATATAACTGACTTTCTTAGGAATGGAGGAACCCCACAAAATGGAAAAAAAAATCCAAATCAGACACAGAGGTGATTCAAAGGCCTTGGGACATCATAGAAGTGATTCAGGAAGATTCTGGAAGGACTTGGAAAAGTTGGGACAGTTTCACCAAAACTAGGGTTCACAGGCCTAGGCAGTGCACATGCCAAAAAAGTTACCGAGCTTCAGAAGGTGATTTAGGGAGCTCTAGATAGAGTTCGTATAAAAACAAATCATCCTCAAAAAGGGAATTCTAAGCCCTACAATATGGTAAAATTATTTGTTTCAGAACACTTTGGCGCAATGGTTTTGGAAGAAGTTTTTCTCATGTATAGGTGGAGTACGAAATAAAAAATCTGATTTTTCAGGGATCAAATGGATGAATCAAGACATGAAAACCCCACCATTAGATTCAAAGGGTCATTTTAAATAAATATCATAAAAAATTTCCATCAGGAGCTCAGTATATTGTTGTCGAAAGTTGTCCTCAAGGTTCGGGAGTTAGTCAAATTTTCAGCTCTAGGAATTTGGTGGGATTTTGTGTTCCTCACATCCCTTAAGTTCAAGTACATCAAGGTTGGGAAAAATTTTCCAACACCCACGAAGCCCTCTGGACCCACATATGACCTCCAAGATCCCTAGTTCAGCCCCTAGGTGCTTGCGGGAGCACAAAGCCTTCACCATTGGATTGTTACCATGTGTTATCACCTGGAGTGCCATGGAATTTGATGTACCTCATGTCCCTTTGGGGTGAGTAAAATAAAACATGGAAAAATGCACCCAGCCCCTAAGGATACTCCTATTCACTCATGTGACCTCTTCAAGAGAAAATTTCCTGCCCCTAGGTGCTTGCCAGGCCTCAATTCTCAACCGTCAGATCTTAGCCACGTGTCATCACCTTGCTCGCCGTGAAATTTGATGTCCCTCACATACCTTTGAGGTGAGGGAAATCAAACATGAAACAATGTACCCCACCCTTTCTGTGCATTATTTTAGAATAATTTAAATCTGGCACTTAGCCATCCCCCCCCATTTCTTCTTCATAGCTTCATACCTTTCCATGGATTTGTTCATGATTGTCCAGACACCCGGTCCACCATTGTTAATCTGAACCAGCTCCTCCATAGAAAAAAACCCATGCAATCCATGAAAATTCATAGGTATCAGAGAAAAAATGGGTCAAAAATGAGAAACGACAGAGAAATGAAGAAAAACAAATATTTTTCTCTAGATAACCATGAAGTCACTTAATCAAAAAATCCTCATATCTTGAAAAATACAAGTCAGATTGAGGTGTCTTCTTTTGCAGACTTCCAATTTTTTCAAGACAATCAAGATGCAAAAAATGAGAGGTCGAATGGTGCCCTGAAATATTTGTTCTAATAAAATCTCCATTTTGTGCACCGGCTCACATTTGTCAGATTTCCCATTAATTTGGTAATGGAAACCAACTAAAAAATTACACACAGACTCCAAATGGAAAACCTATCACAATGTAGTTGTTTTTCTTCATGAATGGAGACAAAAACTAGATCTGTAAATTTCAAGCTCTATTAATGGCCACCATGGTAGCTCCGTGCTCGAAGCCACTGCCCGGTGAAAATTTTAAATTTTATTTCCAAGCATTCTAGTGGGTGAAATCAAGTGAAATTCGGAGGACATGAATGTGATGAAGAGATGAGTCTAGAAAAATATGTTCCATCGTAAACTGAGCAGTGGAATTCCACTTTCTAAAAATAGTAAGTTTTCTTATACAAACTCGTTATGTTTGGAAAGTCATCATCAAAAGTGGCTATGGAAAAGGTAGTGTGCACCGAAGATCACCAAGAAGCCAAAATGATTGTTTGGAGTATAAAATAGTGAAAATGACCACTTACTCAAAATACTAAGCTCTCTATATGGGTGCTTACTAAAAATAGTAAGTCAACCCAAGAAGTTGCTGAGGTGATGGTAATGTGCACGGGATTGAATGAAGAACTTTATCACATCAAGATGGTCAAGAAGAAGAAAGAATCACTTTTTATTATAAATAGTAAGTCTCCCATGTGGGTACTCGCTATCAATGGTAAGTCATATTCAAGGGGAAGTTTTGAAACAATCGGACATAGAGGGATTATCATTTAGGTCAATACCATCATTCAAGATCATCCATGGGAATTTCTCATAGGGAATTCAAGAATCATCTCAGAGAATTCAACAGTATCTCCCGACACTCACTTTATGGTTTGAGCTGCAGGATTATATTGTGTGGGGTGGAAGTTGTGGTCATTAGAAAAACCATTCAACATTGTTTTTAAACACTCATTCCAAAGCATCTGTGAGCTAATTTGTAGGAGTTTCACATGAGTTTGAAGATTCAGAGTTTCATCACACTAGGGCTTTCCATTAACGAGGATCATCAGAATTCATCAGGGGCAACATCTTCTCTTCTTCTTCTTCCTCTCTCTCTCTCTCTTCTCTTCATACCCCCAAATTTCTCTCTCTTCTCAATGTTCTAATTTTGCATTGGGGTTACACTTTTCATATGTCTTAATGTTTCTAGAGTAATAAGTTACCTTTATGTTATAAAAAGGGACTTAAAAGTTTCCTAGGAAGTTGAAAAGTTTTAAGTTGTGTGAGGACATATGAAAAGGCATTGTGGGGGGGGGGGATAGATGACGAGTCACATCTCATTCTATAAATTGTAAAGTCATTCCCATTTCAAAGGGTTGGTGATTGATTTTGTAAACTCAAGAGTGCATTGAGAAAACAAAAGAGAGCCAAATTCTTCCATTCCCCTCATCCTCAAATTTCCTCCATTTCCCAACTATGTATAACTTTGGTTTGAGAAAACAATATAAGGAGTTTCTAGCTTTCATTGACTAAGGGATTTCTTGATACTTTGTGCTCATCAAATTACATTTGGTATTATTGCTACTTGTAGAGTTGTTTCTTCTCATAAATTCATTTGTTGAAATTTCTAACTAAGTGTGTGCAAGAATTTGATTTTCTACCTCCAACATTAGTTCTCCTATCTCATTTCTCACTCCCCTTTCCTGCTCTCTTGAAAAATTCCTCTCTAGCAAGAAATTTATAGCTTTTCCACAGGGTCAGTGGAGTGCCCCTGTTGGATCCCCAGCCACAAGGCCACCAAAAAAATCTACCTTTACTTGTGCATGCATATACGGTAGCTACACTGGTTAAGTAGAGGGACTTAGATTTTTAGAGTGTTGGCAAGAAACACAAAAGTTTGTCCACCTAAAATTATTTCTCGCCAAAAGTTTTTAGCACCCACTGTGGGGAAGATTTAGCAACATCTACACCCAAAATATGACCGCAAGGTCCAAAAATACAAAAAAAAAAATTTCAAAAAAATAAAAATAAAATAAAATATTGAAAAAGGAGCTCATGAAAAATACATTGTTGAAAGGAACACTATTGATTCTTGCAAGTGACCTTTTATATTCCATAGTGTCTTTTCATATTCCTATTGCAAAAAAAAATTTAGTGTTAGAATTTGAAGAAGAATTTGCTGAATTAAAAGTTGAAGCGGAAACAATCGTAGACGAAGTAGAAAGACCTCAACTCATTGTTCCATGTGGAAGAAATACAGGCCCGCTCACTCTTGAACCACCTCTTCATGATCTATCAATAGGTTCACGCAAGAAATTTTCAAAGTTCAAAGGTGACGACTCATAATATCCTGAAGAACACATCACCGCTTTCACCACATCATGCGGGATTCTTGGAGTTTAACATGAATGCGTTTCCGTAAGACTATTCGTGGAGTCCCTCTAAGAAAAATTAGTGGAATGGTTCTACCTCCTACCTACCTAATCCATCACTTGTTGGAACGAAATCAAAATGAAGTTCGTGGAAAGATTTAGATTCACCAAGGACTGTCAAGACCTCCTTATTCAATTGGCAAAAATAAAGAAATGAGAAAGTGAAACTATGAGAGATTTTGTGGCTTGTTTCAACCAGTTGCTTCGCATGATACTGGAGGAGGATTCACCATCAGAAAACAATGTCAAGAGATTCTTTATTAGTTCTCAATCACCAGAGGTAGGATTTTTCCTACGAAGAGTTTTACCAAGGGATATTGCAGAAGCAAAAATATTGGCCATTGATAACAACGATGATCTCATCCTCTTTGGAAAGATAAAAAAATCCCTCAAAGGATAAAGCTCAACATCTTGGAGATGAAAGAACCTGTTGGTACCCAAATTTGTTCTCCTTTTAAGTCTGAGCAGCATCAGAGATATGACATGAAGCTTGAAGACAGATAGATCATGATGTATGTCGTTTTGTAGCTGGGGATGTGATCTAATTGACACTCATATTTGTGGAGAGATGGATAACACTCAAATAGGACTTGATCTTGTCCTAACTGTTTTAGATTGTGCCTTTCAACCAAGGTAAGAGGACCTATTTTGTAACCCTCAAATGGTGAAGGAGATGAAGATAACCCTCAATTTGTGTAAATAGTATGAAGAGGCCTTGGGAAAATATGTTCAACACTCCAAATCTGACTTTCACAAGTTGTCACTTCCAGATTATGGAGATAATTTCAATGTAAGGCAAGGGTTACTGAAGACACATTGAAATATTGATCTATTCTATATACTTTAGCAAATGGATTTTGATCTTCTGTGGGTATACAAGTCAAAAAAGGGGTAGTATGGGGTAGGATTAGTTGTTTAGAATGATTTTTGGTGGGATATTGACAAGACAAACTTGACTATGCCAAATCTTTGACAACCTCTACAACATTTGAAAAACTATAAGATAAAATGCTTCAAAATAGTCATGATGTTCTTTTAACCAAAAGAGATACACAAATGGAGGCCCATGTTTGCAGTATTCACACAATATTTGAGACCTCAACATAAAAGCTTGAGTTAATGGATTCAATTAAACATCAAAATCTCTGATAAAATCACGCCTAAGGTACCCCCAAAGGCTTACAAGCAATCTCTATCAACAAATGAAGGTGAAGTGATTTTAAATTACTTATTTTCAATGCTAGATGAAAGCTCTTCCGATAAATGAAATTGCAAATGCCAATAAACTATCAATAAGGATGAGATCTGTGTGATTCTTAAAGATTTCAATGCAAGATTGCAACAAGAACAAAGAAAACTGTTTGCAGACATTTAAACATGATAAAAGACATCATATTTCCCAAAATAACATAGATTAACTCAAAAGCTTGTTAGATTCATCAGTAGGGGATATTTTCAGGGACAATCTTAGAGTTGTGTGATGGCTATACACTTGAAACCAACTCAACATGAATGAAGATCTAACACAGAAGACATTAACCAGGTTTTTTGGAGTGTTTCTTAGAAGATGAGCTTCTCTCAAAATTTTCTCATGATTTTCAATTTACCGACTCTTTACATGTCAAAAAACATGCATTATATAACATTCTATCACATTTGATCCTTCCTTCCCAAGAAAATAATATGCCAAGCATCAAGTTTGTTACAAAATTCCATCATGATTCACAGACAGGGATGTTTAACATATTTGTAACAAAATTTTCCAGGTGTTTCCAAAAAAAGGTGAATCATTAAGGTTTTTTGCATCATAGTTTCAACTGGGAGCATGTTTTTCCTCCTTTCATGCAGCATGCTCCTCTTTCATCATTTCACCTTTACACTTTCCAAATTTTCCTCTACAACTTTTGGATATGATGTTTTACGTTTTTGCTCAAGCATGAACAAAATTTCATTTCAAAAGTACCTCAGATCTACAAATTGAATTTTCAAATTGATTCCATTGATCCTTGAGGGTAAAAACGACACGAATTTGCCAAAAAATTGATAAAAATCGATGCAAAAAACACATTTCCACACTTCCTGGAGAAAAAATGGCGAGCAAACTGAAAAATGCATAGTTACCATTGATCTGCCCCTTTTCCCTTCAATTTGAGCCCTCCACATGTCACAATGCAATTGGAAATGGGTTTGGGATCACTTTTTGATATTTTAACACTTTTGGAAAAAAGTAAAAATTTGACATTTTTCTTTGCCCCTCCGCCCTTAAGATTTGGTGTTGACACGTGGCACAAAAGTTGGCCCCATTTGAATCGTGGCTCCATTATTAAACATTTCCTCATTTTTTGGAAAAAAGGAAAATTTTCACAATCATCCCCATGGACCTACACCTCCACTTCTGTGCCTGACATGTGGCGATCACTGCTTCACTGCGGGGGCCATAACTCCCCTTTTTGCTTTGTACTTCCTTCACAAAATTTCAAAGTTTTCAAGACTCATCGGTAGCCCGCCACTCCCCCTCTACCATTTTATTTTGACACGTGTCTCCTTCTGATTCAGTACGACGGAGCCATGCTTCAAATTACCACTTTAACTATTTTTGCCAAAAAGGCAACATTTCCCTTTTTCCTCCTGCAGCCCACCGACCTGCGCAAGCCTTAATTTTATTCTTTGATCTGAGTGATACATGTGGCTCAATTGTGACCATTGATGAAGCCACAACCTCATTTTGTAATTTTAATCCTTTATGATCAAAATGGGAAAAATTCTCAAGTTTCCCCTGAGGCTCGAAGTTCCGCCTCTGACCCTGCCATGTGTCCACTCCTGATTGGCCTGGCAGACCCGTGCCCCTTTTCACAACTTTTGTTCCCATTCGTCAAAAAGAAAATTTTTTCTAACTCCTCCATCAGCCTTCCATCCTTCCTTTGATGAAAACACGAGACGTGTCCACCTCTAATTCGTTGAGGGCCTACGCTCTAAAGCCACCACGTGTTCCATTCTATTTCGTTGCGGGCCCTAGGCATTTTATTTGTACTTTAACTCTTTTTTCCAAAATTCCTTAAGGCACAAAAAGACCCGCCCATCCACCTTCACTCTACTTGTGACACATGTACCTCCTCTGGGGCCTACGGAGCTACGGGGGCAACTTGCACTTTTTTCCAAAACACAAAAAACGTTAAGTTTTTTGGGCAGACCCGCCGAATCTTGTCCAATCACAAATGACCACATAGGAGAAGATTTTGAGCTAAAATTGGATGGGAAACAGATGCCAGTATGACCATCAAACAACAAATAAATTTTCAGCGATGCCCTATAATGTTGAAGATGAATTTGACGGGAAAATGATGCCCGTTTGACCATCAAAACATAGAAAATGTCAGGGATGCTCAAAATCATTATTCTTCGTGGGTGAAGAATTTTCGATCAAAAGACAAATGGAAAGTGTTTATAGGAAATTTACAACCATGGAAAAGGATGTTTGAGGGCAAATTAGTATAAAACAAACAATTTCAAGCTCTAAAGGCTGGGGAAACACGGGAAAAATGGTAGAGGCATTTGAACGGGAAAAATTAGGGCAATGTAATGAGTTTGCAAACAATCCAATGCACAAGAACGGAGCTACAACTTTACATCATCAATTTCATGAGGAAAAAAAGTTTCAGAGCACAAAGAGGAAACGGGAAACATGGAAAAATGACAGAGGATCAAAATGGGCACCAACAAAACTGATCCTTCCTTTTCATAAAATGGAAATAAATAGCATTGTTGAGGAGGGAAATATTTGAACGAGTTTCTTCTCAAAGAAGAAACAAAAATAAAATTACAGGAGCACCCCGAAGCATTTCCTTAGAGGCCGCACCTATCAATGCAAGTTATAGTAGTAAGGAAAATAAAGAGGATCTTGAACAAGAAAGGGAAGGTGGTGATTCCTATAAAGTGATGAGTTTGAGAATGATACACAAACCAAATTTTTGAGGTCATGAAGATGACGAAGAAGATGCACCTAGCTTCTCATGTGCGATATTCACTCATTCTCAGTATGAGAAAGGGGGATCTTCCTCCACTGTTGCAAAGAAAAATAAGACTGAAGATCCTCTTGTGATGAATCTGTAAAACAAAATAATCAGTTGAGGATCTCTTCTTCCACCCTCCATGGATTCCACATTGTTAAATCCTGATCCTATAGCAAATAAGAAGTCTCTAGCAATTCAAAATAAGTTTTTGATGCCTCTTCTAATTCTAAATCTAAATATGCTCCTGTAAAATCTAGTACTTTGAAATCTCCAAGTGTACCTTTCAAGATCCCTTTTGTTCCAAAAAATCTAGTCTTGCTTCCAAAATTGTCCTAAATTCAAAAGCAGTCCCTTCATCACCCTCACCCACATTTTCTCCTTTTGGCTTCATAGAATATGTGAACAAAGACAACGTGCAAATTACTGAAACTGAATATTTGCGGACTAACCCCAAAACATTTGAGAGATTTATTCAATACATCAGCAGTGGTAGTTTAAACACCCAATACTATAGCTCATAGTTCTAAAGGAATACTACCAAACCCACCTACACCTCTATCAAAAAACATGCTTCATTGAGTGCATCAAAGATTGATAAGTTGAACCTTTATATGTCTCTCTTATTGTTGGAGATTCTAGCACCTCCGATAATATAATTCCTATAAAGGGTTCCAAGGCTCTCAAAATCACCATGACTCCACCCAGTGGCTCTTATTACTCCCTAGAGTAAAAATAGGTCTCACTTGTAGGGAAGGTCAAAGATGCACAGGTGGCTCTCGCTAGATTTCCTGACAAGCAAGTTTCAACAATGATTTTGGTAGCAGAAATTATGGCTTCATTTGGGAATGTTGCTAAGTAGGGGTTTCTATCAGTAGTTGGGGGGGTAAAATTTAGATGAATTGGTCTTCCAAAACCATACTAGTAAAGGGGGACATGGAGAAATTGCTTCTAGAGAATAAGATGAGGTACATGGTGTAAAATTTTGGAAGTCCAGGAACCAACATCTTGTATCAAGATAACAGAGACTAAATATTTTCATACTGACTGAAGAAGAAGATGATATTCCCATCTTGATAGGTCCATAAATGCCTTCCCAGATAGGTATGGACCTTGAAGAAGCATTGAGGAGATTGGAGTTATAAGAGGGCAGCCTCGAATCACTGAACGACGCAAACAATGAATAAGAGGAAATGGTTCTTGGCGAATGTCAAATGGAAAAAATCAACTTGTACTCTTACCCACGAGGAGGAAATGTTTTCATTCCATTTGGAGATGAAGATGATCTCATCCTTGCCATTCATGGAGGGATAAGACCAGCTTGTGATGAGCCCTCAAACAATGGAAAGAACCATCTATACAAGAACTGCTAAGAGCTGTAGAAGAAATGGAAGACCCTGAGCTTAGCCTTGAAATCCTCAACCATGGAATCTACAAGACAAGCATGAAGTTGACTTGGAATCCTCAACCAGTGTGAAGATGGGATATGTTGAAGTAAATCAAGAGGAGAAATGTGATTCTCCTCCTGAGCCAATGGTTTATGGATGCCAATGATGAAATTGAGGTATTTTCTTTCCCATTGAAGAGGAAGATCTTTCCATGATGAATAAATTTAAGCAAGGAGTTTTGAGTCCTTTGAAGATGAAGCTCCTCTTGAATGAAAGAATTTATAGAATGTAGAGATTCCAAGATAATGAAGTATCCCTCAGAATAGTTTCCCTCCTTGAGCTGAAAAATAAAGATTCTTCGAAGGCGTACAAAGATGAGCTATAGAAAGTAACAAATGAGATAATTGTGCAAGAACTATTGGATGCAGTGGAAGTTACAGAAGACCCCGAGCTGATTCTTGATATCTTAACTCATTCCATGGCCATACAAGACAAGTATGAGCTATTTTTCAATCCTTCTGTTAGTACTCAAGCACCTCACAATGGAGTAGGGGAAAATGTTCAGTATGAGGTTTCTCATGGAAAAGGGGGTCAATGAGCATAGACCTGGGAAAAGAAATATTCTGTAATGTTAAAGTAATTTGAATGAAAAGCAGCCCTGTGGCAGTGATAGGATGCTCAATGAAGGAATCAAATACGTGGATAAATGCTTAATGTAACTGGAACTATGAAATCAACTTCAAAGAGGATAGAAAGTAGTGGAATTCCAACGAAGACCTAAGAATCAATAAGATCACATGGACTCAATCCTACAAAAAACACAGATGGTCATGAAGCACCCAACTTTCATAAATAGTTAAGAGAGGAGGTACTTTTTAGAACCCATAAATGGATTCACAAAACAACATCAATCATGTTTCCCCACTCACGAATAACTTTTAAAGGAATGAAAATTACTTCAGTGAAAGCGGGTTTGTCCCCCACCTTGTAACATAGGTGATTGCTAGGTTTATTTCCCTTCATTTTGTTGTGTTTCCCTTCCCATTATGGTGTCGTGTGTTTCCTTATGGATCATTTTCAGTGTGGTGTGTGGTGTTTCCTTCTTCCGCTCTCATTCGTCATCTTGTAAGTTTTACATGTACTCTGCAAAGGGCCCAAGGGAATAAGGCATTGGTCTATTAATCTAAGTTGAGATTCTAGAATTGTCATGCATGTATCATTTCTCTGTGCTCACAGTCCATGTCATGTCCCCACAAGCTAGAGCCAACTGTTGTCATGCAGAGGTATCAAGAAGGAAATTAAACATGTCCAAGAATGACAACTATAACCTTAATGTTAACAAGTTCGTACCATTCAAGGCACCTTGGGGGTCCTGCCCTCGTCAATCCAAGTGACCTCCCAATTAAATGTTATGCCATCATCCCCTAGGTGCCTTTAAGGAAAGGTCCCATTCAAATCCCAATCCCCTAAGGTGATTTTAAGGAGTTCATTAAATTTGCAAGCTTCAGATAGTTGTGGGAAGGGCTATCAACTGAATTTCCTAGGAATGGGAGAAACCCCATGGAGCAGAACAGAAATCCAAACTGGACATGAAGGTGATTCAAAGCCTAGGACATAATGGAAGTGATACAAGAATATTCTAGAGGACTTGGAATAGTTGGGGCCGTTTTCACCAAATTAGGTTCACAGGTCCTAAAGTCAGTGCATAGGCCTTAGAAATGATTTTTTGGGGCGATATTGACAAGAGCAAAAACTTAACTATGCCAGATCTTTGACAACCTCTACAAAATTGAAAGAACTATAGTAAAATGCTTCAAAATAGTCTCATTGATTTTCTTTTAACCGAAGTGCTAACCAAATGGCGGCTTAGGTTTATGTATTCACACAATGATTGAGACCTCAACATAAAAAGATTGAGTAATGAGAATTAAACATCACATCTCTGATCAAATCACGCCTAAGGTACCAAAAGGCTTACAAGCAATATTGTCCAACCAAAAATGAAGGTGAAGTGAGTGATTTTTAAATTGCTTATTGTCCATGCTAGGATGAAAGCTCTTCTGATAAAGGAATTGTAAAGCCAATAAACTATCAATCAGGATGAGGATCTGTGCTGATTATTAAAGATTTCAACTGCAAGCTTGCAAAAGAACAAAGAAAGAAAAACTATTTACCGACATGTAAACATGATAAAAAGACATCAGATTCCCAAAATAACAAGATTAATCAAAAGATTGTTAGATTCATCAGTAGGGAGAGTTTCAGGGACAATCTCAGAGTTGTGTGGATGGCTATACACTTGAAACCAACTCAACATGAATGAAGATCTAACACAAAAGACATTAACCAGGTTTTTTGGAGCGTTTCTTAGAAGCTGGGCTTCTCTCCAAATTTTCTCATGATTTTCAATTTCTCGACTCTTTACATGTGAAAAAACATGCATTATATAACATTCTATTACATTTGATCCTTCTTCCCAAGAAAATAATATGCCAAGCATCAAGTTTGTTACAAAATTCCATCATGATTCACAGACAGGGACGTTTAACATATTTGCAACAAAATTTTCCAGGGTGTTTCAAAAAAGGTGAATCATTAAGGATTTTTGCATCATAGTTTCAACTAGGAGCATGTTTTTCCTCCTTCTTTCATGCAACATGCTCCTCTTTCATCATTTCACCTTTACACTTTCTAAATTTTCCTCTACAACCTTTTAGATATGATGGTTTTACGTTTTTTCTCAAGCCTGAACAAAATTTCATTTCACAAGTACCTCAGATCTACAATTGAATTTTCAAATTGATTCCATTGATCCTTGAGGGTAAAACGACACGAACTTGCCAAAAATTTAATAAAAATCGATTGCAAAAAAACACATTTCCACACTTCCCTGGAGAAAAAATGGCGGGCAAACTGAAAAATGCATAGTTACCATTGATCTACCCTTTTTCCCTTCAATATGATCCCTCCACGTGTCACAATGCAATTGGAAATGGGTTTGGGATAACTTTTTGATATTTTAAACACTTTTGGAAAAAAGTAAAAATTTGACATTTTTCTTGCCCCTCCGCCCTTAAGATTTGGCGGTGACACGTGACACAAAGTTGGCCCCATTCGAATCATGGCTCGATTCTTAACATTTCCACCTTTTTTTGGAAAAAAGGAAATTTTTCACAATCATCCCCATGGCCCTGCACCTCCGCTTCTATGCCTGACACATGGTGATCGCTGCTTCACTGCGGGGCCATAACTCCCCTTTTTGCTTCGTACTTCCTTCACAAAATTTCAAAGTTTTCAAGACTCATCGGCGGCCCGCACTCCCCTTTGTCATTTTATTTTGACACGTGTCTCCTTCTGATTCATTACGGAGCCACGCTTAAAATTACCACTTTAGCTATTTTTGCCAAAATGAAACATTTCCCTTTTTCCTCCGGCAGCCCATCGACCCGCGTAAGCCTTAATTTTATTCTTTGATCTAAGTGATACATGTGGCTCAATTGTGACCCATTGATGAAGCCACGAACTCATTTTGTAATTTTAATCCTTTATGTCAAAATGGGAAAATTCTCAAGTTTCCCCCGAGGCTCGAAGTTCTGCCTCTGACCCTGCCACGTGTCCGCTCCTGATTAGCATGGCGGACCCGTGCCCCCTTTTCACAACTTTTGTTCCCATTCACCAAAAAGAATTTTTTTTTCTAAGTCCTCCACTAGCCTTCCATCCCATCTTTGATGAAAACATGAGACGTGTCCACCTCTAATTCGTTGAGGGCCTACGCTCTAAAGCCACCACGTGTTCCATTCTATTTCGTTGCGGGGCCCTAGGCATTTTATTTGTACTTTAACTCTTTTTTCCAAAATTCCTTAAGGCACAAAAAGACCCGCCCATCCACCTTCACTCTACTTGTGACACATGTACCTCCTCTGGGGCCTACGGAGCTACGGGGGCAACTTGCACTTTTTTCCAAAACACAAAAACGTTTAAGTTTTTTGGGCAGACCCGCCGAATCTTGTCCAATCACAAATGACCACATAGGAGAAGATTTTGAGCTAAATTGGATGGGAAACAGATGCCAGTATGACCATCAAACAACAAATAAATTTTCAGCGACTGCCCTATAATGTTGAAGATGAATTTGACGGGGGAAAATGATGCCCCGTTTGACCATCAAACATAGAAATGTCAGGGATGCTCAAACTCAAATTATTTCTTCGTGGAGTGAAGAATTTTTCGATCAAGGACAAATGGAAAGTGTGTATAGGAAATTTTACAACCATGGAAAAGGATGTTGAGGCACAAATTAGTATAAAAACAAACAATTCAAGCTCTAAAGGCTGGGAAAACACGGAAAAATGGTAGAGGCATTTGAACGGAAAAATTAGGGCAATTGTAATGAGTTTGACAAACATATCCAATGCACAAGAACGAGCTACAACTTTACATCATCAATTCATGAGGAAAAACCCTCCAATCCGTCCCTCTCTATTATCTACATTCACCTCCCTACTTCATCCTACTACTTTCCATCCCTCCCCCTCCATCCTCACTTTCCCTTCTTTGCTCTTGTTTCCTCCCCACCCCCACCCCTTTCCATCCCTTTAAACCCGCCCATTCCTAGCTCCCATATGTACACCCAATCCCTTACGTCCACATCCTCCCCTCCCACCCTTTCCCTTCCCCTCCTTCTCTCCCCTTCTAATTCTCTTTTTCCGCGGTAATTTCCCGACTCTACCTTTCCGTCCCGCTTCCTCTGCCTTCCTCACCACCCTCTTAACATTCCCTACTACCACTCCCACACCCTCCCCCGCTGCACCCTTTACCATCTTCGTTTTCTCTTCCCTTCCACCCTCCTCAAACCCTCCAGACCAACCCTTATTTTCAACGTCCCCTCTCATTCTTTCCTTACTACCTCTGCCATTAAACGTTTCAGAGCCAAAGAGGAGGAAACGGGAAACATGGAAAAATGACAAGAGGATCAAATGGGCACCAACAAAACTGATCCTTCCTTTTCATAAAATGGAAAATAAAATAGCATTGTTGAGGAGGGAAATATTTGAACGAGTTTCTTCTCAAAGAAGAAACAAAAATAAAATTACAGGAGCACCCCGAAGCATTTCCTTAGAGGCCGCACCTATCAATGCAAGTTATAGTAGTAAGGAAAATAAAGAGGATCTTGAACAAGAAAGGGAAGGTGGTTGATTTCCTATAAAGTGATGAGTTTGAGAATGATACACAAACCAAATTTTTGAGGTCATGAAGATGACGAAGAAGATGCACCTAGCTTCTCATGTGCGATATTCACTCATTCTCAGTATGAGAAAGGGGGATCTTCCTCCACTGTTGCAAAGAAAATAAGACTGAAGATCCTCTTGTGATGAATCTGTAAAACAAAATAATCAGTTGAGGATCTCTTCTTCCACCCTCCATGGATTCCACATTGTTAAATCCTGATCCTATAGCAAATAAGAAGTCTCTAGCAATTCAAAATAAGTTTTTGATGCCTCTTCTAATTCTAAATCTAAATATGCTCCTGTAAAATCTAGTACTTTGAAATCTCCAAGTGTACCTTTCAAGATCCCTTTTGTTCCCAAAAAATCTAGTCTTGCTTCCAAAATTGTCCTAAATTCAAAAGCAGTCCCTTCATCACCCTCACCCACATTTTTCTCCTTTTGGCTTCATAGAATATGTGAACAAAGACAACGTGCAAATTACTGAAACTGAATATTGCGGACTAACCCCAAAACATTTGAGAGATTTATTCAATACATCAGCAGTGGTAGTTTAACACCCAATACTATAGCTCATAGTTCTAAAGGAATACTACCAAACCCACCTACACCTCTATCAAAAAACATGCTTCATTGAGTGCATCAAAGATTGATAAGGTTGAACCTTTATATGTCTCTCTTATTGTTGGAGATTCTAGCACCTCCGATAATATAATTCCTATAAAGGTTTCCAAGGCTCTCAAAATCACCATGACTCCACCCAGTGGCTCTTATTACTCCCTAGAGTAAAAATAGGTCTCACTTGTAGGAAGGTCAAAGATGCACAGGTGGCTCTCGCTAGATTTCCTGACAAGCAAGTTTCAACAATGATTTTGGTAGCAGAAATTATGGCTTCATTTGGAATGTTGCTAAGTAGGGGTTTCTATCAGTAGTTGGGGGGTAAAATTTAGATGAATTGGTCTTCCAAAACCATACTAGTAAAGGGGGACATGGAGAAATTGCTTCTAGAGAATAAGATGAGGTACATGGTGTAAAATTTTGGAAGTCCAGGAACCAACATCTTGTATCAAGATAACAAGAGACTAAATATTTTTCATACTGACTGAAGAAGAAGATGATATTCCCATCTTGATAGGTCCATAAATGCCTTCCCAGATAGGTATGGACCTTGAAGAAGCATTGAGGAGATTGGAGTTATAAGAGGGCAGCCTCGAATCACTGAACGACGCAAACAATGAATAAGAGGAAATGGTTCTTGGCGAATGTCAAATGGAAAAATCAACTTGTACTCTTACCCACGAGGAGGAAATGTTTTCATTCCATTTGGAGATGAAGATGATCTCATCCTTGCCATTCATGGAGGGATAAGACCAGCTTGTGATGAGCCCTCAAACAATGGGAAAGAACCATCTATACAAGAACTGCTAAGAGCTGTAGAAGAAATGGAAGACCCTGAGCTTAGCCTTGAAATCCTCAACCATGAATCTACAAGACAAGCATGAAGTTGACTTGGAATCCTCAACCAGTGTGAAGATGGGATATGTTGAAGTAAATCAAGAGGAGAAATGTGATTCTCCTCCTGAGCCAATGGTTTATGGATGCCATGATGAAATTGAGGTATTTTCTTTCCCATTTGAAGAGGAAGAATCTTTCCATGATGAATAAATTTAAGCAAGGAGTTTTGAGTCCTTTGAAGATGAAGCTCCTCTTGATGAAGAATTTATAGAATGTAGAGATTCCCAAGATAATGAAGTAATCCCTCAGAATAGTTTCCTTGAGCTGAAAATAAAGATTCTTCGAAGGCGTACAAAGATGAGCTATAGAAAGTAACAAATGAGATAATTGTGCAAGAACTATTGGATTGCAGTGGAAGTTACAGAAGACCCCGAGCTGATTCTTGATATCTTAACTCATTCCATGGCCATACAAGACAAGTATGAGCTATTTTTCAATCCTTCTGTTAGTACTCAAGCACCTCACAATGGAGTAGGGAAAAATGTTAAGTATGAGGTTTCTCATGGAAAAGGGGTCAATGAGCATAGACCTGGGAAAGAAAATATTCTGTAATGTTAAAGTAATTTGAATGAAAAGCAGCCCTTGTGGCAGTGATAGGATGCTCAATGAGGAATCAAATACGTGGATAAATGCTTAATGTAACTGGAACTATGAAATCAACTTCAAAGAGGATGAAAGTAGTGGAATTTCCAAGCGAAGACCTAAGAATCAATAAGATCACATGGACTCAATCCTACAAAAAACACAGATGGTCATGAAAGCACCCAACTTTCATAAATAGTTAAGGAGAGGAGGTTACTTTTTAGAACCCATAAATGGATTCACAAAACAACATCAATCAGTGTTTCCCACTCACGAATAACTTTTAAGGAATGAAAATTACTTCAGTGAAAGCGGGTTGTCCCCCACCTTGTAACATAGGTGATTGCTAGGTTTATTTCCCTTCATTTTGTGTGTGTTTCCCTTCCCATTATGTGTCGTGTGTTTCCTTTATGTCATTTTTCATGTGTGTGTGTGTGTGTTTCCTTCTTCGCTCTCATTCTCTCTTGTAAGTTTTACATGACTCTGCAGGGCCCAATGGATAAGGCATTGGTCATATTATCTAAAGTTGAGATTCTAGATTCTTCATGTCATGCATTTTCTGTGCTCAGTCCATGTCATGTCCCCAAGCTAGAGCCAACTGTTGTCATGCAGATGTACAATAAGGAAATTAACAATTTCCAAGAATGACAACTATACCCTTATGTTAACAAGTCTTACCATTCCAAGGCACCTTGGGTCTTCCTCGTCAATCCAAGTGACCTCCCAATTAATGTTATCTCATCCCCCTAGGTGCTTTAGGAAAGTCCATTCAATCCCCCTAAGTGATTTTAGGAGTTCATTAAATTTGCAAGCTTCAGATAGTTGTGGGAAGGGCTATCACTGAATTTCCTAGGAATGGAGAAACCCCATGGAGCAGAACAGAAAATCCAAACTGGACATGAAGGTGATTCAAAGGCCTAGGGACATAATGGAAGTGATACAAGAATATTCTAGAAGGACTTGGAATAGTTGGGGCAGTTTCACCAAAATTAGGGTTCACAGGTCTAGGCAGTGCATAGGCTAAAAATGATGCTGAGCTTCAGAAGGTGATTTTGGGAGCTCTACATGGATTTGGGAGACAAAAAATATAGTCAAAAAGGGAATTCTAATACCTAAAATATGGTGAAATTTATTTTTTCACAACACTTTGGCACAATGGTTTTACAAGTAGTTTTCTCATGTATAGGTGGAGTACCAGATAAAACCTATGATTTTTCAGAGATAAAATGGATAAATCAGGACCTAAAACTCCAACCATTAGATTCATAATGTCATTTCTAGCAAAGATCGTATAAAATTTCATCAAAAAGGTCCATCGGGAGCTCAAGATACTGTCATCGCAAGTTGTCGTCAAGGTTCAGGAGTTAGTCAAATTTTCAGCTCCACAAGTCTGGCAGGATTTTGTGTTCCTCACGTACCTCAAGGTTAGGGACATAAAGGTTTGGAAAATTCACCCAATCCCCATGAATCCCTCTAGACCCATATATGACTTCTAGAATCACCAATTCAGCCCCCAGGTGTTTGCAGGAGCTCAAAGCCTTCACCGTTGGATTGCTGCCACGTGTCACCACCTGGAGCACCATGGAATTTTATGTCCTTCATGTACCTTTGAGATGAGGGAAATAAAAAATGGAAAAATGCACCCAGCCCCTAAAGAGACTCCTATTCACTCATGTGACCTCTTCAAGAGTGAATTTCTAGCCCCTAGGTGTTTGTCATGCCTCCATTCTCAACCGTCAGATCTCTGCCACGTGTCATCACCTTGCTCATTGTGGAATTTGATGTCCCTCACATCCCTTTGAGGTGAGGGACATAAACCATGAAAAAATGTGCCCCACCCTTGATGTTCATTCTTTTTGAATAATTTAAATCAGGCACTTAGCCATTTCCCCCCATTTCTTCTTCACAGCTTCATACCCGTCCATGGCTTTGTTCATGATTGTCCATACACCTAGTCCACCATTGTTGCTCTAAACCAAATCTTCCATGGCCAAAAAAACCATCCAATCCATGAAAATTCATAGGTATTAGAGAAAAAATGGGTTAAAAAATGAGAAACGACAGAGAAATGAATAAAAACAAAGATTTTTCACCAGATAACCATGAAGTCACCGAATCAAAAAATCCTCATATCTTGTACAATGCAAGTCAGATTGAGGTGTTGTCTTTTGTAGAATTCCAAATTTTTCAAGACAATCAAGATGCAACAAATGGGAGGTTGAATGGTGCCCTGAAAAATTTGTTCCAACAAAACCCCCATTTTGTGCACCGAGTCACATTTATTAGATTTCCCATCAATATGGGGAAACAAGCTAAATAATTACACACAGACTCCAAATGGAAAATCTATCACAATGGAGTTTTTTTAATTCATGAATGGAGAAAAAAACCAGATCTGTAAATTGTGATCTCCATTAATGGCCACCATGGTAGCTCTGTGCTCGAAGCCATTGCTAGATGAAAATTTTAAATTTTATTTCCAAGCATTCTAGTGGGTGAAATCAAATGAAATTCAGAGGACATTACCACGATGAAGAGATGAGTTTGGAAAATGATGTTCCATTGCAAACCGACTAGTGGAAGTCCACTTTCTAAAAATAGTAAGTTTTCCTATACAAACTCGCTATGTTTGGAAAGTTGTCATCAAAAGTGATTATGACAAAGGCAGTGTGTACTGAAGATCACGAGGAAGCTAGAATTATTATTTAGAGCATAAAATAGTGAAAATGAGCACTTACTAAAAATAGTAAGCTCTCTATATGGGTGCTTACTAAAAATAGTAAGTCAACTCAAGAAGTGGTTTAGGTGAAGGTAGTGTGCACAAGATTGAATGAAGAAATTTATCACATCAAGATGGTCAAGAAGAAGCAAGAATCACCTCTTATTATAAATAGTAAATCTCCAATGTGGGTACTCGCTATCAATGGTAAGTCATACTCAAGGGGCAATTTTGAAATAATGGGACATAAAGGGATGATCATTCAGGTCAATACCATCATTCAAGATCATCCATGGGCATTGATTATAGGGAATTCGAGACTCGTCTTAGAGAATTCAACATTATCTCCTGACACTCACTTCATGGCTCAAGTTGCAGGAGTATCTTGTGTGGGGTGTAAGTTGCAGTCATCAGCGTAACCATTCAACAGTGTTTTTAAACAATCATTCCAAATCATTTGTGAGATAATTTTTAGGAGTTTCACACGAGGTTGAAGATTAAAAGTTTCATCACATTGGGGATTTCCATCAATGAGGATCATCGGAATTCATCAGGGGTAACATCTTCTCTTCTTCTTCTCTCTCTCTCTCTCTCTCTCTTCTCTTCATACCTCCAACTTTCTATCTCTTCTCAATGTTATAATTTTGCATTGGGGTTGCACTTTTCATATGTCTTAATGTTTCTAATGTAATAAGTCACCTTTATGTTATAAAAAGGGACTTAAAAGTTTCCTAGGAAGTTGAAAAGTTTTAAGTTGTGCGATGACATATGAAAAGGCATTGGGGGGTAGACGATGAGTCACCTCTCATTCTATAAATTTTAAAGCCATTACCATTTCAAAGGGTTGGTGATTGATTTTGTAAACTCAAGAGTGCACTGAGAGAACAAAGGAGATAACCAAATTCTTCCATTCCCCTCATTCTCAAATTTCCTCCATTTTCCCCACTATGTATAACTTTGGTTTAAGAAATCAATACAAGAAGAAGGAGTTTCTCAATTTCATTGAATAAGGGATTTCTTGATACTTTGTTCTCATCAAATTCTATTTGGTCTTATTACTACTTTCAAATTTGTTTCTTCTCATAAATGTATGTGTTGAAATTTATAACTAAGTGTGTAGGAATATGATTTTCTACCTGCAACATTAGTTCTCCCATCCCATTTATCACTCCCCTTTCCCGCTCTCTTAACAGAGTCCTCTCTAGAAAGAAATTTCTATCTTTTTTGTAGGGTCAGTGGAGTTCCCTTGTTGGATTCCCGGCCACAAGGCCACCAGGAAAGTATACCTTTACCCGTGCATACATATAAAGCACCTGCACCCGGTTAAGTAGAGGGACTTAGATTCCCATAGCCTTGGCAATAAATCCACAAGTTTGTCCACCTAAAATTTTTTGTTGCCAATAGTAGAATAATGAGAACACTTTTCAAGTGGGTTTTTAAGTATATGTTAATTTGAAAACTTTACAAAAATTAATGTATGACAAAAGTTTTTGATATAAATAAAAAATTTGGGAGTCTTGTGGGTTTTGGTGATTTTTGACAAGTTAATCATTATAACTTTATGTTTTTAAACAAAATTCGTGTTGTATAAGGATAATTTAGGGTGCTCCACATCATTTGGTGTCAGAGTAGGAAGATCAAGTCATTTGAGGTTTTCCCCTTGTTGATAAGAATAAAGTAAGAAGCCATTGTTGTTTATAAACAATTGTATGTAAGTGAATGCTAAGTTTTTCGATGAATTGAATTTAAGTTTTTTGAAATAACTATTTTCCTTCTTGTGAGAGTGTTGGATGAAGTGATAGGTTATTCCTTGAGAAATATAGACGTAAGAGTGAAGAAAAGTTGAGAAAGTAGAGAAGAGATAGAGAAAAAAAGAAGAAGTCAAAAGACTAGGTGTGAAAAAGAACCTAGGTGAGGCTTGGAAACAAGATGAAGTAGAATTGTTTGAGAAATATGGATGAAGATAGATTAATATTGGTGAAGGAGTTGCTTAAGATTATAATAAATGATAGGAAATATAAAGAGATGAGAGAGAAAAAGAGAAAGGAAGAGAAAAAGGGAGTGCAAGAGGAAAAGAAAAGAGTGTGGATGGAGGAAGAAATAATAAAATTGAGAGAAGATGTGGAGCATCTAGAAGTATTGTTGATGAAACAAGGACAATACATGGGAATGGTGATAAAAAATAAGGTCAAGTGGCCACTGAGGTCATTCATGGATAAGAGAATAAAAATTCAACTAAGAGAAGAAGAGAGAAGGCTTATGAAATGTGAAAGAGAAGAAAGTAAAAAGTTGCTAAGAAAGGAGACACAAGAGGAAGTCATTCTTGAAGGAAGCATGCACATAGAAGATGTAATATGGATATTTTTAGCCTCCATATAAGAACAAGAACTTGAAAATGAAGAGTGGATGAGTGAAGAGGAAATTAAACGGGAATATGAGAAATATGATTTTCAATTTGTATATGTGAGTAAAGAACAATTGGAGGATAATATTCAAGCACTTGAATGTGCTTTAAAAGGTGAGGAAACAAAGAAGGATGAAGTAAGAGTTGAAATAATGGATGAGAAGACTGAAAATGAATAAGAAGCATGTGAATATACAAAAAAGTCTCTTTTTTTTTACATCTAAGGTTTTGTGTACATGTGTGTTTGCAAGTTTAATTGATGAGGAAGTGAAGTACATTGAATATACAACTCTTGAAAGAGATCAAATGAAAAGGCAGGAAAAGGAAAGAAATACTAATCTTTGAGAACCAAGACAAGAATAATAAAATGAAGATAAATAAGGAAGATAAAACAATCATGAATCTAAAAAATGAAGAAGAGAATGCATCAATAAAGAAAAGAATTTTACAAGTGGAGCACAATTGGAAAACAAGAAAGAAGAAGACATTTTTCTATGTAGCATCATTCTCTCCACATGGGGCATATGATGCACGAACATCTTGTATTTATTAAATTTTGACTTGAGTAAGGTTTTTAGGGTGTCTTAGGAGGTTTATTAAGTGTTTTAGTATATTTGGACCCATGAATTTGTAATAATATCTCATATGGACTTTTTTCTCCAAATGGCTCATTTGAATATTTGAATTGTCTTTATGTTGTGTTAGTGAGTTACTAGGTCTAATTTTTATTATAGGAGGATTAAATGATGCATTAGAGTCATAAAGTGTGTTTGAACCTAATTCATGACTTAACTAGGCATTATACCTCACTAGGTTAGGCTAAGCATGGTTAGATTAGTTGGTTTCTCAACCTAACTACCTACTCTTCTCATAAAAGACAAATGTATTCAAATGAAAAAGGGGATGAGAGGTTGTTGAAGTTGGAGGAGGAATTAGAGAGGGATAATAACTATGTAATTGAGCCATATGACTCTTGAAACTCTACAAATTTCTTTATTATATCTAATAAAAGATTCATTTTTGTATAAAATTGTGATTGAATACATATTTGAGTACTTGTGTGTGTGGATCACTCACTTGTTTGTGAATATTTGAATTATTTATGATGCATAGGATTTTTGAAAGGTTGTATACAGTTAAAAGATGAAGGTACATCCATTATGATGTCTTGGATTGAAGCAAGAAGAAGAGATGTTGAAGAAAGGGTAGTCATAAACAAGTGTATGTCTTTAAAACCCTTAAAATAATGATTTGGTACAATCATTATAAATTTTTGTTTCCACATTAAAATGATCTTAAATTTTGAGAACAGAAGGTTGAGGACCTTTTGAAAATGGGTTTTAAAATTTTTTCCTTTATTTTATGTTTATACGGAGTTGTGATGAAAACTCAGACTAGACCCTGTTACAAGAACACAAAATCTGGGTCATACATGGTAAAATGAGTATAACTAATGTGTTTAAAGGAGATAGATTCTGAAATTTTAAAGCTATAATAATGAGAACATTTTTCAAGCGGGTTTTTAAGTACATGTTTATTTGCCAACTTTTAAAAAGTTATGCATGACAAAGTTTTTGATACAAATAAGAAATTTGGGAAAATCTTGTGGGTTTTAGTGCATTTTGGCAAGTTGATCATTCTAAATTTGTGTTTGTTGATAAATTTGGTGTTGTATAAGGATAATTACAGGGTTCTTTGTATCATAATTCCCCTACTAATCCATTTATTTTTTTGACTATGAGATAAACATAAAATCCTCATGATATAGAGGGAATTGAGATGTAGGATCCATCATTAGTCATAATTTTTGACATAGAAACAAAATAATTCTAATGTGTCCTTATTGACAATATTTATACCATTAATATCATATCATTTTCATCCATTCATAACCTTAATATTCCTTTTTTCTCATCTTTCTACATCCACATTACAACTAAGGGAATTCAACAATGTTTCTTCCAATCAAGTAACATAGGTTATTATATCCCCCAAAACACATCTATACATACCTAAGGCATAAACCCATAATATTTCATCTTCCAGCATACCTAGTTATTCCAATTCATCCTCTTCTTATCACCCATCCTCCTCTTCTCTGCCACCTAAAATTAACTTTTCAAATCCATTTAATCCCTCATCTTCATCATCATAGGGGATGATATCATTAACACTTCCTAAAGTGATTATCCTCCCTTACACTCCTCTCACTTCATCATCATCATATAATCTAAATGCTACTTCCACTAGTGATAAATTAACAAATCCCAAGTCATCTCATGATTATGGAAAGGCACCCATGATTGATATATCACATTCTATAGGAGCTAAGGAAAATAATTTATCTTATGCCATTATATCATTTCCTAAAATTTCAACCATTAAAGATATCATATGACTATCTCCCATAAATATTGACAAAGGGTGTAGTCAAAACATATAATTGTGTCTCACCTAGTCGACAAAACTGTTTTTAAAAATTACTAATAAATAAATCTATAAAAATACTATTAAATTTAAAATTGGTAAATTACATATGCATTGTGCCTTGTTATATTTAAGCTCTGAAAAAAGTGCTCGGTCATTTTATATGTGTTTGGTCAAGTTTTGGATATGGGACATTTTTTTTATTGATGGAACAAAAAGTGGAAAAAATGGGAAACAATCATATTCTACATACTTCACATAGGGGGATATGATATTCTTCCATTCATTTGGTAAAAAATAATCCCATATCAAAATATAATATTATCCTTAATATTTCACATCTTTATAATCCTAATTATGCCATAAATTATTTACTTCAATAAACATGGAAATGATGTGGCTTAGAGAAATTTTAGAAAGGTGTTACAAACCCAATCCAAACCCACTATCAACTACCTATTGAAAAATAAGGGTCAGTCTACATGCACTTATACGATAGTATAGAAATGTTAACTGATGCATTCAATGATATGAGTTTCCGACCCAAGAGGTGAGAACCAATCATATACACTCATGTTTTTCTTATCCAATTAATTCATGCCCAAAAAAGATCACACATTTCTAAATGAATCCACTTGATTACACTTTTTCAAGCTATTCCATGGGTGTGGTACCATGTTTGATTGTTGCTTTGATGATACCAATATAACCCATTGATAATATTATCATGTATAATAATTCCACCATCAATCAGGTTGATACATTTCCTATTAGTATCACCTTGACAACACATCTATTCCCCTTGATGTATTTCCTATGAAAAAATCATCTTATGTCAACTAGGTTCCATCGAAAAAGAACCATAAAAACCCATAAATCCCTCTACTTAAATAAATGGTGACACCTATTATAGATATATAGAGGATAGTCCGCTAGAAAAAATCATTGAGCTACCATGTCCTAACCAACTTGATGATGTATTTCACATACACATTGAATAAACTATTGAAGTCAATATTGAAACTCACAAGGAACCCCACATCCTCTTGATGTTGGAACATAATGATTAAGTGGGCTTGCCACCCCTTAATCAAATGGGTCCATCACTATTATATAGGTTAATATTTAATAATATGAATTTTTTTATATTTCTATTATTAAATATGCTAACCTAGGTATATACTTTAGGTTAAATTTTTAATATCATGAAATGATTATATTTCTAATATTAAATATTATAAACCTAGGTATATACTTCAACCTTTTAGGTTGAAAAGATGGGTCGGGAGACATATCTGATCACCTTGTATAAAAAAGACATTAAGGTCCTCATTTGATATATTCATGAAAATATATCAAAGGTGAAAATTATTTACCCTTGTGATTAGGGTTGAAAGGAGGAGGTGAAAGTTACCGGATGTAAGTTTGGTTCTCTTATAATAAAGGGTTATTTGAAGTAGTTTTTACCTTATTGGGGTTTTCCACTATACATATTGTGTCACATGTGTATTTATCTTTGGTATGTATTTACTTGTTTCATTATGTAATGCTTATTTTATTATATGACATAATGTATGAATTTTTAAATGTTAATATGAATGTTGATTAAATCCACACTAGTTGAATCTTCAATTTCTAATATGGTACCAAAGCTTGGGGTAAAATTAAATAGGTTAGATCTGAGGTACAATATTTAATCCATTTAATTTTTATGGGTTTATTCAATAATTTTGAAAGGGTATTGAAAATGGTCGAGACATCTTATTTATAATTTTTTGTGCAACCTAAGTTTTTTGTGATGAATTTATGTGAATGCACAAGTAAAAGTTTGGGAAGAATATTACCTCTCATGAATATTTGTGTGAAAAACCTTGTAAGGGTTAAATAGTGTATGAAATATTTTCCTATGTTTCTTTAAGTTTTAATATGTGCAGGCCCAGGTTAAATTCCAGGGTAAACATGTAAAAATTCAAAGGGAGAAAATATTCCTTGAGAATAGGAATTTGATTTTTCCTATTGGCTCGGTTAAAGAATCTTAGAATGGGGCCAATTACAACATCTAGAAGATCAAGGTTAAATAAGAACTTATGGCGAGGAAACTATGGATGATATTATTCTTTAAACTCTTAGGTTTTGTTAATTATTCTTTTGACAATGATATTATCATTAAGTAAGAAGGATCTAATATCATCATTATATGTATATATGTTGGTGATTTTATTATGAGTGATGATAGTTCTGCTTTAATTCATAGGATTAAAGAGAAATTGAAACAATATTTTTGAAACAAATGAGTTAGGTTTCTCACATCATGTTCTTTATATGACTACATTTCACTCTATTGTTATTTTTATAAACACAATATGCAACCTATGTATTGAAAAAGTTTATTATGATTGATTGTAAACCATTTTTTACTTCAATGGAAGTTGGAATAAATATTGATCCTAAAAACTGCACATGAAAAAGGCTGATCCTATTTTATATAGGTTATTAGTTGATAGTTTGATTTATCTAACTATAACTAGATCGAATATTTCCTATACAGTAGGAATTACTTCAAGGTTTATGCAAGAACCTTTTTTTTTGAGATCATTGGAATCTTGCAAAAATAATTTTTAGATATATTAAAGGAACAATCAATTATGGGTTGTATTATACTAAGAATGAAAATGCTATCTTATATGGATTTTGTGATTCTAACCATACTAATGTTGTGTTATAAAATATAATTGATATGTGTTAAAGTTTTTCGTTACAAGAACCATTACTTGGAACAAAATGTAATCAACAATCTCCATTTCTTCTACCAAGGAAGATACGTACAATGGAAGAAGCAAATAAGCCATGTGGCTGCAGCGGCTGTTGGTAGAGATACACATGGAAGATAAAGGAAGTATTCCTCTTCTAAGTGGTGGTTAGAGTTATATTATTCTTGATTAAGAATATAGTTTAACATTAGAGGACGAAGCACATTGGGATACATATACACTTCATCTGTGAAAAAGAGATAAGTGATGAGATAAATATCAAGTTCGTGCTGAATGAAGAGCATGTTACTGACATCTTCACAAAGTCCCTGAGTAATATAAAATTTTTTCACTTTCATGGAAAACTTGGATTGTCAGAGTTGACATTGAGGGGGAGTGTGCAAGACAATGTTGCCTCCTAATGGAACTTGGTATTTGTAATATTAAAAATGCAATTGTAAATACCTTTGGGAAAGTGTAAAAAGACCTACAGGTATGTATACCTCCTTGGCTTATTTTCTAGAAAGAAATGTAGAAAGACCTTAAAAGTGGTCTTTAGTAAGCTCTTTAGTGCTATTGAGTTTACTAGTAAACATCCAGTACAAACATATTGTTAAGGAGATCCTTAGTTATAAAAGGATCCTATATGCTTGGGTTTAATAACCTTTTATGAGAACTTGTGAGAACATGTAAAACTCACAAATCATACTTAGCCACTGATAATAGGATGATATTTGGGATTCCAAATCCTTTTGTACCAAAAGTTAACTTGAGTATGATGAAGGTGTTATAATTCCTTCACCCGATATGACAACTTAAAACCTTTATGGTTTAAGGATTGTAAATCTTGTAGTGTACCATGGACAAATAATTTATTGGCATATGTTACCCCACTTATCATTAAGGGGGAGTGTTGGAACATAATGATTAAGTGTGTTGGCCACCCCTTAATTAAATGGGTCCATCACTATTATATATGTTAATATTTAATAATATGAAATATTTATATTTCTATTATTAAATATTCTAACCTAGGTATATACTTTAGGTTAAATATTTAATATTATGAAATGATTATATTTCTAATATTAAATATTATAAACCTAGGTGTATGTGTCAACCTTTTAGGTTGAAAAGGTGGGTCGGGAGACATACCCGATCACCTTGTATAAAAATGACATTAAGATCCTCATTTTATATGTTTGTGAAAATATATCAAAGGTGAAAATTATTTACCCTTGTGATTATGGTTAAAAGGAGGTGGTGAAAGTTACTGGATATATGTTGGGTTCTTTGATAATAAAAGGTCATTTGAAGTGGTTTTTACCCTATTGGGGTTTTCAATTATACATACTGTGTCACATGTGTATTTATCTTTGGTATGTATTTACTTGTTTCATTATGTAATGCTTATTTTATTATATGGCACAATGTATTAAAGTTTAAATGTTAATATGAATTTTGATTAAATCCATACTAGTTAAATCCTCAATTTATAATACTTGATAGGAAAATTCATATCCAAAGAATATAAAATGGATTACACAACATTGTTGCATGAATTCTTCAATGTATTTGTTTGCTATAATTATGAAATGTCTGGGATATAATCTAATATTAGTGTACATAACCTTGTCCTAAAGCTAGGTACCAAACCTGTCAAATAATTTTTTTACAAGATGCAACACCTAATCACCTTGTTATTCAAGGAAGAGTTGTACAAAATCCTTGATGTATGATTCATCCAACCCATATATTATCCCAAGTGAATATATAATATGGTCCTTGTGGGAAATAAAACTAGTGGTATTTGTATTTGCACTTATTTTTGTGACATCAACAAATCATTCCAAAAGGATGAATTCCCTCTAACTAATATGGATACCATTGTTGAAAATACTGTAGGACATGAAATTTTCTCCTTCATGGATGTTTTTTTAGGTTACAATCATATTAAAATCATTCTTGAATACCAACACAATACCACATTCACTACACCTCGAGGTAACTTTTGTTAAAAAAATTATGCCCTTTGGTATTAAAAATATTGGTGTCATTTTACAACATGTGATGAATTAAATTATCCATAAGTACATCCATGAAATCATATAGGATTGCATTGATGACCTCCTTACTAAGTCCAAATTGTGCTAAGATCTCTTAAATGTCGTTTGTAATATCTTTTTGTTCCTATATGAGTGAAAATTCTAGTTAAATAATAAGAAATACATCTTTGGGGTCACATCTAGAAAATATATTGGATTCATTGTATTATTTAATGAAATTGAATTAGATCCAAAAAAGGATAATATAATTTTTAGCATGCCTTCACCTAAAAATATCAATAAATTGCATAGAATTCAAGGTTAAATCAAGGACACCAAACATTTCATCACACAATTATCATATCATTGTAGAACATTCAATCAAATTCTTGGGAGGTGTGACATAATACATTTTAGCAACTCAAAATATACTTACTCATACCCCCTACAGTTTAACCACCCCAACCATGTTTACCTTTTTACTTATACATATCCACCACCAATTTTCTCTCAGAATAATGATTGCACAATGAAAATTTAATAATTAAGAGTCTTCCATTTATTACATAAGCTATACACTTGTAACACATGAGCTCAATTATTCTCACATCAATAATATTTTCCTAGCCATCATTTTTCTCTACTTGAAATCTATGACACTCAATTCTCAACCATACTACCTACATCATGCACAAAACAAAAACCTTCATTATATGATGAGTAAATCCTATTGTAGTAGCCACATGGATAAGTAATCATGCTCCTTACCAATTTTGACCTTGATTTTATATCACATAAATATATAAAAGGTCAATTCATAGTATACTGAATTACCAAGGAACAACTTTTAAACACCCATCCATTAAACCTACATCTCCTAAATGATTTCATATTCACCATTTTTGAGATTGAAACCCACATGCATTGGCAATGAAAAAATGATATGAAATTACACTTAGAAGGATACAAAATAGAATAAGGGGTGTTATGGGAATAATTTTTATCACCCCTAAAGGCACCTTGATTCCACTCTCATTCAAATTACATTTATCATGTACTAATAATTGGCAGATGAAAAATATCTTTTCATTTATATTCAAATAGTCCCTCTTTAAAATTACGAAAGTACACATAATTGGCAATTTTTAACTAGTTCTAAACATGATTCAAGGGTATTATCAATGTCACAAGGAAACTCTAGAACAATACAAGACCCTTATTAACACCTTACTCATACAATTCACCCACCATGAAATCAAATGATCTCTGAAATCCTCCAATCCATTTTCATGCACCATGGATTCCTTTGGTTATTGTATACCTTTGAAAATAATAATGAGATGGATATCTTACATATCCCTATTTTATTCGTATCTCAACCATAATTTGATCACATTGATGCTCTCAATGTCTTCAACATTGATATCTTACCTCCTCTTATCTGGTATGGGGATATTGTTACCTATCTAAAGTTTAATATGTTACATTTAGGCCTTACCAAATCAATGAGACACACGTTTTTATAAAAATACAAGAGCATTTTGTACCTATGGGGTTGGTGTCCACTTTATTGGCATGGATATTATGAAACACATCTTATGCATGGGTTACTTTTTTCCATGTTAGAAATTATATCGTAAATATGTTAAATATTGTGAGAAGTGATAACTTTTAACCTAAATTTTGCAGGTCCCTACTCTAGAGGTACAACCCCTCAGATCCATACGACCTTTCTGCTAATAGGGGATATATCTTATTGGAAAATTTTCACCATCATCCTCTAATAGTTACACCTTCATAATCACCATTATGAAGTATTTTATAAAGTGTTTTGAGGCCATCATTTTAGATCACATAAAAATAACACAATTTGTTAAACTTATTGTACGAAACATCAATTTTCACTTCACTATTCATTCCAAGATCGTATCATATAATAGAAGCTCTTTTATAAACAAATCTAAAATAATTGTGTGATAAATATAAAATCCAACACAACTTCTCCACACCATTGTTATGAAAAATCCAATGAACAAGTAAAGGCCTTAAATTAAACCATTAAAAATATTTTGTAAAACATGTCAATACCTCACACTATGATTGGCACACACAATATCCCTATTCCATTAGGCTAATAATACTAGCATTTGTACAACATTTTTTACCACTATGTTTTCACTTATATAGGGTTGAAGTTGTCATGCCTCTTATGCTAAAAATACCAACATTATGAATTACCTTACAAGATTTCATCACTGATGAAAAATATTGTTGGGAGAACCTTGCACAACTAGACCTCTTGAATAAATGAAGTATTAATGTATTTTATCATCTATAAGTTTATCAATATCATATCACAATTTCTTATCATAAGAATTTCCACATTCATTAGTTTTCAATTGATGTTGTTGTTTTAAAATAAAACCAACATGATTCTTCTGAGGAATACGAGAAAAAGGACAAATTTTCTCCCCACTTTTTCAAACCCTATGTCATCATTCACAAATACAGGTTTAGTTCCTAAAGAAATGTTGATATCAATGGAAATAAATAACCTAATACACTTAATATTATGTATTTACAAAAGTTTAATGCTTGAATTTCAAAAAATCCAAAAAAATATTAAATTTTCAAAAAAAAAAAAAAAAATTATATTTTTTGGAATGATGGGCGATTATTTGGGACAAGGTAAAAAATTTGAATTGAGAATGAGTGAAAACCATGGGGAAATATATAATTCATCTGGTGGATCATGAAATAACCATTTCGAATAGTGGGGTGTAAGGTAAACTTGATTTACAAAAGATGGTTCCTCTTTATGAAGGGAAAAAGGGTATGCTAGATGGATGATCTTAGGTAGTTAGGATGTTAAATTTCATCTCATAAAATTAGTCACAAAATATTTTTTTTATTCCCCACATTGAATGATGAGGTTTCCTCGCTAGAAATCCTATACAAATTGGTGGACCTACAAAAATTTATTAGGTAAACACCCTGATTGGTAAGTTATCTAGCCCCAAACCAAATACATATTTAGTGTAAGGATAGGTAAATGTATAATGGATGACTAATGGCCATCTAGATGTGATAGCTATGAAAAATATCTACTTCCTTTTCTCCTTTATGTATAAGGAGGATTGTTTAATTGCTTTTACTAGTGACTCTTAGTTTCATGGGAAAGGTCATTACTTCCCTGTCAAAATAAAAAACTAGGTTTCAACTTTTGAGTGAAGTAACCTATGATATCCTTATCTCAGATTAGAATCCCGAGTCTTCCCCTTAAATTTTGGGAAGAGACAATGTTTTTGAGAATTAAAAAATTACTTAGATGACTCCTTATGATTTACTCTATAACTAAAGAAAGGAACATGTTGGTTTTTTCTATACTTTGTGTAAGTGTCCCAATGGGAGTGATCCTACCATGTGAAATCCATTTAAAATAAAAATATTCTATATATACTAAAAACATAAAATATGAGTTGGTTCCTTTGGTTTTTAATCATTGTAGGATGGTAATTTGTAATTCAAAAGAATGTGTAAAATCTAGGGAGAGGACCCAAGAATGGAGGCTGAGGTGGGATCATATGATATAGAAAGAGAGAAAGAAAGGTGAAAGGAGGATTAATCCTACATAAACTAACAATGAGACGGGTTTGTCCATAGGAAGACCCTTTATGAAAAATAACCAAGACTAGAAGGGGAGTAAAACTTATGAACTGATTGTGGGTAGCCTGGTTTTGAAGTGTATTCCTTTAGTAGAAAAGGTCTCCCTTACGGACCACTTTTGTAAAAGAAAAATTTCCTAAAATGAACATGGAACAAAATTATAGAAAGGAAAAAACCCTTCCATGGAATGATTTAAACGATGAGGGATATAAAAGATAATAAGATAATTTTTTTGATAGGGAAGACTAATTATATATGGTCTCTTGTTCCCTTCTCCCAACTCAAAGGAAGCTAGAAGAGGAGTTCCATAAGAAGGTTAAGGAATTATGGAAAGAAGAGGAAAAAAAGAAGGAAAATTAGTAACAAGAAAAAAGAAAAATCCAAATGATGGAAAAGGATAAAAGTAAAAGGAAATACCCTACTATGGAAAACCCCAGAAAAATACTAATGGTGAACATAGTATGTAGCTCACATTTGTTGAATTTTGATAAGGGATCCATAAATTGATTACAAAGAGATATAAAAAATCCCCTAAATAGTGATAATGAATTTCCTTTCCTTTAGAGATTTCAATTTTTAATATGAAATTGAAATTTGAACACACAACTATTTGGAAATAATCAAATAAGAGAACAAAGAGATAAAGAATTATCTTGAAGAAACCCAAATGAGAAAAATTCTAGTGGGTGAGAAATTTCTCCCCTTCCACTATGAAAATACAAAAAACTACAAGCTTACTGCCAATGTGTGGCCTTCGTGTAATAATCAAACCTTTATTTCTTGCATTTACTTGTTTACAACCCTCATATTTGGATTCACCCAAAACCACTTATTTTCATCTTCTCTTTTCTCCATGGATGTGTTCCCCTACTTGTATTTATTGTTGTTCTACTAAGGAAGAAAGGAGGAAGTGAAATGAATTGATTGGGAAGGTAGAATGCTTGCAACCATTCCCCTTCACATTTTTAAAACTTCCGCAAAACTTCCATTTAACTTATGTATAGTTGTCATGTAATTGTTGCCAAACTTCCTTCTTAGAACACAACTCTCTAGAATTGTCATTCGAAGCTATCTGGATCACCTTCAAACTGACTCAAATATTTTTATGTTACAATTTACATGAAAGAGATAAATTATATTACAAACTAAGATAGATAATCACATAAATTGGGTACTTTCAGATCAATTTTTGGATCATGCCTCCCCTATTTGAGGCTTTTGGTCCCAAAAACCTTAGGAACTCATATGGTGAGCAATTTTATTTCCCCACTTTGTGAATTTATCTTGTACTTGGAGGTGTATATGTTGAATGAATTTATCAACCTTGTGAACTTCTTGGTCCATCTTTACATTCCCTTTTTTGGGTCATTCCCTTCCCTACTTGGGTATAACCTATTAGAAACCATATCTCATTCTCCTTGTTAATACAACAACTATGGATATCCTTGAACTCCTTATCTTTAAAAATGAGAAATGAAGCCTCCCCACTAGCATTACACAATTTATTACCTTGAGTGGATCTTACCAAAGCTACCCTAGATTTTCCTTCATAGGATTTTATGATGTAGTTTTTCCCATCCTTAACCAAATGGTATTGGCTCAATATCCTAGTGAAAATAGCATATCTAATATACATATAGGGGATTCCAAAAACTATTCCAAAAATGTTAATAGGTGAAACATCTACAACAAATACATCAATGAAATGTTCATTTATTGCAAACGTGACTCTGCATTGTTTGGAAAACCTTATATCTACTCCTTGTTTCACCCATACTAGAGCATAAGGACTAGTATGATCATACATTTCCAACCCAAGACTATATACCATATCTTTGCTAATCGAATTTGCTTGAGATTAACATGAAAAAAGAGCATCAAATTTTACCATATTAATTTACACTTTGATATGAAAAATATTGAACATCATTATTACCCAAATATAACTTTTTTTGAAGGTTGGTAAAACAAAACTTATCATCCAAATCTAATTTGGATTCAATTGGTTCTCCTTGAAGTGATGATATGTCATTTTTTATTTTCCTTGTTCTTAAATGGATGGAATTTTAGATGAAATTTCCAACACATCTCATTGGTATGACCATCAACATCACAATGCCCATAATGTTTGGTTGAATCTTTCTTGGCAATAGTAGAAGTGGAATTGACCCCACCTTTCATCTTCCAAACATTGTAAAATTCAAAGAATAAGACAAACCATTTTTCTCATCCATCTCAAGTTAATGGTCTTAAGAACAACCCTCAGCTATGTCCTTTGGATTAGTAAGTAGAGCATGCCTCCTTAAGTGACTATGCATCCTCCTAATATATTTCATGGGGATATCATGATCAAATGTATATCTTCCCATTTGAACTTCCTTATTTTGAAACTCACTTGTATAGTCTTACGCACTTTGACCTTCTTTTTGCCCCAAAAATTTCCAATCAATAGTCCTTTCCTCTTCATAACAAATAGGATAACATTGCATCTTAATTAAAGTTTTAAATTCATCCCATGTACCAATTTGGGGTAACCTTTTAACAACCAGGAATTAATATAACTCTCAAAACAAGTTAGAGCATGAATTTCTAGCTTCAACATTGCAAAATAAATTTATTTCTCTTCACTAATTTTATGCAAATGAAAGTATACCTTTAATTAAGCTAACCAATGATCAATCTTATCCGTATTCACCTCACTGTTATATGGCTGAATATAATTTTTCACCTCTTATTTGAATGGAGGAAGAGCTTGGTTGGAATGGGGATGATATTTCTCATGGCGGAAAGACTCACACTCCTCACTTGATTCAGAAGTATCCATATAAACTCTAATATTTTCTGTGAAAAGCTTCATAATTTTCCCAAGCTCCTCCATGGAGTGAGATATGTGGGAAACATCCTCTACCATTTGGTAGAATCTTTCTTCGCCATCTTCAGATCTCCTCTTATATTCATGGGACATATTTCTCACTTCTCTCTTCCAATTAATTATGGAGATGTATTGTTGCAAAGAGACTGAATTACCTTTTCCACTAACACGTGTTGGTCTTGTAATGGGCATATATCTTCACAATGATCATGAAACAAACCACACCCTATGGAACACTAACCTTATATGATACCAATCCAATTAATAAAATAATTAAAAAAAACTATAAAAAATCCTATAAATAGTGATAATGAATGTCCTTTCCTTTAGAGAGTTCAATTTTTAATATGAAAGTGCAATTTGAACACATAACAACTAGAAATTAGTAAACATGAGAACAAATATAAGGAATTATCCTTGATAAACCCAAATGAGAAAAAATATAGTGGGTGAGAAATTTCTCCCCTTCCACTATGCAAATCTAAAAAAATAAGCTTACTATCATTGTGTGGCCTTCACAAAAGAATAAAACATTTCTTACTTGCATTTACTTGTTTATAACCCTCAGATTTGAATCCACCCAAAACCACTTATTTCCTCTTCACCTATCTCCATGGATATGTTACCCCACTTATGATTAATGTTTCTCTACTAAGTAAGGAAGGAGGAAGTGGAAAAAAATGATTGGGGAAGGGTAAATGTTTGCAACCGACCACCTTCACATTTTAAAACTATTGTATAACTGTTATGGATCTACTGTATAACTGTTGCCAAAATTCCTTCTAGAATAGTACTTTATAGCATTGTCATTAGAAGCTTTCTGGATCACCTTAAAACTAAATCAACCTTTTCTATGTTATAATTTACATGAGAGAGAGAAAGAGTATATTACAAGTTAAGATAGATAATTACATAAATTGGGAACTTTTAGGTCTATTTTTGGATTAGGAAGGGTTGATGTTAAAAATTTAAATAAAGAGAAATAAAAAAACAAGGAGATACTTGGAATTACAGAAAAGGGAGAGGAGGGAGAGGAAATTAAATAGGATGGAAATTTCCTGAAACACACAAATTTCCTCATTTTGGCATGTAACAAACCCAAAATAATTGTCTCACATTTGTATGACATTCATACAAAAATAATCATTTCTATATCATTGTTCATAAATTTATGTGTTGGAAATATATGGTCGTTTGACTTGTTAAAAAATTAAAAAATATTTTAATTTATTTTTCATTACACGTCCATAAACATCCATACCAAACTAAACACGCAAAAAAAAAAACAACATACATTTTTGCTAAAAAGTGAATCATCATCTCATACTTAAGTATACTGAGAGAGAGAGGTAGGCAGAGAGTGAGAATTATATCTATGTCGATATATCTCTATATATATAACATATATAATATAGTATATATATATATATGTTGTGTGTGTGTGTGTGCTGTGGGGGGGGGGGTGGGGGGGGGGGGGTGGAGAAGAGGGAGAAAGAGAGAGAGAGAGACGAGAGAGAGAAGAGATTGGGAGAGAGAAGAGAGAGATAGATAAGGGCAACAAGAGAGAGGAGGCAGAAGCGAGAGAGGAGAGATGCCAGACAGGAGAGAAGCAGATGAGAGGAGAGCAAGACAGAGAGAGAGAGAGGAGAGAGAGGCAGACAAGAGAGAGATAGAGGCAGAGAGAGAGAGAGAGGAGATAGACAGAGAGACAGAGAGAGAGAGAAGAGAGGACAGCGAGGACAGAGAGAGAGAGACAGAGAGACAAGAGAGAGAGAGACAGGGAGAGGAGAGAGAGAGACATAAGAGAGAGAGAGAGGTATACAATATATATATGTATCATATATATATATATTTATGTAACATCTATATAATATTATAATATGTATACATCTATGGATATATATGTATATATAGATATATTATATATACATATATAATATACATATATATAATACATATATATATATACATAATATATATAGATATATATATAAAGAGAGATATACATATCTATAGTATAGATATATCTATATATATGTATATGTATATATGTAAAGATATTATAATATATATATATATATATATACCGATATAATATATCTATACAGATAGATGGATACATATATATATGGATTACCGATATATATATATGTATACATATATATAGAGGTAACAGAGATCTATGCGGGGACAGATAGATTATATGGATGACAGTCGAGAGAGAGGGATGACATATTATAGATAGGGCTACATATATATATATGTATACATATATAATATATATTGTATACATATATATATATGTATATAGATATATATTATATATATATATATAATATAATATATATATATGCATGTATATATCCATAATTTTCATATACAAAAAGTGTCCATTTAATAACATATTCACATCATGAGGTGGGGCTCATAACTAACCCTTGTCAGTCTTATGTGTCAAAATCTTGACCTTGTTGACCTAGAAATAGAAGGCACCTCTACCTCTAGGGAATTCATGCATATAGATCATTTTAGATATCTCACTCATGAACTCTCCACAACCATATCTATATCTTGAATCACTTGAAGCTATCATCTCCTTGACATGGTATAGGCTCCCTTGATCTTGGATCATACTTTTAATCCCCCACCTCAAGATGACTCACATGCTAATGATCCCATTTGTTTTCCATCATGGTAACCTCCAAATATTGAATTTATCTCTACCCATCTATCAACTCTATCACTCTCCCATCCTACTTCACCAGTTTCTCCTCTAACTCCTAGATATGTACATAGTCCTTCTCCCAACCTTGTCTTATCTCATCCATCTTTGTCTATAATCTATCAATCTATGTAGTTACCTCATCTAAGGATACATATACTATGTTTAAAATCATCTTTGTATTGCATTCACTTCCCCTTCTTGGCCACCCTAATGTTATTCATTGTATACTCCCCTCTCCTACCTCCACATAATCTATTAGATCCTTTTGCTACCTCCATCCATGAGTTCTACCTATCACTCCATATATATCTATTGGCTTCCCATCCTTATTTATCCCCTTGATAATCCCTATATAATGGAACATCCTACACATCCTCCCTATCCTCCCCATTACCATGGTTATCTTCGACAACTCTACCCACATCGCTTAGAGTGTCATCATCAAATGTATCATTTATTTCCATCTGATCCCCCTATTACATATATATTTTTCTCTCATGTCTTCCACATGTTTGGATCCACTCTTGAAAATTTTCCTATTGGTCTATAAATATCCCACCAAGCCTTGAAATACTAAATAGTACCCAAATCATCACCCTTTTTTGTCTTCACTACTAGATCCTCCTCCTTGCATGTCACCTCATATGCCAACACTATATGACCATCCCCACTCAACTGTGAGTATATAAATAACTCTATAGACACCTATTATTGGAGCCTAAACTTCCTAATTACTATCCCATTCTGGAAGATCCTTATATCTAGTTCTTTGCATGTAATAACTAATCACTACCTCTATATTCTATATAATTAAACCCCATCCTCCCTCCATACAAAAAAACCCAGAACATCCCAATATGATCTCCACCCTATGTCACCCACCTTAAGGATATCCAACTCATGATGGTATTGCTCTATATTTCCCTCATATGGAATATGTCTAAACAACTCTTAATCTTATTATTGTTACATGAGATTACAGCCTTTGATGAGGTCAATCTCAACACCTTAGTGAAACATGAAATAACCTTCAAAGTGTGGTAGAATGTAACCTTTAAGGCCAATATATAGATAAGGTTGCTTCCTTTTGTTCTAGCTCACTGTAACTAAATCTAACCAACACTAAAACCTACTACTAACTAGTTCTAAACTAAATTTAATAAGGGACCACAGTTTAGGAGGAGAATGCTGAAATAAAGAAAGGTGATGCACCAAACTAAAGTAGGGTTAAGTTTTGAATCTAAGAGACACATATATAACTTAATATGTGACATTTTAGAAGGAATGCACATATAAATCCCATGTAGAATGATCACAAAAAACTAAAATATTACAAGAGGACTGAGATATTCACATTAACACATGCATTTATAAGAAAAAGGTCACACTTGAAAAATATAAAGAACTAGTCATTCACGATTCCATAGAGAAAAAATGCATGAAAAAATCACATTAAAGTATCAGTATCCCATCCTAGTGTGATAATTTCATCATGGGAGTTGAGATTAGTGAAAAAATAAATTTGGATGGGTAGAAACATTTACACAGAAGATATGCATTAAAGCTAAAAATATGGTTAGAGGCATATGAATGTGCAAACTACTTTATATACATGTTGGAAATGATAAAAAAACTCCTATGTCTTGGAATAATAGTGGGAGCATGAAAAATCAAAAAGGGTAGGTGTACATCATATCAACAATTGGACAACTGACATGGTCAGGTTCTTATCCACCAGTGAGTATCCTCTTGGTTTGAATAAAACCGAGATGCAAAATTTAGGTTTTGGTCATTTCATATGCATTAGTAGATGGATATTTTTACAAATAACCTAGATGGAATATTGTTGAGGTGCATTAAAGGATAAAAAATGGGAAAGGTTCATTTATAATTCTCTAATGGATCAAATAGTGGTTCATTATCCCCAAGCGATTACAACTATGAAAATCTTAAGAGCATCAAAATTTTACCATATTAATTTACACTTTGATATGAAAAATATTGAACATCATTATTACCCAAATATAACTTTTTTGAAGGTTGGTAAAACAAAACTTATCATCCAAATCTAATTTGGATTCAATTGGTTCTCCTTGAAGTGATGATATGTCATTTTTTATTTTCCTTGTTCTTAAATGGATGGAATTTTAGATGAAATTTCCAACACATCTCATTGGTATGACCATCAACATCACAATGCCCATAATGTTTGGTTGAATCTTTCTTGGCAATAGTAGAAGTGGAATGACCCCACCTTTCATCTTCCAAACATTGTAAAATTCAAAGAATAAGACAAACCATTTTTCTCATCCATCTCAAGTTAATGGTCTTAAGAACAACCCTCAGCTATGTCCTTTGGATTAGTAAGTAGAGCATGCCTCCTTAAGTGACTATGCATCCTCCTAATATATTTCATGGGATATCATGATCAAATGTATATCTTCCCATTTGAACTTCCTATTTGAAACTCACTTGTATAGTCTTACGCACTTTGACCTTCTTTTTGCCCCAAAAATTTCCAATCAATAGTCCTTTTCCTCTTCATAACAAATAGGATAACATTGCATCTTTAATTAAAGTTTTAAATTCATCCCATGTACCAATTTGGGGTAACCTTTTAACAACCAGGAATTAATATAACTCTCAAAACAAGTTAGAGCATGAATTTCTAGCTTCAACATTGCAAAATAAATTTATTTCTCTTCACTAATTTTATGCAAATGAAAGTTATACCTTTAATTAAGCTAACCAATGATCAATCTTATCCGTATTCACCTCACTGTTATATGGCTGAATATAATTTTTCACCTCTTATTTGAATGGAGGAAGAGCTTGGTTGGAATGGGGATGATATTTCTCATGGCGGAAAGGAAAGACTCACATCCTCACTTGATTCAGAAGTATCCATATCAACTCTAATATTTTCTTGTGAAAAGCTTCATAATTTTCCCAAGCTCCTCCATGGAGTGAGATATGTGGGAACATCCTCTACCATTTGGTAGAATCTTTCTTCGCCATCTTCAGATCTCCTCTTATATTCATGGGACATATTTCTCACTTCTCTCTTCCAATTAATTATGGAGATGTATTGTTGCAAAGAGACTGAATTACCTTTTCCACTAACACGTGTTGGTCTTGTAATGGGCATATATCTTCACAATGATCATGAAACAAACCACACCCTATGGAACACTAACCTTATATGATACCAATCCAATTAATAAAATAATTAAAAAAAACTATAAAAAATCCTATAAATAGTGATAATGAATGTCCTTTCCTTTAGAGAGTTCAATTTTTAATATGAAAGTGCAATTTGAACACATAACAACTAGAAATAGTAAACATGAGAACAAATATAAGGAATTATCCTTGATAAACCCAAATGAGAAAAAAATATAGTGGGTGAGAAATTTCTCCCCTTCCACTATGCAAATCTAAAAAATAAGCTTACTATCATTGTGTGGCCTTCACAAAAGAATAAAACATTTCTTACTTGCATTTACTTGTTTATAACCCTCAGATTTGAATCCACCCAAAACCACTTATTTCCTCTTCACCTATCTCCATGGATATGTTACCCCCACTTATGATTAATGTTTCTCTACTAAGTAAGGAAGGAGGAAGTGGAAAAAAATGATTGGGGAAGGGTAAATGTTTGCAACCGACCACTTCACATTTTAAAACTATTGTATAACTGTTATGGATCTACTGTATAACTGTTGCCAAAATTCCTTCTAGAATAGTACTTTATAGCATTGTCATTAGAAGCTTTCTGGATCACCCTTAAAACTAAATCAACCTTTTCTATGTTCTAATTTACATGAGAGAGAGAAAGAGTATATTACAAGTTAAGATAGATAATTACATAAATTGGGAACTTTTAAGGTCTATTTTTGGATTAGGAAGGGTTGATGTTAAAATTTAAATAAAGAGAAATAAAAAACAAGGAGATACTTGGAATTACAGAAAAGGGAGAGGAGGGAGAGGAAATTAAATAGGATGGAAATTTCCTGAAACACACAAATTTCCTCATTTTGGCATTAACAAACCCAAACATAATTGTCTCACTTTGTATGACTTCATACAAAAATAATCATTTCTATATTCATTGTTCCTAAATTGATGTGTTGGAAATATATGGTCTTTTGACTGTTAAAAATTAAAAAATATTTTAATTATTTTTCAACACGTCATAACATAACATACCAAATAAAACAAAAACAAGAAAAAAAAAACCATAATAATAATTTTTGCTAAAAAGTGAGAATCATCATATAAGACTATAGGAGATAGAAGATAGCAGGCGAGAGACGAGATAGAGCGAGGGAGAACGTATAGAGATAGAGAGAGTGCACAGAGAGAGAGAGAGAGAGAGAAGATAGGGGGGGGGTGGGGGTGGGTGTGGGGTGTGGGGGTGGTGGGGGGGGGGGGTAGAGTATAAAAGAGACAGAGAGAGAGAGTAGAGAGAAGAGAGAGAAGAGAGATATGAGAAGATAATAGAGAGATATGCAATGGACAGATAGAGATGATGGCATAACATATAGAGAGTAGAGAGGCAGGGGAAGATAGAGAGCGGAGAGACAGGCAGACATGAGAGAGAGAGAGATAGAGATCGGCAAGACAGAAGAGAGAGAGGAGGCAGATAGATAGGAGAGAGAGAGACATAGGGAGAGAGAGAGAGGGAGGAGAAAAGAGCGACAAGAGAGAGAGACAAGAGACTAGAGAGGAGAGAAAGACAGAGGAGAGAGCGAGACAGAGAGAGAGAGAGAGAGATACAGAGAGAGAGAGGGATACAGAGAGAGAAGAGAGAGGGAGCACAGAGAGAGAGAAGAGAGAGAGAGGGGAGACATACGAGGGAGAGAGAGGGGAGAGGAGAGAGCGAGAGACAGAGCGATAGAGACGAGAGAGAGAGACAGAGAAGAGAGACATAAGAGAGCGAGAGGAGAATAATATATCTTATACATATATTATGTATATATATATCTATATATATGATATGTATCTTATTATGGTATATATATATATATGATATATATATATAATATACATATATATCCATAAATATATACATATATAGTATACATATATATATGTATACATATTAATATAATGTATACTTAGATATATTATACATATATATATATATATGTATACATATTAGATATTGTATACAGTATATAGATGTATAAAATATATATATATGTATACATATATATTATTGTATAACATATATATATATATGTATACATATATATATAGTATATTAATAGATAGATATATATAGATATATATATGCGTATATATACATAATTTGCATATCAAAAATTGTCCATTTAATAACATATTCACATCATGAGGTGGGGCTCATAACAACCTTGTCAAGTCTTATGTGTTCAAATCTGACATTGATGAACTAGAAATAGAAGGACATCTACCTCTAGGGAATTCATTTTCGCTATAGATCATTTTAGCTATTCCACTTCATGAAATCTCCACCACCATATCGATATCTTGAATCACTTGAGCTATCATCTCCTTGACATGGTATAGGCTCCCTTGATCTTGATCATACTTTGTAATCCCCACCTCAAGATGACTCACATGCTAATGATCCCATTTGTTTTCCATCATGGTAACCTCCAAATATTGAATTTATCTCTACCCATCTATCAACTCTATCACTCTCCCATCCTACTTCACCAGTTTCTCCTCTAACTCCTAGATATGTACATAGTCCTTCTCCCAACCTTGTCTTATCTCATCCATCTTTGTCTATAATCTATCAATCTATGTAGTTACCTCATCTAAGGATACATATACTATGTTTAAAATCATCTTTGTATTGCATTCACTTCCCCTTCTTGGCCACCCTAATGTTATTCATTGTATACTCCCCTCTCCTACCTCCACATAATCTATTAGATCCTTTTGCTACCTCCATCCATGAGTTCTACCTATCACTCCATATATATCTATTGGCTTCCCATCCTTATTTATCCCCTTGATAATCCCTATATAATGGAACATCCTACACATCCTCCCTATCCTCCCCATTACCATGGTTATCTTCGACAACTCTACCCACATCGCTTAGAGTGTCATCATCAAATGTATCATTTATTTCCATCTGATCCCCCTATTACATATATATTTTTTCTCTCATGTCTTCCACATGTTTGGATCCACTCTGAAAATTTTCCTATTGGTCTATAAATATCCCACCAAGCCTTGAAATACTAAATAGTACCCAAATCATCACCCTTTTTTGTCTTCACTACTAGATCCTCCTCCTTGCATGTCACCTCATATGCCAACACTATATGACCATCCCCACTCAACTGTGAGTATATAAATAACTCTATAGACACCTATTATTGGAGCCTAAACTTCCTAATTACTATCCCATTCTGGAAGATCCTTATATCTAGTTCTTTGCATGTAATAACTAATCACTACCTCTATATTCTATATAATTAAACCCCATCCTCCCTCCATACAAAAAACCCAGAACATCCCAATATGATCTCCACCCTATGTCACCCACCTTAAGGATATCCAACTCATGATGGTATTGCTCTATATTTCCCTCATATGGAATATGTCTAAACAACTCTTAATCTTATTATTGTTACATGAGATTACAGCCTTTGATGAGGTCAATCTCAACACCTTAGTGAAACATGAAATAACCTTCAAAGTGTGGTAGAATGTAACCTTTAAGGCCAATATATAGATAAGGTTGCTTCCTTTTGTTCTAGCTCACTGTAACTAAATCTAACCACCACTAAAACCTACTACTAACTAGTTCTAAACTAAATTTAATAAGGGACCACAGTTTAGGAGGAGAATGCTGAAATAAAGAAAGGTGATGCACCAAACTAAAGTAGGGTTAAGTTTTGAATCTAAGAGACACATATATAACTTAATATGTGACATTTTAGAAGGAATGCACATATAGATCCTATGTAGAGTGATAAAAAACTGAAATATTGTAATAGGACTAAGATATTCACATTAAACACATGCATTTATAAGAAAAAGGTCACACTTGAAAAATATAAAGAACTAGTCATTCACGATTCCATAGAGAAAAAATGCATGAAAAAATCACATTAAAGTATCAGTATCCCATCCTAGTGTGATAATTTCATCATGGGAGTTGAGATTAGTGAAAAAATAAATTTGGATGGGTAGAAACATTTACACAGAAGATATGCATTAAAGCTAAAAATATGGTTAGAGGCATATGAATGTGCAAACTACTTTATATACATGTTGGAAATGATAAAAAAACTTCCTATGTCTTGGAATAATAGTGGGAGCATGAAAAATCAAAAAGGTAGGTGTACATCATATCAACAATTGGACAACTGACATGGTCAGGTTCTTATCCACCAGTGAGTATCCTCTTGGTTTGAATAAAACCGAGATGCAAAATTTTAGGTTTTGGTTCATTTCATATGCATTAGTAGATGGATATATTTTTACAAATAACCTAGATGGAATATTGTTGAGGTGCATTAAAGGATAAAAAATGGGAAAGGTTCATTTATAATTCTCTAATGGATTCAATAGTGGTCATTTCTCCCCAAGAGATACAACTATGAAAATCTTAAGAGCATGATACTTTTGGGTCAGATTATTCATAGATTCACATAAATGGATCAAAAAGTAAAAATAATGTTCCCTCTCTACTGGTAAAAAGAATTTGGTGGCCCTTCCACTTCATCCAATTCAAGTGAATCAATATTTCTCTTAATGGGATATTGAATTGATTAGTATGTTAAATTCTGTATCCAACACCGGTCAAAAAATGGTCCTAACAACAACTAATTATTTTACTAGTGGACAGAGGATGTGACACTCAAATAAACAACTGAATTATCCATCTTAGATTTCTTAGAACACATTTTAGCAAGGCTTGGACTTCCCAAACTATATTTTTTATTTCCAAGGATTTCTTGGGTTTCAATATATTTGAGTGGGATCTTAAACATGACATTATAACCTTACAAGTAATGGCCTTGCTAAGTCAACCAAAAATAACTTAACCAGGTGTTGGAGAGAAAATTTGTCAAGGGAAAAATTTGTGGGTTTCTTGCCATGCAGCTTCTGTATATGCATGTGTGAGTAAGGTGAATTTTATCCAGATTGGCCTTGTGGTTGGAGATCCAACAGGGGCACTCCATTGACCTTGCTGAAAAATCTTACACATATATACAAAAGAGGAATTTTATAGGAGAGCGGGAAAGGGAGTGAGAATGTTAGATAAGAAAACTAATATTGCAAGTATAAAATCAGATTTTTGCACAAATTAGTTAGAAGTTTCATCACATGCATTAAAATTAAGAAGAAACAACTCTACAAGTAACAACAAGAATAATTAGAATTCATGAGCACAAAGTATCAATAAATCCCTTAGTCAAAAAAGGATAAAAACTCATTCTTCTTGTAATGATGCTAAAAAACAGTTGTACATAGTGAAGGAATGAAGAAATTAGAGAGAAAAATGGCATACTCTTTTCACTCACAAGTAAGTAAAATCTCTCTCATGAACTCACAGTAATACAACCATCTAGAATAATTTCATAATTAGAACCCTTTGAATGAGGAGATAATTACAAATTATATAATTTTGAAAGTCTCTTTGCCTATCCCCCACTAACCCTTCATATGCCTTGAAAATTTTCACATTCTTAGGGAAAACACTAAGTCTCATTTTATAACTTAAGGGTGACTTATTAAATTAGAAACATTAAGACACATGAAAAAGTACAACTCCAATGCACAATCATAACATTAAGGAGAGAGGAAGTTGGGGGGTGAGAGGAGAGAGAGAGAGAGGAATCATGCTGATGAAGATCTACTCCTGTTGATCCCTGTAAAGCTCAATCGGATTGATCTTGATACCTTTGAACCCTTTATGGTGAATGATTTTCTTATGCTACGAATCGGTTGTTGCAAGTAGGTTTTCTTGGCTACATACGAGAAACCACCTCCAAATGACCCATAGACACCATGAACTAAGTGTTTAGAAACACTGTTGAATATAACCCTTGATGACCATGGGTGTCACTCATAAAGGTCCCCTCTGAAGAGATTGAAAATTTGGAACAAATCCTCCATCGAATCCTTGCGACATTGCCACACTGCTAAGTTGATTTGGACATGATATTGATGAGACACACTATGAATATTTTGAAGATGTTGATTGTGAATTCCACCTCACACATATTGATTGAAGCATGGAATGAGTGTCAAAAGACATAGTTGAGATCCATGAAGATAGAGATTGCATTGGTTTCCCCTTTGTGAATCTGAACTTCATTGTTTCTTGACACTTACTATATTTGGAAAGGGCAACTATTTTTTGGTAAGTGTCAAAATTTTTCCTCTTTGGTCCCCAAATGATGATCTCAACTTGGATGTTCAACTCCTGGTACACTCCTTTCATGAAATTCACTCTCTGGAATGACTTACTATTTTTAGTAAGTGCCTATGAGACAACTTACTATTTTTAGTACGTGTGAAAATTCAACATTCTCTATCCTTGACTGGATGCGACAACTTGGATTCCTTCTTCTCTTTATGTTCTCCTTGCCTTCTGGGCCAATTTGCTATTTTTAGTAGGTGTTCATGGGATCACTGACTATTTTTAGTAAGTGTTAATTCAAGACTGAGATGACCATTTCGATGATTTTTGCCTGCGATACCTCTTCTATGTCCACTACCTCCTTCGCAGCTTCTTCAGTTGGTGACTTTCCCGAAAAAGTAGTCTCCCATGTAGAAAGCCTACTATTTTTAGTAAGTATGATTCTAGTGGTCAGATCATGGTGGAACAAATTTTTCTGATATGGGTTTTTACCCAATATTAGCCCTCTGAAATTCAGGCTTACCTGATCACTGGTTTGGGATATTTTAAAATTTTAAATTTTTCACCTGGTAGTAGCTACAGACACGACAACCAGTAACGAAGCTTGAAAATTATAGGTTTTTTCTCCTACTCCAATTATAACAAAAATTATACTTTTGATATGGGTTTTTGTTTCTTGTTCCACCGGTGAATTTTCTCATCAAGTCGATTGTTGGTTTGATGGGAAATTTGACTTTTGTGTTCTTTATGTGAAGAGGGAGATTTCTTCACTACAAACACTCCTTTCTGAAAAGGATATTTTTGTAGGTGAGGTTTTTATGGCCTTCAAGATTTATGAACACAACAACAAACATTTCTCTAATTTGTGCACCGGTTTGCAAGATATGTTGGTTTCTTTGATTCACGACTACGAGGTTTTTGAATGGAGTTCTTCATTTCCTTATTCTGTTCTTCAATATTACGAGTTGTTATTCCTCTGAAGTTTTTATGTTTTCATGGAGTTATGGATTTTTTGGCCATGACAAATCTAGTTCGGAGTGCAGAAATGGTGGATTGGGATTTCTCTGCAACTTTCTTCCAGTAGTGAGTTTCACGGGAAATAATGGAGAAGCAGTAAGAAGCAACAAAGGAGTTAGAATTTTTTCAAATTTTGAAGCTGGGGTTGGGAATTTTTTTTTTCCTTAATGTCCATTTATCTAAAGGGATGAAAGGGTCATCAAATTTTGTATCACACCTCCTCATAACACTTGTCAAGATCTTAACGATTGAGCATTAGGGCTAAAAAACTTGAGAAAAGCATCTGAGGGATAAATATTGCATTATAGAAGGTCACATTGATGACCTGGGGGAAACAGGGGGCTGGTAACATTTTGAGGTCCCCCATTTCCCTTTTCCAAAGATATAAAAGGGTCATTAGTTTACACATCACACCAGGTTGTGACACTTGGTGCGATTTGAGCGACACATGGGATAGGCTCCGACAAGCTCCTAGGGGCTGAACTAGTGATGCAGAGGGTTCCATGGGTGACCAGAGGGAAAAATAGGGCTGGGAGAATTTTAATTTCCCTCATGTACCTTTTCTTAAGGGATGAAAGGGACACCAAAATGCATTAGGATCCTAGAGCTGACACATGTCCACTTGCAATTTTGGCTAAGTGTCGAATGCGTTCCTTGAGCCAACTTGTGACAGCGATAACTCAAGCTCCTAGATGAGTTTGGAGGAAAATGGTTATATGATATTGACTAAAAAAACTCAATGAATTGGATGGTGATGGTTTAGAGCTCCAATTATGACTATATCATCTTAACGCCAGTTGTGCGCTAGAAGAATGAGTTACCTAGGGAAGTGTATGATGTTTCACGAGGTATCATTTTTTCCACCATTTAGGGCATGGAAAATAACTTACATAGGTACATTTTTGGGCTCTTGAATCTTTAAAAATATCCCATAATATTTTCTTGAAGCTCATGTACTCCTTCGTGGTGTATGCTCTTTTAAGCCCGAAAACCCACTTTTACTGAATCAACTCCAAAAAGGCTCTGCTGAATTGATCTCAATGCCTTCAAACCCTTTGGAAAATTTAAATTCTCCTTTTTTGATTATGTATTTAATTTTTTTATCCAATTTATACTTTTAGTATGCCTCGCCATGGACACATGCTATTTTTAGTAAGTGCACTGCGGGTGTCAGATTGCGACAAAACAAGTCTTGAAATTTTGGGTTTTATTCTGGGGTTCTACGCTCTGATTTTTGGGTAATTTATTCATCTGTAAAAGTTTAAAAATGATATTTTCATTGGGGGGAAGAATACTGATGAAAAACACAGCCATCCATATCCCTAAAAAATAGGGACTTCGTGCGATGAAAACTAATTTATGTGAAGCTATATTTTTTGACGATCATTCCCTCCAATTTTCGCGTGATTTTTCCCACTGGAACCTTGACAAGTGAAGAGGTATCTCAATGAATTTTTCACTACTTTTATTCATGTGAAAAGGTATAATTTTGATGAAAAAAACAGTCCTCCATGTCCCTAAAAAGTAGGGACTTCGTGGCGTGAAAACTAGTTTAAGCGAAACTAGATTTTTCAACAATTATTCCCTCCAATTTTTGCACGATCTCGCCCACTGGAACCTTGAGAAGTGAAAAGGTAGCTCACTGAATTTTTTTATTCTATTATTCATGGAATATATTAATGGATTCTTCAATATTCAGATATCACAGAGGTGGTGATGGAGGAGGATGCAATTATTTGCAGTTGAGAATGAGAGGGAGGCTAGGAAAAAGCATTTAGGAGCTGATCTTGGGGCGCATGAGGAACCACAAGGATCAAGTGGGATGGGAATTTTTTTTGTCCCCTATGTCCATTTTATAAAGGGATGAAAGAGACATCAATTTTAACTTCGTGCCTCATTGCAACAGTTGGCGCTCATTCGTGTAGGGAGAGTGAAGGCTCAAACTTAGCTCTCGGGATCTTAACTGGCAAACAAGAGGTCATATTAGTGTTTTGGGGGATAAAAAAGGGTTGGGAAAATTTTACTATCCCTATTTCCATTTTCTAAAGGGAAAAAAGGGACATTAAAATGCACTAGGCTCCTAGAGTTGACACACGTTCACTTCAAAAAATGACTAAGTACGAGAACTTGAGAGCGAACTTGTGAAGGCCGTATCTAGAGTTCCCGATCAAGTTTGAAGGTGAAATGTTATATGAATCCAATGGATGGGGTATTATATTTTTATTCATCCATTTATCCCCTAAAATATAGGATTTTTGTTCTTGATCCATGACTAAGCATGAGAAAAATATGATATAGACATATTGTGCCTAGATTTTGTGAAGAATATGATTTCACCATATTTTAGATATCTGAATTCCCTTTTTAAAAATGTTTTGTTGAGTTCCTAACTCCATCTAGAGATCTTGGAATAACTTATCGAAGCTCAGTAGCTTTTTTGGCCCTGTGCATCGCCTAGGCCCGAGAACCCTGTTGTTGTTTAATCTACCCCAACTCCTCCAAATATTTCCTAAAGCTTCCAAAATAAATTTCTTGATATTATTAGACCTTAAATTCATCTCCATGTTAGATTTTTACCATCCTTTCTTCTCTAGGGGGTTATTCTAGTCTTGGGAAGGCCAGTGGTAGCCCTTCCCAACACTGCCCGAAATTAGAATTCTTCAAGAACTCCTAAAATCACCTAGGGGGATTTACTTGACTTTCCTAATTCACCTAGGAGACTGAGTTGATGTCAACTGGGGGTCATTGAAATTACTGGGTAAGGCCAGTGCTAAGGATGGGTAGACTTGGGGTGTCTTGGAAAGATAAACTTGAAAATTTTGACACGTGGGTACCGTTATCATGCTTGAAAATTGTAAATTTTCCTGTTGTAACTTTGCATTCACCGCCATATTGGCCATTAAATCAACAAGAGTGTTTTCCTTCATGATACACACGATGGAAGGTATAACCTCAAAGAGGATAATAAAAGCTTAGTTTTATTGATCGAATAATCAAAACGAAATATAAAGGTTGAAGTTTTCCGTTTCAATCATGAATATGATGATATAAAGAGTCCCTTTCCAATTCAAGGGTGTTTTAAAGCCTTTCTCCTTAGTTCTATACTTTTGCACCCCTCAAAACATCTGCAGTAGCCTTTGCAACATTGTATATTGAAAGCCAGGTCGAAGAAGTAGGCAAGAAGAAATCTTCCTTGAGAACCCTGAAGGACATCAACCTCCCCTTTTTCTTTCCAAGGATTAAACCTTTCCACTACCCATAAAAGTTTGAGTTAAAGAAACCTTCCCTAGGTGTATTCCCACTCTAATCCCCAAATATAGGATTACTCTTTTGGGTTTTGGGGGTCCCTATTAATGTTCCAATTCTTAAAGAAGTGTTGTTCATGTGTCAAGTAATTTCATTTTCATTTTCCTTAGGATAGAAAAATGTTTCTAACATACGTAGAATGATTGTTTATAGTCACCTAGTGGGAAAGTTGGTCTTGTTTTGTGAAGACCCTTCTGTTTCTTTCTTTCCATAATTCCTAAAGAGGTGAACCCAAACTCATGACCCAAATTTTTTTTATCCCTTGAAAATGAAAGAATGGAAAGTTCTTGAATTCTAGGATATCTTGATCTCCTTAGGGATTACCGCAGTAAACTGAGAAAGCGAAGACTAGAATAGAAGATGCATTATATGGGGAAAAAGGACATTCTAGAGACCGAGATGATTTCGTTACAGTGTTCATATTCACTTCACAAAGAACACATTATTAAGCCATCATGGAATCCTTCTTTTGGCAAGATTATTCAACAGTGAGAAGTTTTATTTATTAATGAAGCCAACTGAAACATAACCCTTAGGAGTTTTATGTTCTTGTTCATATCTTACCCAATCATTTAAATCTTCTTCTCTGGTTTCTCCTTAACAAAAGGGAGTAGGCAGATTTGACGGGAGAAATTACCATTTTTCTTTGTCCCAGACTGATTCTATCATGGCCTTGCTATTAGAAGATACATGAATTTTTTTAGAAATTCATGAGCCCACTCAAGGTGATTGATTCCCTGTCTATCCAATTCCATGAGTTTCTATGGTCTAGAAAGTTTGTCTTCATCAGCCATATAGTTATTGATTTGTATCCCCAATATTTATCTTCTCGAGCTTGACTAGCAATGTTGGGGGGAATTGGTCTTTAAGGGAAAAATTTCGGAACCGCCCATTTATCCTTTCTAGAAGCATATTGTCATTTCCTTTTCCCTATTTTCCACTTACTGCCCTAGCCACAATTTTAATTTTGCCAATTAATAGCGTTTTCATATGCATGAACGCATTGAAAGTAATGCCTATTTTAAAATCATCTATTGTCATTAGCATCCATCTAATATTTTTTTCTTAGAATTTGGTCCAAACTGCATTTTCTTTTATGTAACCTCTACCCCAATTTTAGTCCGTTATCTAGAATCCAAGTCCCCCTAGCTTTTTTGTGGTTTACAAACTTCTGTCCCAGGCCACCAATGATTTTTTTTTTGCTTTTAGTGCCACTCCATAAAGAACATTTTTGGATTTTTTTTCCTAGTTTTTCCCCAACACCTCCAGGAAGTTGATAGAGAGACATGACATAATCAAAAAAAAAAAAACTGGGGGGGGAAAGGACTTTGAAGAGAAAACTAATGAGAAGGGTAATCTTGCCAACCTGGGATAAACATTAGATTTCCATCCAGCAAGTTTCTGTTCACAAACTTTTAATTAAGAAATTTCCAATCCGACACTTAGAAGGTCCTTTTGTCCCCAAGAGGGATTTCAAATAAAAGGTGGGGAAATAATTTATAATCACATTTCAAAATTTTCAGCTATCTTTTTAACAACGACTATACATGGTGTTTTAGGAAGAAGAGAAGAGTTTTTTATGCAAGTTTACCATTGTCCTTGAAACTTCCATATAGTCCATCTAGGAGACGATTTTTTTATTAGTATACGGTGAATAAGCTTCCCCACCACGAGTGTCTCTAACGTTGGTGTGGACACTTTTTTCCATCTCCCTTGCAAAGAAATCCTTGATAAAAGCCATTTTCAGTTCAAACATTTATATTCTTACTTAAAGCTTCTAACATAATAATAAAGAGGAAAAGGAGAAATTGGGAATCCCCTTGCATTAGACCTTAGAGAGCTAGGGAAAAAACTAAAGGGGGACCCATTAATGAGAATTGAAAACCAGACATTAGAGATACAGCCTAACCAATTCATAAAGGAAACATCAAAGCCAAACCCTATCCAGGATGTTTATCAAAGAAAACAACAAGTGAGACGCCTGTCATAAGCTTTTGGCGCATATCCAATTTTTAAAAACATAAGCAACCTTTTTTTACTAATGCTTAGCTGAGTGAAATAGTCTCTTTGATTGTAGATCCAATCTGGGATTTGGCGTCAATGACAATCCCCTTTGTTGATAAGAGATGATAGAGGAATTAAATATGTTGGTAGACGTGAGAGGCAAATTTATGTGTAGTTTTATAGGAGGTATTGCAAAGACTTTAGGTCTGAATATTTTAAATTCCATGGCAATACCACATTCAGAACTAGAGTTTAGAAAGGTAAATAAGTTCAATGTCTTTTAGTAAAACTTTCTATCTAAAAAGATTCCTATCACACCTCCAAAGACAATTTTTAATATAGTCCCAGAATTTTTTGAAAGAAGAAGGCTTGGAACCATCTTGACCCAGAAGCTTGTAGGATTGAGGTGTTGTCACTGTTGAATCCCACATTCCCCATTTAAGGGTTCCCGAAAGCATCAAATTATCTTCCTATAGAATACCAAAGGAGGAATGCAACTTTAAAAAAGTCTTCACTCTTTAATCAAATGGTATCATCAATTATTAGTCAGCAGGTTTTGGAAAAAGGTATAATAGCCTCTTTACTTAGTTCTTCTTTCTATCCACCATAACACACTCTTCTTTTTAATTCTATTAATTTTGTTGAAGCTTTCTACTTTTTAAAGTAGAAAAGTGAAAATTATCATGTTTTTTTATCCCCTTCCTTTAGCCATGTATTTGAGATTTTTGTCTTAGAAGATTTCCCCCCACCTCCCCCCCCCCCCCCCGTCTTTTGCGCGCATAGATGTTGTGGTATTTGCCAAGTAGGAGTGGACCATTCCTTTTCACGGCCTCTTATATCATCCCTGAATCCTCAACTCTCTGTTATCTTTGAACATTATGCTAGTTCAAAATCTTTGATTTCCATTTTTCTTTTGAAAAATATTTCTTAAGTTTTTTTTTAATTCTCAGCTTTGAGGTGACCTTTAACATTTTCTAGGAGTTTTTTAAGAAAGTCTATATATTGTTGTTCCTTTAACCTTCAGTTTCCACCAATCATTAATGAGGGCACACAGTCCTCAATTTTAGAGCCACATCTTTCTCAAAAATGGAAGAGTGGTTCCTTCTTTTTCTATATGGACTCTGATCTTGTAAATAAGAGAATAGGGTTCAGTGATCATGCCCTATTCTAAGAAGAAGAGCAAAGAGAGTTCGCCTATGATTGACCACTATAAGACTATAACACCGACTGCCTAAATCTTATGAATATGCTGGGTTCCCAACCTCTTTCTATAGACCAAAGTGAACACTACCATTTAAGAATCAATATCAGTGGAGCTGTGTGGAAAGTAATAAATCATTAAAATCCTCCATGCCTCACTATAAACTCCTTAGATCCTCCTACTTTTTCATCCCCAAGAGTCTAAGGGGTATTAATCCCCATGACAATCTCCATCTTTGAAAAGCCTTTGATGTGAATGAAATATTAAATGAAAAGAAGGTGAATTGTTCCAAATTTTTTCCTTTCCCTTTTTTTATGAAGGGGGTTTTAGGGGAGAAGGCATAAATGTTTAGATAAAACCCATATATTTAGTTTTCAAGATCTCTCATCATCACCCCACAAAACGATTATCTCTTTTGACCAAAAAGAAGTTCCTTCATGGCGGCCAGATTCCACACCATAGATAAACCTATAGAATCTCCTTTCAAATTAACAAACAAAAACTGTTAGAATTATTCAAAAAAGACTTGGCAAGAACTTAAAAAAAAGGTCTTCTTTCATTTTAGTTTCTTTTACATGGCTAAACACATCAATTTTCTGTCTTTCAATCATGCTTTGAGAATCCTCATTTCATTTAGGGTTATTGAGCCCTCTTACTATTTGCCATGAGATTGTAATTAATTTACACAAATTAGGTTTATTTTTCTTAAAGACCTTTTGGTCTAAAACAAATATGTTTCCGCTAATCTCTATATCTTTTTGGGGGTATTTTTTTCCCTTGATTCAATTTACTAGGCCTAACCTTGTTTACTATAAACTACTTCCAAAGTTTATAGATTGTCTCATCCCTGAGAAATTTTATGAGGGGAAGGAATTGAGGTTAACGCCCTTTTTTCTTTTGGAAGCACTTTTATTTTTCCTGAGGGGGTTTCTTCCCTAGATGGTTCTTTGTTTCCTGAGTTATTGTCTTCTTTCTTCTCCTTCCATCGTCTTTGAATTAGGGACATATTAATATTCACGAATTTCTTCCATGGAAAGTTTTAACTAGTATTTATCCTAATCATCCCTCAACATATGGAATCTAGACTTACCTTCTGCCCTTAAAAGAGAGTTATTCCCCCTTACTTGTTCCTTAAAAATTTTCTCCAAACAGAATTTACCGACCAACTTTCCAATTCCTTTAAATTTTTTTCTAAGACTTAGTCCAGTTCCTTGAGAGATATCTCATTAACCTCTTGAGGGAAAAAATCTCTAAATTCCTAAAACCCTTCATGGAAAATCCTTACAGGTGATTCCATTTTTTCCCCTATTTAGAATCCGAGAGAGGAAATTTTGATTTTTCTTTCGATTGACTCACTAGGGTAAAATATCCTCATCCATTTTTCGTGGCAGATTGATAAGAGTGTGCGTTAAGCTCCTTTTCCTTTATTCACAAAGGAGTAGAGAAATTTTCAGGTTCTTTTGGAGAAATACTTGCTTGTGACAACCACACTTTGCAAATAGGCCGTTTCCTTTTCCCCTTTACCTTCAATTCTAGTCATGGAATATATATTTTGGATACCTTGAACTTACAATTCTGGGGGAAAGGAATGACCCTAGCCAATTAGGCACTTGGGAAGAATTTTGCAATGG